>VZSC01014168.1:389219-410639 GCA_013398225.1 Steatornis caripensis | reverse complement strand
TGAGAGATGAGTACTGAAATAGCTTCCTAGTGCTAGTCTTTATTTTCACTTATAACATAGTCTTCAATGTGACATGACATATACTGGTAACTACTACAATATTTTTGTCATAGGTATATCACAAACTTTGATATAATTATTCTCAGTTCATTTTATTGCTTTTATATTCTTTTAGTTTTATATTTATAGTCATATATTCATTTTTCACCTCAGCTAAATGATTTGCCTAAGTTTATGAAAAATTTCTATAGTAAAGCAGAAAACTGAACCTCCATCACTCAAATCATAAGTAAATATGTAAACACTCATCAAACTTAGAAAAAAAAAAGAATATATTCTTTTGTATTGGATGCCTTTTGAAACTATATAGACTTTTGCTTAAAATCTGCATAATTTCTTTACAAACACAACACTTAAGAGAAAAAGAACACCACCCTTCTTTTGAATTTTATTCCTTAAAAGCTGTAAAAAATGTAATGTCATGAAAAATGCCAAGCAAAGTATAGAAAGGGAGGAACTGTGTCTGGAATTTTGTGAGTAGTGTGTGTGGGCAGGCTGAGCCATTTACACAAACCAGTGTTGGTCAATGTGGGTACACTGAACCATGTCAAAAGTAAATGCTTCAATGACTACTTTGTTGTTCTGAAGGGTAGACCAGCCAATAACCACATGATCCCATCCTGTGTTCTTGGCAGTCTGAAACTTGAGTTCCTGCATGTAGCAAAGTATAAATGTAACTCATTCAATAAAAAATAACTGAAGGCTTTCAAACCTTTTTTTAAGAAAAGACTTTGGGATTTGATTCTTTTCTATGGAAATCTTCAAGTCATGTTCTTTCCTTCAACCAAATTAGTCAATATCCTCAATGAGAATAAATAAATAAATATTTTTTTTCCCTACTGCCTGTCCCCCTGTTTGCAGAGTTTAGAAGATGATAGAAGACTGTGTCAGAAGAAATTTGCATGCAGGAGTGTGCTTATCTTTTTTTAAGGCAGAACTGTCTGGATCAACAAAAAACTCACTATTTCCCTCATTTAGCATTGCTGTTGGTTAACTGGATACTTGCAAAACTACAATCACATAGATCAGACAAGGCTAGTGAGCTAATCCAAATACATCACTCCTCTGTAGTTATATTTGAAAGGTAAAAGGAAATTAAACCTTAAACATTGCAGACTGCTTGACAGAAGTGTTGAAGTCTGAGGCAGATAAAAATCATTGAAGGGGAAATAAAACATAAAGGGAATAGAGATGAAGATTAAGTCTTCATGGGGAACTTCCTTCATTGAACTCTGAATTGATATGGTAAATTACATTAACATCTGATACAGATGCACATTAGGTTTGGTGGCAAGATTAAATCCATATGTAGTTACCACTCTACCATACAAGCAGTGTAGATCTGTCTGTGTTTCCAAATACAAGATTCCCCATTTGGCTACTTACGTCCACGCAAGAGAAGCTGCCTCCACTAACATCGGCTAATCTCATGGGAGATCTGCTATGATCTTCTTTCTATTGGCCTGACAAAGGCATGAAGCTCATTTAGTTTAATTTCTAGCCTCTGTGATACTCTGACTTTTGGGAGAGTTCCTTCCTTCCTGTTCTCCATATCAAAGACTGTTAAATGTGTCTCTAAATTTGTTGGCAATTTTCACTGTGAAGTGAAGTCTAATCTTCAGCACTTTCTGAAAACATAAATCATAATATTCATACTACCAAAATCTCTGCAAATANCTCTGACTTTTGGGAGAGTTCCTTCCTTCCTGTTCTCCATATCAAAGACTGTTAAATGTGTCTCTAAATTTGTTGGCAATTTTCACTGTGAAGTGAAGTCTAATCTTCAGCACTTTCTGAAAACATAAATCATAATATTCATGCTACCAAAATCTCTGCAAATATTAGGCGTAGTAACACAAGTAACAGCATAAACAGAAGTGGTCCAGCTGGTGGTATAAGAACAACATTGAGTTCACAAGATGTATTTGTTAGCCTAATAAACTTCTCAGAGGAGGTGGGTTACAGCATGTTTTTGACCAAGAAGTCAGTATGGTCCAGTAACAGATTTTTGCAGAGATGCCATCTGGTATCTGGTAAGGGCTGGGTAACCCACATTACTTAGATGGTTGAGACAAGGACAGGACAGAGAAAGGGATGGGTCACCAAGCCACTTGTGCAAAGGAAGACTGAAAGGAAAATAAGGAGTGACCTCAAATAACTTGATCAAGATGGGGACAATTTAGTGCTAAATTCCTGGACCTTTCTGTCCATTATAGGAAAGGGAAGTCTAAGCATACAGCAAGATTCAATGACATTAAACTGCAAGAGTGATGCCCCTGAAGGTATTTTGTTGCACACTATGTTGGATCTGCGTGACCAGGCTTTGGTAGCAGGGGAGTGGGCTACATGGGTGGGTGGCCCATGTAAGAAGCTGCTCGAAGCTCCCCCAGCTCCAAGTCAGCCCCGCCTTAAGCTGAGGCCAAGCCATTTAGAGACAGTAGATGCTCCTCTGCACTAACATATTTAAGAATGGGCCATTCAAAGGAGTGGTTATTGAGACCTGCAGCAGAGGGAGGAGGGGGATGTGAGAGAAACACCTGTGCAGAGTCAGTGAGGAAGGAGGAGGGGGATGGGGGCAGAGCAGAGTTTCCCCTGCAACCCATGGAGGATTGCAGTGGAGCAGCCCGTGGAGGACCACGGTGGAGCAGAGAGGGACCTGCAGCCCATAGAGGACCCCACGCCAAGGGAGGTGCCTGCTCCCGAAGCCGACTGTGACTCTGTGGGCAGCCCGTGCTGGGTCGGTGTGTTCCTGAGGGCCTGCACTGTGCAGGAAGGCCTCCCATCGGAGGGGTTCATGAGGGACTGTCTGCCGTGGGACGGACCCCATGCTGGAGCAGGGGAAGAGTGTGAGGAGCCCTCCCCGCCTGAGGAGGAAGGAGCAGCAGGGACAATCTTTGGTGAACTGACTGCACCCCCCATTCCCCGTCCCCCTGCACCGCTGAGGGGGGAGGGGGGAGAGACATGGGGAGCGAGGGGGCTCGAGCCTGGGAAGGAAGGAGGGGTGGGGAAAGGTGTTTGTTTGTAAGATCTGGTTTTCATGTGTCCCTAACCTACTACATTTGATGAATGCTCGATTAAACTGAATTTTTCCCCCAAGTCGAGTCTGGTTTGGCCCGTGACCGTAACTGGTGAGAGAACCCTCCCTGTCCTTATCTCGATCCACTGGGTTTCGTTATATTTTCTCCTCATCCCAGTGTGCAGGGAAGAAGTGAGCAAGAGGCCACACGGTTCTTTCTTGTTGGCTGGGCCTGAACCACAGCACACACATACACTCTCTTGACCTCTATTGAAAACAGACGTGGTCACTTCCGCTGAAATCTTCAAAAGTTTCAGAAGCATAAATATGAATGAATTTTACTATGTAAATACTAATTATTCAGATCATTGAAGCATACAAAATATTCAGAGGAACAAACATATGATCAAACTTCTCCATTTGTTTATGATTGGAGTTCAGATGTTATCAAGATGTTTCTGACATTATTATGTATAAATCTGTCCTCTGCATAGAAAAAACTCCTCCCCTCTCCCCCTTTTCAGTCCACCTCCTGTATGCCCTCCATGAATTTGCAGTAACTCTTTCTTGCTTCTGGCTCTGCTGGGTGGGAGGACACTCACTCAGGTAGGCACCAGTACTACACCCAGTGCTGCTTCAGGCCCAACTCTCAGAAAACAATTTATTGTTCTGACAAGATGATGCAACTGTTTTCCAGCTTTTCTCTTGTTTTTCATAGCTTACAGAAAGAGGTCAGCGTTAGCTCCCAAAGTGAATCATGCACCACGTGGGTAGACAGTAACCCTTTCCTGGTTGACTTGTGGTGTTGTATTTTACCCTTACTGCTTCCCCTCCTCTGTGAGACCAGCTTGGTGAGTGTGAGGACCATGCTGAGCTAGGAGCAACAAGTTCCCTGTATTGTCCTGTCCTGTCCAAAATGACACCAAGAGTCACTGCCTTGCCCTACTCACTATGGCTCTGCAGACAGAAGTTGAGTATCTTCACTAGCGCATTGCTACAAGTCACTTTGCCTCTTCATCTAGGATTTTAATAGAAAAATATTTTATTGCAGTAGTAAGATTAAATAATATCTGGACAGAAACAGCTTCAGCCTTGTCATCGTGGGGTATCAGTGTAGAGTTTGAGTGCATCTACACCCAATGGCATAGCCATACAGCCAGCTGCATACTGTGTGGAAAAAGGAGGACACTGATTTTGGAAAGGGTTATTTGATAAACCTGACCTGTCACTCCAGCTCAGCAGCAAACATAGGGTGTTTTTACACCTCCCAGAAGTCTGCTTTTCAGGCAAATAACCTTTTTTTGCTTGTTCTTACAGCTGGCTCTGATGGTAAGTATTGATAAATTAAAGATTACTTCAGGATCCTTTGCTTGATATGGATCAGAGAGTATTTCCACAAGGAAGGTTCCTGTCAGGAGAAAGAGGCCTTTTACGAGAGCAGAAGCTTAGGATTCCAGATCAGTAGCAATGTTATTGCAGTGTAAATAAGATAGTCCTCATGCTGAGAATTTCTCTTAAAGTTATTTTGAATAACAATATTAATAATAATAAAAATCATTATCCCTTCTGTATAACAGAACAATATGAAACTTCCAAAGCAAATAGGAAGGAACAAAATCTTCTTCAAATAGGAATAAAAAGCATTTTCTAATAAAAATAAGCCCTCAAGCTATAGCAGAATACCTCTCAATACCTCTCGAAAATCTTAGCATTTGCATTATTCTTCCTAAGTCGCGGTGGAACAAATCCAACTCATAAAGTCAAAACATATTATACAAATATTTATTTATTTAGAAGAGCTAATCTGAAAGACAAGTAAATGAACAAGTGAGGTACCATCTTTAAAGCTTCAGTAAATTAATGGAAACTAGGAAGAAAATGTCTTCATAGCCAGATTACTAAATATTATTCACTGTGGAGCTTTTTTCATAGTATCAACAAAAGCAGCTAGCAGTGGTCACTGTCAGTGACAGTAACATGGACACCTTGGCTGTTCCAATGTTATTGTTATTTATAATATGTACTGCATGCACACTTAAGAGTCTTGCTTAGGAGTGTAGATACTAAATACAGTACTACTATATAAACATATCATGGAACCATGATCCTAAATATCTTTGCTTGTTTGTAGACCAGAAGACTCAACTCAGAAGTGTTTGGATACAGCAGGATTCACAAATAATGTCTGATGTGATCATTGCAATGCGTTTCACAAGAACTAAGTCTACCATGAAGATACACACACAACTTGTACAAAGATAAAGTGCAGAAATAATCCCATGAAGCAATGAGTTAAAAATCCATTGTATCTTACCTAACATCAGTATGACTTAATGTTTGGCAGGAAAGAGACTGGAATTATTCATGCCCAATCTACTTTATCACAAAACTATCAAATGCTGCTGAATTATTTGTAGCCTTGCACATTTTACTTACTTTTGTATTTCCAGAAATGACATTACCAGGTCAGCCAAGATCTTCCAGCTAAAAAAGTGACATCATTCCTAGAAATTACATTTTATGAGAATCACATCAAAACATAATACCTTATTTTTATTACATACCTTTCAGTCTACAGAACCACAAATCACTTTGCAAGTTGTTTATGTATCTCTCCATATGTATAAGGATAGTGAATGTGACATCTCCTCTCTACCATCAGCATTACATACCATGTTTTGGAAAGGAAATTAAGAGTAATGTAAACCAGTGAAATTACAGGGTAATTTTGCATTGGAAGAATGCGATCACTCAAAGAGAATTTAGCTAGGTCATGAAGGAAAAGGCTCTGTAAACATTTCCCATAAGCTCTTTTCTGATATTTCAGTTAAAATCTGTTTTTTCTGAAAGATGGCATATGAGAAACACTGTTTTCTTGACATCTACTGAAAAAAAATGTTATAGTGTCACGTATTGAATCTCTAATTTCCTTCGTACGTACTTGGATCTTAGAAATCTCTCCTCCAAATACTAGACTTAGGCTATGAAGTCTGCCATGACGGCAGCTGAAAAGAATGTGCCTGCAAAGTTTGTCTGTTTGTTAGTCCAAAGTTTCTGAAGTACTTCTGGATGCATTTCATTTCTACATTTGCCAAAATGTTTTCAAACAAGCTTTTACAATCCACAGAAGGATGTTCCCTGAGCAGGGGAATACTTGGATATTAAGTTAAAAAATATCTCCTTTTACATTGGTGGATGTAAAATTCAACACCTGGAGCAGAAATATGGCTTCTGTGGTCATGTCAAAGCTGTCACCGTGAGTTTAACGAGTAGTCTCAGAAAGTTTTGTTATTAAGCTTCACTTGAAAAACATCTGGTAACAGCAGATAAGTGCACTGATAAGTTTAATAGCTTACACTATTTCGCCTTAGCTTCAGGCAGAACTGTTAAACAATTTAAAAACAAAACAAAACAAAAAACAAAAACCCTTTAGCAAACCTGTGCAAGAATCCCCTTACTGTATCCAAATGAACCTGAACTGCTTGTCCTTCCAGCTCTCTGGTCAGAAAAATATTACAAAATATTGTCTAATGTCTTCCAGGTGCCTTGTTCCTTGCTCAAGAGCTGTGTAATGTAGTAGGTGTCAGTAGTCCCCAAGAGTGATGGGGGACGAGTGCACTTGCACTAGTCTCCTGGGAGCTCCAGGAACAGCTGCTGCAATACTGAAGAGATATTGGGAAAACAAGGAGTGACTAACTGAGGTACTATAGCAAAATCCTGCAGGCACATTTTTGGGACCTATGGCAGGGAGAGTTGTCTGCAAGTCTACAGTGTGCTGCTGTCAGAAAGGAGTTACACTCTCGGTCTAACAGAAAGAATGAAGGCAATGAAGTCAGGGCTGCAGTTTGCTGCAAGTTTTCTCTCCTCTCTTGCCAAGACCTGGCAAGAGCCAGCTTCACTCAGCAACATGCTCCTACTGTCATCAACCCTTTCCCCAGGCTCAGTGAAGGGGAGACAGGAGGCAGATAGCAGAGCTATAGGATACATTCATGGTAGTAAAGAAAATAGACCAAGGACTGTTTTCTGGCTCTGTGAGCAAGTGGTGTGACTCAGATTGCATCCATGCACCTTTATGGCCATGGATGAGTGCCCTTCAGCCAAAACCAGCATGGCAACTTTTTCCGTACTGCTTATTGTAAATAGTCCCTAGTGCAAGCTACACCCTAAACTGTGTCTGGGCATTGTCTTGCAGCGTACCACTTGGCATGCTAACAATTAGGCACTCGCATGCCAAATCTCCCTTCTCTTGATCTCTTGCCTCCTCACTGAAATTAGTCCCACCAATTAGGAAAGCCTTTTGTAACTGGATCCTTTTAGGCACAGATATTGAATGAGCATTGCACAGATTTTTCAAGTTACTTTATATTTCAGTGAGAATTTGCTCCAAAACAAGTACCATGCTTTTCTCTGCTGATAACAACACAAATGTCATACAGCTTCTGGCATCAGTCAATTTAAGAATTTCCAACTCAAGTAAATCTTATGTAGCTAATTAAAACACCACTATCTAGGCTTAATTAAATCCCCTACATAAAATTAGTGCACTAGGGCTTTCTACCTGTCAGATTAACCCTGCCTGATATCATTAAGGTGGAAAATGGAATTGTAATCAAGTCAAAAGTAGATTTTATGTACTTTATTAACAGTACTTGGATACTGAAGATTTTGTAGCAGCAGGTAGCTGTAATTACTGCAGGATTCAGGGATGACTAATTCATTACTTTAAGACATTTTAATCATTTTTCAATTTTAAATTGTTCATGCAAAATGAAATATTTTCTACTTTAAATCTTCTTTAAGTCTTGCTTAATATTTCTGTAGTATGTTAAATAGGTGACACTGTCTAAGTAAAATTCCCCTTGAGTTAAATGAGCCTGTTACCACAATTCGCAATGTGGAATTAAAGTCACTGGGCCAGAGTCTCTGGTGTGTTAGTATCAGCATGTGCTATGCAACTGAACTAGTTTAGGGACTTTATAGTGCTACTGACACAGTGCTGAAATGTCTTAATCTTGATGTATTTATACCCTGTGGGGTGGGAAGTACTACTGTCCCCATTCTGCATATATTATTTGGCACAAGGAAACTAATATTTGATTCTTCAGGGTGTTAGCTAGTTATTTCTGTCTGAAGTTATAGAAGTGACACCTTTGAATGTCTTTATGGACCAATGCTTAAACAATTTATGGGGTCTCCTACGAAAGCTGTGACTGAGTGCATTATCCTAAATGCTAAGCCCATGCCCTATCCACCCTTCTTAGTCCAGAAATACTGTAGAGTGCTTTAAAGTAGACAAAACAAAGAACTTGGATGTGGACCCTGCCATTTGTCAACTGACGTTAAATATTGTTAATCTCCTCAGTTTCAGTTGTCCTGGATGAGAAAGACTAAATCTGAAGAGGAGATGGTAGGATAGAGCAGACAAGTATGGTCTGTAAATTTAAAAACAGAGATGACCACTCTGCAACTTTCATTTACTGAGTTGTTTTCATAACTGCTTTTTTTTCCTTCTATTTTCCTTCACATAACTTTGCAATGTGTCTTACTGCCTGCCGAGCTAACTATAAATCTCTGATATAAAATACATTTATCTTTTTAAGGAGCATGGAAATATAATGATATAGACATATAGCCTTGTATGCTCACTAAGGTGAATGCAATGTAACTGCTTAAACCCTAAGGTCAGTATGTACGTGAGGTGTACAGGAACCACAAGGGTCAGTGAAAGGAGCAAAACTTCATATTGCACTATTCTTCCCCTATTTTTTAAAGTAGAATTGAGACCCCTCAGTGTCTGGTGGTGTTTATATTATTTTCTGTTTCATCAGCATTCATGTCACATAGGTAAGTATTTCAGCTTTTGTTATAAACTTTAATGAACCGTGTTCCTACTGTTGGTGATAATGACCATCTTTCCAGGCTTAACGATAGGAAAGTCCTAGTAAGTTATCAAGCCTATCTCCCAAAACTGTTCCCCAGAGCACCTTTTAATTTAAGAGTCCCAAGTAACACAATTTCTACAGCTTCCCTTGGGAAACTTTGCTGATCACTCGGTTTGCTCTCAGGAGCTTTTCTGGATATTTTCCCCAGACCTTTGTGCCCTTAAATTGATTCAATTACTTCTTTAAATCAGCCAGAACTTTTATTGTAGAGCTGACAATCAAAAAAGGAGAAGAAAGAAAATGGAAATCAAATGTCTAGCAGGAAAATGAATACTGTGTACGGACAACTTTGTCCTCAATTTCTACATCCAGGTATGTCTACAGCCCTCAGTTCTGCATCGCCTATGAATCGTTTCCAGCTCAAGCCCATTTTCTGGGAAAAGAATGTTTACATTTATCATAATCACTGGCTTTCTTCCAGGTAGACATTATAAAATGTCTCTATGCCACCCTGGGGGATAGACACGCATATTTGGGTGATGCCTCTAGATGAAGAAAGAGAAGAGAGGCTCAATGGCCAATTTTCTGTTGGCACCTTTCCCCACAGGTGCTACACACAGGAGCTTGTATGCAGAACAACAAGCCCTGAGCTCCCAGAAGCTTCAGGTGGAAAATGATGTAAGCAAAGGTCTCATAGTGAACTCTATCTCAACACAGCACAGAGTCTAAATGATGGTCTAGGTCTGAATTATCACCAAAACCACAGAGACATTCTACTCTTACATTAACAAAGAAGTTTTCTCTGCTGAGTCTGGTTAAAGAAGGACAAAACTCACTATTCTGAGCTCCCATGTTTACCCCATATTTTCCGTGTCACCTGTGAATTTTAAAAGTTTGTTAATCCAACTCTTTCAGACTTCATTATCACAAAGTAGGAGCCATAGAAATGATGAAATTTCATACGTTTTCTGAAGTTTTGTTTCTGTTGTTATATTGTCATTCAGATCAATATATGACATACCATGTTAGAGGTGTAAAGAAGGAGAAACTATTTAACACAGCAAAGAAAGAAATCATGCTTATATGATGCCCTAAGAAAGCACAGGACAAATTTGATAAAACTGAATAAAGTTAGTCAAAACTTTTTTGATAGGGGAGGGTTATTTGAAAAATATCTATTCATTGAACTGGACTTTTTTTTGCCCCTAAATCACTTCACATTTGAACTTTTCCCAAAGTAAAGTCTTCAGGGAACTGTCCTGAGCAAAGTTCACTTGGGTTTTTGGTGATGGATCTGCCATGGCCTTGGGAAGTTGATGTGTCCTTTTCTATTCAAGTCTTTATTTTTCTTCGCATGCCCCTTCTCCATGGATCAGTGTAACTCATATTCAAAGGGTAGTGAGAAACTGTCTTAGTCAACTTTATAAACTGGGGAGAAGAAAACAGAAGAAATATTGCAGTAAAGTATTTCCAGTATAACCTAGTGGAATCACCTAGAGGCTAATTTAGCAACTCTTGTTAATCACTTTTTATAAAGGCATGCTTTATGCCAATCATGATGAATATTTACCTGTTTTACAGATTTTTGCTATGTTCCAGAACACTAGGGTTAATTTTTAGAGGGATCACTCTGATTTTTCTGCTTTGTATATATAAATGTCTAGTCTTGTTTTAAATGATGTAATATTTTGGCCTCAATGTTTTGTAGCAAAGAAATCACAGATGCCTTGTCATTTGTATGAATAGAGCTTGTACTTTTGCAATTTTCTGCCAGGCACACAGCAAAGGGATAAAAATATTTTGAGAAAGTTTGAAAATGGAGGCTCCCAACCTCACATCGCTAATTCAAGATGTCAGACTGGTTCAGTTACCTATCCAAGGATTTTGAATCCTACCTTTATCACAGCCAAATGCTAGAAGTTTTGAAGGTCACCATTTCCTGCTGTGACTGGAAGATTTGTTAGAACATCTTATGTCTTTTTCAGCTAGAGTTTTCTGAGCTACCAAGCTGAGCTACCTTATGAAGAAAGGTTTTGCAAGCAGAAAAATCACTGGGTCTGAAATAAAATGTCAGATAAATCAACATGACAACTACGTGGAGTGACAGGAATCCAAAGACTTTTTTGAATCTTAAAGTCTATTTCCCATGTAACCTCCTCTGCCTGATATAACATTAAGTTGCAGTGTACAAATAATTTGGAAAAGTGATCCAACATCTGTGATGTGCAACACAGCTCCTGAAGAGTGACAGCTGCAGCAAGAAATAGCTGAGTTATACCAAGTGAGGGTCACTAAAGATGTAAATCAGTATAAGGAAACAGGAAAGAATGGTAACGAAAGGGAACATTAACTGCATCAAAAGGACCCTTAAATGCTTTCCAATTCAAAAAACCTTCACCCTTTTCTAAACTTATGAGTTCTATTACAGCTAAACTGAAAATGTTATTGACCTTGTCACAACCACTTGCACAAATTTTAGTTAACCCATTTTAATGAACACTAGACATGTATAATAAATATTACATATGGACTATATATTACATATGAATGAAATTGTAGCTGTGCATAGGTATAGCTATACACTTTATACTTGCATGATATGTACTGACACACTTTTGAAGAACACCTGCAAAAATGTTATTGCTAGGTATGTGCCCTGATGCTCTGGTAATCTGTCATGGTTTGGATTTCGCTCTTTCTGGATGGTGCATAAGAAAAGCAGGGTGATGGCTGCCAGGACAGTGTGACCGTACTTCCACATCCACATGACTCACTCAGACTATGGCTAAGTCTTTTTGGACATTTCTGCCTATTTGTTTTTATCTCATTTGTTGTTACCTTATTTTTAATAGGTAATAAGATCAGGGTTGTCTCTCCAAGTCAAACAGGATCTGAACTAAACAAATACTAGTGTATCAAAACTGATTTGATTTGCACTGTGGTTTCAAGAGAAAGCTGGGTTTCATTATGCACTTTTACTTGGTGATGCAATCTTGTTCCTCTCATGGATTTAATACCCAGTTGCTTAGACATAATCCTGAAAAAAGAGTTTTCCAGCTAGATCAAAATGAGGAATTGAACCCCCAAAACAGCAACAAAAACCCAGCCACACAAAGTAAAGCTCTTCGATGATTCTTGACTGACAAAAAAAAGAGCAGGTGTAATGACCGCAGAAAAAAAAATTATTGTCATAATTAAGACAAACCTGTGATTGCTGCTTATAGTGACCTGGCAGATAATGCCAGGTATATGTGACAGTTTCTCTTCTTTCTTTCTGGACTAGATAAAACATATGTGTCTGCCAATGGCTAGAAAAAGATCACTTTCCCAATGTGCCAGTCACTTCGACTATTCAATGCACAGCATCTGTTGCATAGCTACCTGATGCTCTAAAGCAGTATCTGGTTGAACCAGATGATACTTCAGTACACGTTGCACTTTCCAGCCACTTCCCAACCATCTCCATGACAAAGCACAATAAAACATACCATCACCACAGTAAATGTGACTTACACATGCTTAGTACATATTTGATAGGAAATATTATTACTTACAGGCTGAGGCTGGCAAGGAAAAAGAGCCCTTGAAGACCTACAAAGGATAACCAGCTGGACAAATTCATCTTTAGTAATGTTAGATCTTTGTCTGGACTGTGGTTAAGTACTGTGTCTCCATAATAGGAAGTTCTTGAGCTCAAGGCAGGATCTCTAGGCAGTGAGATCTTGTTCATCTGAAGACTTGAGATGACTGCTGATGTTGAACAATTTTTATTCAAGGAGCCATTTCTGAAGGATTTTTTGGGAGCTTGAACCTTTCCGCACCTTCACTGCATCACCCTGTCATCTGTTCCTATAGTGTCTCACAACCCTGACTCTCACCAGCAACAAATATAGTTTGAGCAATGTCCCTCTTCACGAAGTGGACTGTGAGGTTGTTTTGGTCAGCCTCCTGTTTCTGCTTCATTAACAGGACTCCTGGTTGAGCTAGACCTTTGCTGGCTATGAATTTTCCATCATCATAGGAGATAGGATTTGCATTTCTGTCTGGTTACCATCCCAAGGCAACTATAGTTAAATGTTTAGAGTCTCTCTGAAATAACCAGAAGGTTTTTTAAAGTACATTGTAACCTAGGAAAAATTCCTGGCAAGCATGAATACAATGAAATAGCTCAATCCCTGCTGCTGTATTGCTTGGCACTATAGGGTAGTGAAGGAACTGATGACAGCAGATCACACAATGACCAGACTGTTTGGGGATCCCGAGAAAATTACACCTTGTCACAAAATTGTATTAGAGTCAGGGAGCAGACAAAAAAAGTTGAATGGCAGAGACAAAACAATTCTCCTTTTAGTTCACGTGCAATTTTCACTTGATCAGTGCAAGGGTTTTGCAACATGTTGGTGCTTTGTATTATTGACAGTTGAAAGAGGTAGATATCAGAAATGATTAGCAAAGGTTCAAACAAGAAGTATGTACCTTGCACTCACTGTCAAAAAATGTTAGTTAATAATTGCTCACTATTTATCCCTGAAGTGATTTCCCTACGGTAACATAGGAAATCTGATTCTAGCCTGTCTAAAACCAATCAGAAACAAAGATGAAGACGAAATATGGGATTATTGTTCTTCTCATAACAAAGATATTTCCAGGATATACTATACTAAAGATAGTTGCTTAAGGGACTTTGGCACATCCAGTGAGGTGAAGCGTGAAAGCTGATCTTTTTTAGTTTCATTTTTATTGAACACTTGGTCACAAATTGCCCTTTATCCTACATGTGTTACTGATTAGAGTATCTCAAAGGCTTTGGTGAACAGGTAGATTCAAATTTGCTAATGTTCCTTCTTTTTCAGTAACAGATAAGAACAACTTATAAGTAACGACCTAAGCCAGAATTTTAAATATAGAATTTCTGAAGGGAAATGATCTATCATTCTTCTGTCACATGCTTTCAGAGTGTAGATTTTGTTTTGTATGAAGCTGCAGCTGAAATGTAAAAAAACATAGATCATATAAAAATCTTTAAATGGATTACAAAATATTACCCACACAATGACATATTTTCTGTGTAGACATTTTTACAGAACTGCAGGAGTCAATCAGAATTAAGAAAAGAAACTGTCTGGGTGGAATAAAAATTAAATTTTAATGAAAAATAAAAGAGAAAGTTAAGCTGCACATATGTAGAAACTAATACCTTTTTGTTGCATTAATGGATGAACTAATAGATCAAAGGTTTGTAAGTGTCAAGAGAGAGAGAGATGAATGTGTGCATCATTAAATGCTGTACTTAATTTCTACATAGATTATCAAACCAGAAGGATTTATAATAATAGTGTATCCTTCTTCCTAACACAGACCATAGGATATTTTTATTTAAACTAGAACATGACTTTTAAAGAGAGAAGGAAAAAAATAAAAGCAAAATTTCCAAATGGTTTTTTTCTTAATGCTTCCAAGCACTAGAGGAAGCACTACAATGACTAATTTTCCTGTTAGTACTCTCCCTAGGTAGATATCTGTTAGCCTGCACAGCTGGTCACAGTCTGCTGGACTATGGGCTACAGAATAGCATATCTGGGATACTGAAGACGTGGAAACATAGCAAGAGATATGACTTCTAAGAAAATCAGTTGCTTAGAAGCAAATATTCATTTTTAGTGTTTTGCAAAATTCAAGAAAAACCTTTATGTCGCTATATTTATTGATGCTAAGCAGATATAAAGGACAAGAGTGTAAGACTTCTTACTGAAAGAAACCTCATGGTAACTGGATTAGCCCTCTTGACATCCCCAGAAGACTTCACTAGAATACCCAAAATTCTTAACACTATAACCTGGAGAGCTGGATTTATTGCTTATGCTGAATTTATTAATGGCACGTACTTTCTCAAATAACTCATTTTGATAGTATGAGAAATATTGCAATTTCTGAAAATCAGTAAAGTAAAGCCTTTACACTGCCCCTACCTCCATTTCTTCAGCACACTGGAGAAGCAAAATATTCTCTTCTGTTTTACCAGCTGACTTTTATAAGTACAGCTTCAAGATGTCAAAAAAAAACCCCAAGTAAAACTACCAGTACATGCAAAAAACCACAATCTGTCTCTACTTCAATGGTTTTATTTTTGCTCTGAGGAGCTTCTTATAAGAGAAATAGTACCTGATGGAAGGAACTTCTGTCTGACCAATGGTGACAGATATTTTGAAAGACTCGCTTGGCAATAAAGGTCAGNATAAAGGACAAGAGTGTAAGACTTCTTACTGAAAGAAACCTCATGGTAACTGGATTAGCCCTCTTGACATCCCCAGAAGACTTCACTAGAATACCCAAAATTCTTAACACTATAACCTGGAGAGCTGGATTTATTGCTTATGCTGAATTTATTAATGGCACGTACTTTCTCAAATAACTCATTTTGATAGTATGAGAAATATTGCAATTTCTGAAAATCAGTAAAGTAAAGCCTTTACACTGCCCCTACCTCCATTTCTTCAGCACACTGGAGAAGCAAAATATTCTCTTCTGTTTTACCTGCTGACTTTTATAAGTACAGCTTCAAGATGTCAAAAAAAAAACCCCAAGTAAAACTACCAGTACATGCAAAAAACCACAATCTGTCTCTACTTCAATGGTTTTATTTTTGCTCTGAGGAGCTTCTTATAAGAGAAATAGTACCTGATGGAAGGAACTTCTGTCTGACCAATGGTGACAGATATTTTGAAAGACTCGCTTGGCAATAAAGGTCAGATATTTAATACCTTCTAGCCAGATGTGCTGATGGTCATGGGCTCTCCGTGTCTGAAGTTTGTCTCACTTCTGTTAGTACTAATACTTCTCTGATCTCATATTTATGAACCACAAGGTAACAAGGAAGTTGCTTTAGTGGTAAGCCACAAGAGGCTTACTCTAGAAACTCACTCAGTGATCTAAGCCAATTCTCTGCGTATTTGTACTCAGCATCTTAAAAAACCCAAATCAAATCAAACCAAAACAGACTCTATTTTTCTGCCTCTGCAAAGAGAAGGCTGATGTCTGACAGTAAACAAGGGAGGAAATATTTTACGTCACCGAGTATTACAGTATTGCAAGTAAGGAAAAATGAACCTCTGATATGAGCAGTTGCATTAGGATTGTATCCTAATATCAGACTAATGCTTTCGGAGCCACATGAAACCCACATGAAACTTACTCCTTGACAAATACCTTTGGAATATATTTTTCATTTAAGAGTATTGAACACAGAGTCCAAGTCTATCCTACTATCTCCATAAATTTATTCTAATGTAAAATTTTATCAAATTAAAATGAAACAAAATAGAACTTTTACTTTGGTATTGTAAAGAGCTTAACAACCATGCAATGTGTAAAAGAAAGGTGATCCATGGGCAATGGAATTAAGAAAGACCAATAAACCCCTGTAATACTTTGATGAGTGATCCATACACATTGAGTTTTGATTACAGATACCAAATTTTATCTTAATAAGTTTGAATGTATATTTAAGTCTTGTTAGAGAGAAATGTAATGCCACCGCTTTGTCATTAAACAGAAAAAAGTTAGAGCTTTTCAGAAGGTCAGAAATTGTTTCAAAATCTTAAAAGATTTCATTAAAAAATATCCTTGTTTTCCATTTTTTCATGTTTTTTCCCTAAGGAGTTATTTTGGACAAAGTTATTTGAATCTAAATGGGAAAGAGCTTTCAGAAGTCCAGTTTCGGCAACCAAATTAAGCCTGTTCACTAGTTAGATGAAAATAGATTTGGGGCAGTATTCTGTATAATACATTAATACATGACATTAAAAAAAATACTTTTTAAATTGGTACATTTCACATTATACAACAGAATTACATTTTTAATTCAAACTTTGACCATGTTTCAGACAGCACAATTATTACAGCTTTAATATGGATGTTTAATCATTAACATTCTTGTCTGAAGTAATAAGAGAATAAAAAGTCAGAACCACTTAAACTTTAACAGCTTCTAAATCTCATCTTTCAAAGAACTGTTAGCTTTCTTGACTTCCAGCTGACAGAAAGGAAGTGGGTAAAGTAAACTTCCTCAAATAGTGATTGACGTTTATTTAAATCAGAATGCCAAAGCAGCCACAGTTAATTTCCCTACATAATTTCAGAAAGACTTAGAACTACTCAAGTAGGGATTTAAGTATATCTCCAGGAAAGGAAGTTATTATTTCTATAATAAGAGAAATTAATTTTCAAGTTTAAAAAAAAATTCTTAGAAAATGAATTTTTACATAGTTGTTATAGAATGGATATTACTATACTTGATTTATTTGAAACTGTGGCAAAGATGAAGGTAAATGGGGTAACGTAAAATTCAGGAAAAGAGAGTTAAATTACAGTTTCATACAGTTCATTAACAACAGTGGAAGAAAGGTTGTACAGTAGTCACTATTTGTGTAACCTATTACAATGTCCTAACTCAATTATTTATCTGAACCTTTGACTACTTGGATTATAAGAGCTCTCTTAGGCACAAAGCCCTGTATAGAAGTTGTCCTAACTGCTAACTTGTGTTGTAACAGAGAAATATTAACTAATAATAAAATAGGTTTAAAAGTGTTCTGCATTTGACAGGCTGAATTAATACAATATAAACTGTTATGCTATTTTAGGTCTATCTATAGACTACTTGTATCCTATTCCTGCCAAGCAAGATAACCCAATACTCAGTCATTCCATATGCTATTTGGATTTGCTGGGTCATTTACTTGTAGCTCTTGTGTACAATAATGTTTCTGAAAACTTTAAGAATGTAAATGATGTCTGCTCAAATTTTAATAAAGTTATTCCTCAACACAAAAGTCTTTAGTACTAAAGATTCAAGTATACTATCTATATGCTTTAAATATAATGAATATGAAAGTATTCAGTTTTTGTTTAATGCCTGATCTTTGGGACAGCAAGTAAGTGATTTCAGACTTGTCCTTGCTCAACAGGAATGATTTGTGGATTGTAGGATACCGTGAGGCAGGACGGGGCAGTGTTCATATGCTTATGAGTCATTTTGAACTTAACTTCTTTCTGTGGTTGTTTTTCACTGCAGGGAAGTATAACTGATGACCTTTGTAGTCCAACAATTCATGAAAAGAGAGACTGCAGTCATCAACACAAGAATCCATAAGATGATTTTTTGCTAGATTGCATTTAGATTTGTTCATTAAAAGCTTAATAAGTTTATTTTTTGCCCCTATTTTACGATCTGCAGTATTTATGTGTTAACACAAACAACCTCTACTTCTTCAGTGACTAAGAAAGTGAGACTTTTATTTGATCTTTGTCAAGAAAGTGGTGACACATTTTTTGAAGATGTTGCTAAAGTAGCAGTAGATTAGTAGCAGACTTTGAGGTGTTACTTAAAATCAGAAGCTAGTTATGAAGTCATGAAAAAAAGAAGCTAGAACATATATGTATAGTCCCCGTCTGTTATTCTAACACATATAGTCAACTTCAAAACATTCCTTTAATGACCTTCTTTTTCTCAGCAAAGGTAAAAAAAATCCTATATTGTGAAACAAGAATATTGCAACTGAAGCACTCACTCTTAAATTCAGTGTTTGGGCAAAAAGTGATGATGCATATGGAAAGGATCAATATTTTATCTTCCACCAACCCTCTGAGATCTCTGTAACTTAGACTCAGTACAGGCGAGGGGATCTGTAGCATGGACTGCGATTCACTAATCACAGATTACCAAATTTCTGTCATTGTTCGTCTTTAATTATCAAAACTTCCTTACCCTGGCTGTATTTCAGAAAGCAAAGGAATGGAATGAAGCAAGCACAAGACATTGAGTTATAATACCCTGTCTCTTGGAGCAAATACACATTTCCAGGGTTTGATACTAGTCATGAATTAGCTCCTGAATAATCAGTCTGTGTTCTTGCTCAGTAGAATATTTTGTTCAAAGGTTGGATTTTTTTAATAATGAGTTAAATCTACCATAAATTAACTTACCCAGGTAAACTATAGTCAAAGTTTAAGCCTTCCTTCTTTAATTGTCAGCTTCACAGGCTGTTATGATTTCTCCTCTTTTCTCTGATAAATTTTCTTTCCCAATTTCTTTAATAGAAAGTTTATGTTCTTTGCTCACTGGAGTGCAGTGTCTGCCATCTTCATGGGCTCATTCCTCGTTCATTCCTCCATGCAAGTCTTAAAGACATACTGCTATATCTCAAAGATGCCATTTACTATGATTTTTCAGAGGTCATTACATTTTTCACTATTAAATTCAATATGAAGCCTATATGATCTCAATGTGATTCCCAGAGAGATGCAAATGCACCAGTATTATTAAAATATGATTAATGATGGCTATTCAGATGGTAATTAATGATGGTTAATTGTTTTTTAACTGTATAGAATCAGTCCAAATTGATATGATTTTGCCTTCCTAACCGCTGTGACTACAAAAATTCTTTCTAGATTGAGGATGTCTGTCACTAAAGGTGCCTCATAACCTTGAGAATTACCTGATTCTCAAGGACTGAATGTGTACTCTCCCATAAGGTAGCACTGAGACGTCTTCTCTACATTTTTAATACATTCTTCATGTACATTTGATCACAATAAAAACTGAGTTTACAATATTTGTGCTTCCCTTTATGAGACAATCCTTCCACCTCCTGGGTTTACTTTACGGGTCATGATGGTCCTTTGCATTGGCAGCAGCATGAGCTAAACAAACACCGCTTCCTTGTGTGGGAATTTCTACAGTGCAGTTGGCTATTTTCCTTCTGCATTGATAGCATCCATATGCTGATTTTTTTCTGCTCTATTTAGTATTTTCTTTATTCTGGGATCTTTTCCAATCTAGCTGTGTAAGAGGTGGCCTTCTTTAGTCTGCTGCTGTGGCTGTTAAAAAACACAGAAATTTTGAAGAAGGGCAGTGTGGACCTTGAATGAAGAAAAGATGTCTGAAGAATAAGAAATGTAACATAAAAGCACAGAAAAATGAACACATACTGCAGCACATGACAAATCAACAGAAAGGAAAACCGCTTAGTCAGAATCAATCAGCAATGGGAGATAGATATGAAATAATTGTACAGAAGGCTAAGACACATTTTCATATTACCACTGCTCAACAAGTTCTTGAGCATGCATTGAACCAGTGTAATTTTCTGTGTTTTTAGCCTAAAGCAACAAAACATCAAGTAATTTTGCTTAAGCTATTTTCATTGCAAGTTTGATCAAATTGCATTATTTATTTTGCTGTTGTTGTGTGCTTGCACATTAAAAGGGGATTGAAACTGTCACACTTTTGCCTGTTAATCTATGAGAACATATTTTGTTTTCTGATATGTTAGGTAGGGACTTGTTTTTATTAACTGTAGTATACTTTTTTAATATTAATTTCTTTACTCCAAACATCCACTGGCTGCATATGAACTTGAACTTGCAGAGCACAAACATTACAAAACCTGTCAGTGAGTGGCAATAGGAGCATTTGTGCTGTCCCAACAATTACTGGATTTCTGTACGTGAACTTTCTGGTGCTGGTAGAAAATTGTATTATAATCCCCATTTCCAAATAGAAAAAGAAGGTAAGATCTTATGACTTGTTCACATTTACACAGGAAGGCTGTGCATGGCTCATCAATGAATCTAGAACTTGTGGTCCAGTTCAGACCAATCTTCTTTTGGAGGTTGCCACGTGCTTAATTCTGGTTTTCTTAGATATTAATAACCTGATAATACAAAATCTGTCTGACACTGGAAGACCCAGAAAATCAGAAGAGAGAAAAAGAAATAAAATGAAAAAGAAAAACATTATGATGGAGTCTTTAAAAGAATAAGGCAAGGCTTTTAAAACTGAGACTTAAAGTGAGATGTGTTCGTTAAAACAGACATCTTGTAAAACCACACAACTGTATCACTTGAGCTAATTACAGTCACATTAGGCTTTTCCCAAAAACATGATAGTTCTTTCCATGTGTTTGTGTGTTTTCTGTGCTGGAAATTGGAGGAATACAATATCTTAGTAAGTCACATTAATGACATACACATCAATAGCCACATAGGCTTCACCAAGCAGAGCACAATTTCTAGGGAAATCAGAGGTCAGGGAGCTTTGTCAAATTCATCACAAACTAAAACATGACTCAGTCTCACTGAAAGCATGCAAAACAAGCTTTGGAATCATGGAGGGCAAAAATACTAGTCACGCTATTTACTCTTTATTCTTATGAACAAAAGAAATTATTTTTGCCCACCCTGTATTTTTTTTAGACAGTTTCTGTTCATTATTATAACTTCTTTCGTTTTATGTGGGTAAAAATCAGGCACAGTCATGGTTGATAAAAACCAAACAAAAACACAAACAAGTACATTAAGGCAGTGGAACCACATTTCAACTGAATCAAATAACAAAACAGACTATTCCCTTGAACTGGAGTTGTGTCTGAACTCCTATTTTTATCCTTTTTTTTTTTT
>VZSC01014168.1:348830-389089 GCA_013398225.1 Steatornis caripensis | reverse complement strand
TTTTTATCCTTTTTTTTTTTTTGTACTTGAACCAGAATTAAGTTGAAACAACTTGACTATATTATCTCTTCTTCCTGCTCCATCTACATTTCTCCATTCTCCAATTCCCACTGCTTACAAATACAGAATAACTTTATATAACTTTATTAAAGCTTGAAGTATCACTTCCACCATTATGATAATCTAGAAATATAGAGAGATGTAGTTGAAATAGCACAATAAAGCAAAGAGATTGTGGAATGTTACACTGAAGTTACATTGCCAGGGAGGCAATATACCAGTTCTAGTAATTTGCATGGTAAGCTAAAATTTTGAGCAGGATCTCTAAGAGGTTAAAGATCAGATCTCTAGAAGAAACTTCTGTGTAGAACACAAAAGTGGCTAAATGGCATGTGTGGTAAATCTGAAGTGTCTAGGGTGTGATGGACTTGTGATACAGATCAGTTGCACATATGCAGTAGATTTGACATGGTTTAAGTTTGACAAAGTTTAACAATTGCCATGGTAGTCAATGTTGCTAAGTGTAAATGGGGCATAGTCAGGCTGACAACCAATTAGGATACATCAAACGTATTTTTTGATTATGTTAAAAATGGAATATTGTGTTCTAGTTCAATCTAATCCGAACAAAATATTTATTTATTTATTTATTTTCTAAGACAAGAAACAGCAAGAAGACTGTTTTCATCCTCCATGGAAAATTTATTTGATAAAAATGTTTGGGATCGTGTTGATCCTCAAAATGTGATTGGAAATTTCCAGTTTGTTTTTGTGGAACTTCAAGAAGCAAATACGTATAACTTCAATTAAACAATAGTATCTTCTGTATTAGTAGAAATCGGTCTGGAATTAACCTATTTACATTAATCTTTACAAAAGTGAAATTTGCTCCATTTTGTTATTTAAATATTAATGGTCTGTATGTAATATTATTTTGAGAATGTGCTGCAATTTAACAGAAAGAAGAAAGAACAACTGTTAGAAAAACTAAAAAATGATTAATCCTATTGTATTTATTCTATTCTATGAATGATCCTTTCCATACCACAGCAAGATTAATATATATTAAAAAATATTACAAAGTCTTCTAACTTTATCCAAGCTACAGGACTGGAAATTCATCACCACATATTTAAACATTTCTGGGAGGATTGTGGTTTTTTGCTTTTTCTGGTGTGGTTTTTTTTCTGTTTTTTTCTTCCAGCATTTTATTTAAAATCTGCTCTTGAATTTAAGGTTCTTTTTAAATGTATACTAGAATAATTAGATGCATCATGAAGCAGCTTAAGCTAATTGAAGTGGCCACAAAAGCTGTCAATGCAAATTGAGCCATCTGGATGAACAGATAAAAACTTTGGAGACATTCAAAAGACAGGTGGCATTCAGTTACTTTCCATCTCTTCTTCACAGTATGGTTAGAAAATCGGGAGAAAGAAAAATAAAACTCTTGAGGCCACCAAGACAAAATCTAATGTCAACAAGATATTTCTGAAAACAACAGAATAAGTAGGCTGCAGAATTAGGGAAAGTTAATGTGGCACAACATGGTAATAAAAAAGGATAAACTCATGAACATAAACCAAAGGAGCAACAACTATTCAGTGTACAAAGTAGAATCATGCCAAACTGTAAGTTTATAGATAATGATTATTTTTTATTTAAGGTACTTGACTGTATACAGAATATCTGACAACTTTCAACTCGGTCATACGTTTTGTGAAGGACTGGCCAAATCTCATCTGTGCTAATTTTTAAAAAGTGTGAGCATTCATTTTTCTATTTCATGACTGTGAGAATTATGTGTGCTTAAAGGTTCTGAAAAATCAGATCAGACTGTTTTTGAAGCCTTGTTTGTAAATGATCATGCCATTTCTTCTCTTCTATATTATATATCTTGCCTATTCAGATTGCTGGGTATTTTTTTTACTGAGTTATTGGGTGAGGTGTTTTTTGAAAGTATGATCATTTACTGTAAACTGATATATTTCTTTGTACAGTTCAGTTTTCAGCCAAGATCTCTAAACAATACTCTAAAAGAAGATATCAGAATTGGGGAAAATGGCTCAGACCTCCTGTTCCATGGAAGTGAGTTTTTTATTAAATGGAAAGTACTTGGATGGAATGTCATCTTTATAAAACTTGTCTTTTTCATACATTTACACCTTGACCACTCTAAGGTGATTTTTAAAAAGTCGAAAAATAAGTAGTTCAATGACGTTTTTATAACATTTCTTCTTGAGATATTTTGCATAACATTTACAAAAACAGACAAACCTCAAACACGAGCTTTCCTTTCTAGATTAACAGAAGTTTAAATTTTTCAGCCTTTAAAAAAAAATCTAAGAAATCAAGTAGGTCTAAAAATAATAAATAATAACCACAGGAATTACTTGGTAAATCTCAAAAAAATAAATGTTCAGTTCTGATATGCTTATGGATAATATTTGAGCTCACCTGGAAGAAGATCCTGTTGAGAAAAGCCGATGTTTTAACAGCTGCTCTTTTTACCCAAAGATAAATAGTTCTTTATTGTCACTTACATGCATTGGAATAGCTTTACATTTCAAACACATTTGGATTGTTTCACATATGCTACCCCACGTAGCTTTCCTATGATTTTTTTTTTTTTTTTTAAATGTATGGAATTTCCTTCCAAGTCACATGGGGATTCTGGTCATTACACTGTGAAGGGCTCTGTAAGTACCTATAGACTGGGAGAGACATAGCATCTGACCACTACAGAATCATCAATCTGTTAAGTACCCCAACCCTTGGAAATCCAGTAGGAGAGGAGCATCCTCTCAGGTCTCCATGCTCTTTCCCCAATAGGTCATAGGTCTCTTGGAAGCATCCTGCCAGCTAGCCTCTGAAGGAAATGTTAGCTATATATTGAGATTTACAACAGAATTAAATGGGCTTTCATATTTAGTATTTGATGTCTTCACTGAGCTAATTCTGAATGTCTGGCCAGGTTCAACACCTGTAGCTTTTTGGAGTCTGTGATCAGCAATGATTTAAAGATGTCTTAAATACCTGATTTCCAATTGTACCAACTTTCATAGAACATAGTTCTAGGATGCAAAATGGACAGACACCTTTTAGTGGGCTGCTTTTTAACACAGCCTCTAGACAGTGTACTTCCCATCTATAGCGGGGTATATCACAGGGCATCCTTTGCTTCATGAGCCTAGTTAGAAGGCATACCCAGAGAAGATGATAGATCGTGGATGCCATGGTGTGGTGCTACATGCATGAGATATAGCTCCAGCTTTGGGGTGCCGCAGAGCAGAGGCAGAGGCTGTTGTATGAATTTAGTCAGGTAAGATATCTGTACCTGTAAACAAGCAAAAGTTTCCTGGTGCCAACTTGAGAAATAAAGCTTCATAAAAAAAAAAAAAAAAAAGACTACGAAAAACAAGCACAGATCGATCTGAGGCTACAGATTACCACTAGAGGGTATTCTTGCTCACTACAACAATTTCCAGCTGAGACTATCTCTTATCAGGCACAGAAGTCATGGTGCAATAAGGAAAAATGAGTGAAAAAAATAATATCTAAGTGTGGCTCCATCTGTGAACAGTTTTGCTCGTTGCACAGACCTGAAAAGCTTAGGCAGCTAAAACTCTGCATGCTATCAAAGCAAGGTCTGCTTTAGAGCAGCTGTCCTTACTCAGGTGCACATTCTTGTTTCCAGAGCCCAGCTGGAATAGACAGATATAACAATGCTTGACACTTCACGAAATAATAGAAGGAAAACGAGAATATTGCAGTCTTGGCCTTCATGTAAGGAAGACCTTTTGCACCTTTCTTACACTGCAGAGATCAGGACCGATTGTGGTTTTGGGCTTTTTTCAGTCTTCCGCATTTTGTTTTTCCTTTTGTCATCAGTATGGGGAGCAAGTGTCTGGAGCTTTTTGCTGAACAAACCTTACAATCTTTAAAGTGACATATTTCAAATAACTTGTTAATTTTAGGGAACTGTAACATGAATGTAGTTTGATCAATAAAAATGTGCATAATAGCATGTTATTAGACAGGTTTTTATGTTTGAGGATGTAAATTATGTTTCAATATTAGAGCAGTGTTGGTATTTCACAACTTACACAGGTACTTAGTGTCTGATCTATAAATCAGGGTATTAATTTCTGATTGTGCAGCAATTGTTAGGTAAGTCTATAGTGATAAACTTCAGACGTGAGAGATTACACGTAAAACACAGCTGCTTCATTCTTCGGGCTTAAATTTTCCTACAAGCGAGGGTATTTTGGAAGCCCTCGATTTGAATGACCTCAAGCAAACTCATTAGTAGGATTACCACCTCAAGTAAAAGGGGATGGATTTTTATATTAGGGACTGACAAGAGATAAAATGCTTTTCTATCTTTACTTTTATGCTCAATAATTGTAATGTGTTTTTAAAAAGCATTAGTAAGAGTTGTGAGTGGATTTGAATAATAATAGACTAAAATCTTTAAAAATAATCATTAATCTTCTCTTGAGTAAAGAAAAGACTTCTGTTCTTCCTAGGTGGTCCTAGTTTACATTTTGCTGGAAACAGAAGGCAAAATTCATTTGTCAAACTTAAGCATCTAAAAGATAGACATCTAAAACCCAACTAGACACTCTAGGCTCTTCACATAGTCAAAGAAGAGAAATAGGGACCTTCAAAGGATGATTGAGTTCATCTTAGCATAAACATCTAAGATAAATGAGTTGAGCAACCTTTGAGGGTAACTGCCTCATATTTAAAATGTCTGATTTTTAGATGTCCAAAGTGAAGCAACGTTAATTCACTCAGAATGACCAAAACCCAGAAAAAGTGCCTATCCTCCCAAATTCCTGAAACTAAAGATTGCATTCAGTTCAGTTAATGTTCACTCTCTGATCAGATTCTTCCATCTGAAGAACTGGCACTAAGGATGGAAGAAATGGGAGAGAGGTGTTGCTCACCATAAACAGAAAATGCTGGGGTTCTATATAATGTANAAAGATTGCATTCAGTTCAGTTAATGTTCACTCTCTGATCAGATTCTTCCATCTGAAGAACTGGCACTGAGGATGGAAGAAATGGGAGAGAGGTGTTGCTCACCATAAACAGAAAATGCTGGGGTTCTATATAATGTAACTATTTATGAAGAAAAAGAATAAGGTAAAACACTCTATGGTCTCTAGAGGAAACATCAAAGTCAAAACTATTTTTGGGAGTAACTTTATTTCCCGCAAAAAATCCCATTCCTAATTGTCTTACTAGATATATGACTGATTGAAATATTTTGACATTTCACATATGAGACATTTCAAATGTGAACATTCTAGTATTTTCCAATAAAAATGAGCAGCTGTTCCCTCAATAGTATTCTGATTTCTAAACTTACTTTAAATGTTTTTCTTCTTCCCCTTCACCAGTTGTAACAATTTCTGCTGTTTCTAACAAGTGTTTTCTAAAAATGAAATAATTTTAACAAAAGACTCCATGTATTAAAACATTCTAAGATCAGAGAAAACCTTGTGATAATCTAGTTTGATCTGTAGAGTAAAACAGACTACGAGATTTCTATCAGTAAATTCATGTTCCAAACAAATAATTTTCAGAAAAATATCTGAATTCGGTTTAAACATCCGCCCTGTTTCCAAGTCTACCACAACTCCTGCTAACTTGCTTCTTAAGCATTCTTACTGTTGGCATTCACACCCTTGTTTGCGTCTGAATTTATTCAATTCCATTGTAAGAACTGAATCTTAGTAAAACTTTGCTGACTGCAGTCCAGAGCCCTTCATTAACTGAGTTCTATCTCCCAATAAGGAGCCACTGAACTGTAGTGAAAGTATCCCTTTGCTTTCTTTTGTTTAAACTAAACAGATTGATTCCTCCTTGTTAGAGAGTTTATTGAAACAAGAGTGCTTCAACTTAATAATAACACTTAGAAAGGACAGTCTCCTGTCTTCACAGATGCCCTGGGAGCCAGGGAGGCTGCTAAGAAGTATTAGCTAGGGAAAGACAGAGTGGAAGAAGTTGGTCAATGCAGCCTCCTTCAAGCCTTTCATAGATTTATCTCTTGTATAAACAATATCAAGAAGTACACAAATACTCTCTTGTTCCTGAGGAGCTCGAAATCCTTTGTATTTCACAGCGTATGGAATCTTACATCTTGCCTGCAAGCTAGATGAGCATTATCCCTGGTTTAGACAGAGGGAAATGGAGGCAAAGGGAACTTATATTAATTGCCTCAGGAGCAGATTATCCTTCTGCCTTATTCACCAGCCTGATCTCTGGCTTTTCAATAGATAAAAACGTTTATGTTTGAGTGGGATCTGCAAGGGGATAAACATCAGGAAATTTCCTTCTAATGCTATGTGTTGATCTGTGGGTCCCTAGAGATGAATATATGTAATATGCATGATAATTTTCATCCAGATTGCATAACTTAAGGTTTCCTTTTTATCCAAACAGGCCTGATTCCAGGCCTATTGAAGGATGAAATGATTCTCAGAAGCTTCGAATTAAGCTTATAAATGTGTCTTCCGTTTTAAAATGTGATGCATATGTTAATGGAACACTATTATTTCAGCTATAAGGCATTTTTTAAAAATTATTTCATGTTTATGTACAGTTTCATGTAGGCAGAATGTTTATTAAGTTATACACATGAAATCCAAGTCAACAAGAACAAAAGCTAGTGATGAATTAAAATAAGATAATAACTTCTCTTTTCTCAGTATAGTTTGCAGCTAGTGTGTTATCTAGGTTAAAGTTTAAAACAAAACAAAAAAAAGAGAAGAAATTTGCAAATTAATAGATCTCCTTTTAAACCAAGAGAACATGAACATTTTCTCCGCCCTGTTGCTGTTAAATTGCTTTGTACTGGAGAACGGCCGCTGGATGGCAGCCTTGCTCCTCACAAATCAGAGAACCCAGGCTTGGTTAATCAAGCTTTGCTATAAAGCTGCAGCCCGACCTTGTCCTTTGCCTGCGCCCTAGTAACAGAGGTGCCTTTGCCTGATTGTTGAGGGATAGGGATTCTTCACATGCAGGTGCACTTAATCTTTTCAAGATGTAACAAAGCCCTATAAAGCCATGCTCTGTTGTGTAAAACATAATATAGCCACTGATCTTTCATATTTATTCAGCTTTTTTGGGGAGGGAGGGGGTGCCCCAACAAAAGAGAGGTAGAGTAAAAGTATGTGGCTTGCATGCTTAAGCAATAAGGAGATTGCTCCATTGTCTAGCATAAACCCCGCCAGTGTGCAATTTCCTTTTTCCTGTTCTCCAAATTAGTTGGTAGGACCAAATTCCCCCAAGTGAGAATAAGTTATCCAGACTTCTTGGAAGAAGTTGACTAAAAGTTCTCTGTACAATTCCATTTTCTCCCTCAAACAGCTGGGGAGTTTTGCAAAGATGCCCTGTATTCTAATGCAGTCCTACCCCTAAACCTGCTGACATCAATGTGGAATTTTACCTTAGTAAGTTTGGGATTGAATCTTTTGTTCCTGAAAAAAAATGTTTTAAAACAATAATAATAATCCTCCACTTCTACAATGGTTACATTTGTTCATACTTCTGCGAGACTTTTTTCTCCAGATGCATAAACAGAGGCAAAGGTTAGGTCAGAGTAGGTAGATTAACAGCCTGCAAATACAAATGTTTTGCAGGATCCAGGTGCCCCAGTACTAAATGTGATCTTGGTACAGTTCTCAGCGTGTCAGGAAGATTATAGCTGAAGAAATCTCATCTGAACTACCTTGGACACATGGCAGATTCAGTTACCACTGCCTAGTTGCTTTTCCCTGTCATGTCCCTGCCAAGGCCCAAGATATCCTTCCTCCATGACCTGCCTCTGCCAGCTGGCACGGAAGTTTTCCCTGTTGTGTCTGTCACCCTATAAGCAGTAATATTATCACTTTTCATGATTTACCACGCTGCTATCTGCTGACATTTTGCTGCTTGACATTTCAGCCTCAAGGAAGTAGAGCCTATTCTGAAACCTTCTCATCTCTGTGAATTACTAGATCAAATCCATGGTCAGTAAAGATTTCTGCTTGTCACTGTGTGGTCTGACATTGCTATCTAGAGCTTAACAGAACTTTTTAACAACAGAGCAAGGACCCTGCTTAATCAATGAGGATTAATAAGGAGACCATCTTGTCTCCCTATCCATCTCCACTAAAGGAACAAGGAAGCTTCTCGTGAATAAAGTCTTGACCACCTTTGTTTGCATGTGGCACATTAAGGAAATGCATGAGATGTTTTGGTATCAGTGATAATTTCAGAACTGATACCCACATAACAAGGCCAGTACACATCACTTAGGCAATCTCATGAAAAATCCCAAGCAAAACTGTCACTGCTTGTTAATGGACCTCTGAAAAACTCTAGTTCCAAAAGCATCATTTTCTGCTGTTCCAAGTGAAGGAGAATCTGCATCAAAGAATGAACTGGCATGCACATAGGCACGCCTCAGTCTAGGTAAGCAATGACTGCGTGTATACACGCTCCAGTTTACAGCAACCCTCCGCCACAGAAACATATTTCTTAGCAGAATAATGTTTCCACAAAACAGCATGTGTGCACCACACAGGCATATCCCTCCCTCACTTAGGTCTGTAAAGCAAAATGTCTATCACTGGGAAACAGACACGGCAATTTTAAAAGCTTATTCCTGATCCCGTATCTCGTAGTTCTCATATAGCGTGAAGGCCTGAGACAATGTAAAGCATTCACACCATTTCAGCTGAACTATGCAGATGAGGTGCTTGAAGCAGTGAACTGGTGACCGGGAGCCCTGCTGATTGGAGAAGAGCACCTAGGGTATAGTTTAGTCACCTAAATTATTAGATGTCTAAAGCCACAGTGTGAAGAATATTTCCCTTTTCACATATTTTATTAAGATGTCAATACCTGAATGTTTCTGTCCAAATCACACTGCATATTTCTGTGATACTTACTGATTTTCTTCTTCCTGTACACTTGTTTTGCACGTGGTAAATTACTGTACTGTACTGTGCTGCAGGTGTAACGTTCAAAAATTCAAGCCCTACCAGGTGGTTGCCTCTTGAGAGCTTTGACTTTACTTGTAGAATATGCAACTGTCACCTCTGTTGCTCCAGAGGGAGCCTCAACAGAAAACGCAATCAGATGAAGACAAAATCCTTCACAAGTTACTAGAACCCTTCTGCACAGTTGAGACTGAAAGCAAACAATCCTCTCTTGCTTTACCAATGCAATCTAAACACAAGCCACCCTGGAGCCTAGCTCAACATTAGCAAAGTACAAAAATACACTTCTTAAAGAGCGGTTACCACATCTGAAATACATCCCCAGACAGCAACAACCATGCACGGAGACACGGCCAAAATATATAACAGCTTCTTTCCAAGTATTCAGCACCCCAGAAAGCAAGGTGCACAAGAAGTGCTAAAGGAAATCTGAGTCACTGTCACTGTTATGAGCTCATGCCTACTGTGCCTGGTGAACGATGCCCATATTCTTTGCAGCTTTGTTGATAGAATTTGTCAATATCACGTTTGAAGAGGCAAATCTGTCACACACCCTGGAGCCTGCCTACGGCTAAAAAACCTCAACAAATCTTGTGTGCCATTGCCTTGCAGCAAATCTATTTGTAAATAACATACGTGATAAACTCTTAGGGAAATAATTCTCTTTCCACCTTTAGTATCCTAGATTACTATAAACATCAACCGGGTCAAGCCAGGTAAGAGAGGAAGCTTTGGCAGTGATAGAGAACTTGAAAATAGTTACAAAAATAGTTACAGCGCTCTTTAGTTCATATAACATCAGCAAATAACATACTCATTCAGGGCAATGATGATGACTATAGAAGACACATAACTGAGTAAATAAATATTTATATGATAGATTTTCTTAGTAGTAGTTATGACCTTTGGTCTTATTTTTCTTACTTGCATAATAAAATGTGTTTACAGCAGCTATCCAATAGAAAATAAAAATTTCAATTTTGGGAAGAGCTACTTATCCAAAGTTTTTAAGCCAGCTCTGTAGCACCTAGAACCTCTGAAGGAGACTAACCACTTGCATCAAGGTTCAGTCTTTAATTTTCTTTTTTTGACATAGGTCAGTCCCCTCTATCTGGGCGACTGGAGTGGTTGCCATTTCAAGATCAGATCTCAGGTCTTCAACCCTCTTGAATGGGGTGGACCATCCACTCAAAAATAGGGGTAGCAATGTCTTAGTTGTTAATGGGGTTTTGCTAGTCTGTGCTAGTAAGTGAATGAGAGCCAGGGTTTGGGTTCAGACCCTGGTTCACGGTTCTCCACAATGTCTAATGTCTCTTTCGGTTTTGGCCCATGTCAGCTAAGGCTCTCCATGCTTACAGAAATAGATTGGGGGATAGAAGATTCTGTTCCAAATAAGTAATTTGGCAATGTCCTGCCTGGGTGGACAAGAGAGCTAGCTGGTGTGAAAAGGTATCGTGTTGTGCTACACGCCCCCAGGGTCACCCAGCAGTAATACAACCAGCATGTTTTATCTCTTCTGTACAAGTAGCAGTAGTGAACACAGTGACCAACACAACCAAAATCACTACTTTGTTATCTCTCCTCTTTCAAGTATTTAACCAAATTCACCACCATTCATCACTCTGTGGATGTTTTCTGTTTGGAGGAAAAATTTGAAGGAGGTAGAATGACACAGTTCTTTTTTTTTCTTTTTTCTTTTTCTTTTTCTTTTTCTTTTTCTTTTTCTTTTTCTTTTTCTTTTTCTTTTTCTTTTTCTTTCTCTTTTACTCTTTAAATGTAATTGTTATTTACAGAAAATGATTTGTTTTCCTCAACAGAACAGGAGTCAAATAACTAGAAACAAAAACACAATCACAACAATTTTGCTTAAATATTCACCTTATTTCCAGGTAGCACTGAAATCAGTTAGTGTTTCTCATAACATTTTAACAACTCATATTCTGAGTATTTATTTTAAACACGTTTTTTTCTTATTTTACTTTTTCTGCTCTTCTATTTCTTTGATTTTTCCCTGGTTCTTCCTCATAAGCACACAAGCTTAAGAAAACTGAAGTCAAGGATGTTAGATGTCATTAATATGATGTTGGTTTGGACAAAGGCATGTACCTCCAATCTGTGCATGGCATAATTTCTTATTGTTTCCACTGTTTAACTAAGTGAACTAATTTACCTGTAATTTATTGTAACCATAAGTGAAATGCAGTTACTATACTTATCCCATAACAAAATATGGAAGGGAGTAACTATTCTGAAACAAAAAATACCTTCTTGCACATCTTTCTTGAGTCCTGCCAACAGAAAACAAAGGCCCTTGTCAGCTCAGCTTCCCCTCTTACAGGGATCTTGTTGCCAATCTGTTCTGCTTTAGCTCTCTTCTGGTTTGAGGTTGAAAGTATTTTTTATTCTGATGCTGTCTTTTCATTCATAGCCATTTAGAGCTGCTTAACTATAACTCTTAACTGTTAAGAAGCAGAACTTCTTAACAACAGACACAGTGTGAATCAAATGCATATTCAGCTAATGCATGAGATATTTACCGCAGTATCTTGCTGTTTCTAACATCCTGGACCTGCTCCCTCTTCCCCAACAGTGTCCCTGCCTGTGATTTCTCACATCCCAACTGATTTGAGATGTGAGTTATCTGCTCATCTTACTTTCTAAGAGCAATACTTCTGGAGACATGTGGGTTATCTAATTATATGTGAGAAAATATATTCACTGTTCCTCTTCTCAGCCAATTTTTACTATGAAAAGCCAGATGCAGATTTACCAAAGGCTGAATTTGAAAACATCAAAGCCTGCCGAAAGGCTATGCTGCTAACTGAGAGGGCTATCTGAAAACCACTGTGCATCTGTATAGTGTTTTTAATATATTACCTTTATGAACCCAAAGAGTAGTAATATTTACAATGCTCAATTAACATAGTAGCTTCAGTATTCATTAATCTTCACAAGCCATTCCAAGTCTGCTGCATGAAGAATGAGAAGTAACAGTAGTAAAATGATCAAAGAATGTTATTTTATTTGTTTCCAGGATCTTCTCACTAAGGCAATTCCCTGCAGTGATTACATTCTCTTGGGGAAAAAATACTTAATTGAAGGGAGCTGAGGACATCAGGAGGCGAAGGATAATTTACTAAGAGAAGTCCAGGAGGAGGAAAATACCAAGTAGATCCTTCTTGTGAATCATAACAAAAAATGAATCAAATAATAGAAAGAAAAGTAAGAGAGAATAAAACACAACTGATAAAGATCAACCAACTCATCTGGATGGAAGCCATCACTTTGTGGGAAACAGAAAGCAGAAGGAAGCCAACATCAACTATTTCCTTGATAACAGACTGACATCACTCTGTTCTCTACCGGACAAGGCTGTTAAATTGTCTGTGCTTCCATTTTAGGACAGTGGGGAAAGCCATACCTGGCTGTAAATTTTGCTACCATTATATTTTTGTTCTCTGGAGATTCTAGTCTGACAGTAGGAAGACAAATGCTGATACATCAATGAATAAATACTCTTCTAGGTGATGCCTTTTGTAAATATTCTTGTTCTGCCCTAATAAATGGTAATTCAGAAAATTGTTGTCATTTAGTCTGCTTCTGACAAATAAAAGGGAAAAAACAAGCCTTACTTCCTGCATCACTGGATTATCAAGAGCAGAAGGAGATTAGTGTATTGGGAAAGGAAGGAATAACTTTATGAGGATTTGGGAATCTCTGAGACCTCATCACCATCAGTGACCTTCAAGACCTTCCTATGTGAAAATCCATCTGGACACCAGCTTCTCCCACTCTGTGGTTTGCAGCTCTTTACCTATTATATTCGTCTGAGCATATTATGCTCTCCATAGAAACACTAACCTCCCTTATGTGAAAACTAACCCATATGGAAAAATCATATTTCACAGATAGTTGATCAAATATATTTAATATGTTTGAAAGATACTGTGTAGTTTATACAGAGCTGGCTTGAACTCATACCGCATATAATCTCTGCTATGGAACATGATATGTTTTAAAATGAGTGAGAATATGAAAAAAAGATTGAAAGGTTATATTACATATTAAAAAAAAAGCAGTTTCATATCAGACAAATTCTGGTAAGGAATTTTGGTTATTTTGTAGATGTCATATATTTTGCAAATGATTCTGGGGTAGTACAAACACAAAGCATGTGGAAATACATACTGCAAGCCCATTTATTTAGGAAAAGTGGACAGTTTTGTGGTTTCAAACTTGGAAAAGCTGGGTTCATTTTCTGGTGGAGGTACTCAGGTAATTTTACCCAGCCACTCTGTTTACCCTTGGCCTGAGTTCTCAGCTGCAAAGCAGTGGGACACTATTTCCTACACGTCATGAAGAAGAAAGAAGTCTGTTAATGAAGACGTGACAATATAGGGTATCTGAGTGCCTTTATAGATCAAGTCATGTTCTGATTATATGCCTGAAAATTTTGCTATAATTGCTTATAATTAATAAAAATTCAGCTCTGTTAACTCTGTCAAGATGTGATAACTCTAAACTACAAGCTGTTTGGCCAAAATAAGACTTACTTACGGGGAAGATTTTAATGGGAAATACAAGTGGTTTAAGAAGTGATTTTTTCAGTTGATTACTCTTTCCCTAAGAAGAGCCGTGTCATTTCTTGCAATATTCAAACAAGCCCACTAAGTGAAAGACCATTCAGAAAAGAAGATTAAGAAAAACATACATGTTTTTTAATTAAATATTGGAGGCACTTTGGCTGTCTTGATAATACATTAAAAAGGTTAATATTTGATAAGCATCTAATAAATAATCCTTCAATTAGTTTAAAAAAATAGTTGACTTTTTATGGAATAGGTACTTTTAATCTAATTGTTATGAACAAATGCCAAGATAAATAATCACTGTGGTTTCAGATATATACAGATGTCTTTCCTCTTTCAGTCATTTATTATTCCACTCCAAAGCTGAATTCTGGTAGTGGGCAATGTGCTAAATGTTCATATACATACACTGACATTCACTGCAACCTCCACCCCCACCATGGAAGACACAAGAAGTTCGTACACTAAACAGCAAAGTCCTGAAGGCATGTTGAAAGTTACCTAGGTGGGAAGAGCACATAATAAACAGCATAAAATAATCCTGATCTTTCTATGGATACAATTCGTATTTCTAGAAGCAAAGTTGTTTCTTATCAATGTAGTTTTCATTTGACTATTCACTGAATTCTGTTGTTTTTAAAGAGCTGTTAGAGTGAATTAATAAGACATTAGGCTGTACTGTGCATGTAGAATCAGGTTTATTTTTCTTTCTAGTTATTCCTCATATGGGTAATCTGAAACAAGTGATAATCAGCACAATTTTTAATGAAGACTTATCACAGCTGTCATCATAATTGTTTTCCCATGATGCTTATAAAAATAAAATGGATAATGATAGAAGAAGTATACTCCGATTTTTTGCATTGTTCTACAGAGTTCAGCTGCACAATTGGTTTTCTCACACAGTCTTTGGTGAAAATATCTTTGGCATTTTTCTCATTTCATATGACAATACTCAGCAGTACTCGGGTAGTTGCTGTGATAAAGCTATTGCTTGACTAATAACTAGTATTTCAGCATTGTCTGGTGCTTCTTCCCAGCTGACTGCTATATTGACCTGCTCTTCCTTGCTTTAGGCTGTAATTACACTTTTGGTGCATGTCATCTTCATATTTGTGTATTGTATGATTAAACTGTGTAATTCATGTCTTTTTGCAATCTTACAGTATACAACAGTAAATAAAAACTATACTGAATGCTACGTAACACTTATAAATATCTCTTTAGGAACCATTGACTTTTTAATATCTGATATGTACGCAGAATATTTTTGTCATTTACAGGTAAGGATCCTTATTGCCTAACTGGAATCCCTATGCAAAGGAATATTTGTATTTATTAGTCTGATCTGCTAACCTGCAAATTACTTCTCAGTGTGGAGGCATAGAGTCTACCTTTAGAACTTACATTCAAGAATTAGATTATTCATTTTGAAAGAGAACAATTGTTGAACTACAACAAATGCTACTAATTTTAAAACAAGAACCAAACTATCATTTAATCTAAACAGAAATATGTAGACAATATTAGGCAGGCAGAATGAAATTAGAAACTTTGAAAGGAATTAGATTTTGGAACTACCACATGTGTGGCAGAAAACAACGTGTGAGCAAATCTTCAACTATAATTACTTAAAAGAGGCAAACAGAAGGTAGCTATAGACTGATATCTCAAAGACTGCTCCAGTACAAAACTGAGGGGTGCTATTAAATGAAGTTAGCAGTTAACAAGTTCAGAAAACACAAAATAATCTATCATCCTTTACACAGTAGGTTAAAAATGTGAAACTACTTACCCAAAAGTTATTGTAGATGACTTTTTTTTTAATGAATTCAAAGGAGGTTACACAAGTTCATGGAACAGAGGATTTCATCAATAGAAGTGCATAGAAACTACCTCTGGACCACAAAGGTCCTGTACTGCACCCTGTTGAAAGCTAGGAGATTATTATGGGGAAATATCACTATAGTTGCTTCTTTGTTTTAGTCTTATGTGCACATTGACTTTTGTCCAGTGTTGCAGACAGGTAGCTGGGCAAGATGGACTTCTGGTCTGACTCAGCATACTTTTCATATATGCTCTTATATTATGAACTAATAATGGTTGTATGTTCTCAGAGGGATTTTCTAAAGTACCTAAGAGATTTAAGAGAATAGATCTTCTTAAAGGAGTATGAAGCCTGTTCTTCAAGGGTCAGCAAAAATCTCATAAGAACTCTCAAGTTTAGTTTAGCTAAGAAACGCCTATCTTAGATATTACCAGAAGTTAACCAAACTCCTGGATCTGCAAAATGACAGTTTCATAATAAAATAAGAATTCTCACGAGAGTAGTATTATTTACTGACATTCTCTCAGCTACACGCAGCAATGGAGCGTTCTTTCATGTAATATTTGGGAAAACCTGTTTCTTATCTGAAAACAGGAACTCTGTAAGAACTAATTACTTACTGAAAACAAGAAGAAAAAAAGGATCAGAAAATTTGGACCTTGATGGGAAAAGATTTGGGTAAGGTATAACCACAAATTATGAACGGCAGGGCTGTCAGGGGTTTTATTTCTTCTGAAATGTGAATATGCTTGTCTTCCTGAAGACTATTATGTTATGTATCAACTCAAAGTACAATTGAATCCAGAGATGCCTTATCACATGTACAGGAGATCTGACCCTGAAGGAACACTGGGACAGATTCTAGTTGAACTTCCCACTCCTAGATACTGAAGAATGACAATGATGAACCCCTTTCTTCCCCTTTCCTTGGGCTTTAATCTTCTGAATTCAAAAGCAAAGTGTAGGAACCTGCACTGTTTGGACATCTACATAAAATTGTAGAATACTTATTCTAGAACACAGAATCACAGAATTGCTGAGGTTCGAAGAGACTTCTTAAGGACAAACTGCTCAGATCCCCCTGCTGAAGCAGGGCCACCTACAGCCAGTTGCCCAGGGTTGTGTCCAGACAGCTTTTGAATATCTTCAAGGAGGGAGACTTCACAACCTCTCTGGGTAACCTGTGCCAACACTCAGTCATCACCACACCAAAAAAGTGTTTCCTGATGTTCAGATGGAACTGTTGTTCCAGTTTCTGCCCATTGACTCTGGTCCTGTCACCGGACACCACTGAAAAGACCCTGGCTCTATCCTTTTTGCACCCTCCTTTTGGGTATTTAAATACATTGATAAAATCTCCCCTGAGACTTGACTTCTCTAAGCTAAACAGTCACAGCTCTCTCAGTCTTTCGTCGTATGAGAAATGCTCCAGTCCCTTAATCATCTTCATGGACTTCATTAGACAGGTATGTCCATGTCTCTCTTGTGCTGATGAGTCCAGAACTGGACACAGTACTCCAGGTATGGCCTCACCAGTGCTGAGTAGAGGGGAAGGGTAACTTCTCTTAACCTGCTGGTAACATTCTTCCTAATGCAGCCCTGGATACCAGTAACCTTCTTTGCCACAGGGGTATATTGGTGGCTCATGTTCAACTTTGTGTCCACCAGAACTCCTAGGTCTTTTTCTGCCAAGCTGCTTTCCAGCTGGATGGCCCCCAGCATGTACTGGTGCATGGAGTTGTTCTTTCCAAGGAGTAAGACTGGTGTTGCTTCTTGTTATACTTCATGAGTGCTATGGTTTAACCCCAGTCAGAAACTAAGCACCACACAGCTGCTTTCTCACTCTCCCCCAGTGGGATGGGGGAATCTGAAGGGTAAAAGTAAGAAAACACATGAGCTGAATAGACACAATTTAATAGATGAAGCAAAAACTGCACACGCAAGCAAAGCAAAACAAGGAATTAATTCACTACTTCCCATTGGCAGGAAGGTGTTCAGCCATCTCCAGCAAAGCAGGGCTCCATCACGTGTAGTGGTTACTTGGGAACACAACTGCCATCACTTCGAACATCCCCCCTTCCTTCTTCGCCCAGATTTATATGCTGAGCATGATGTCATATGGTATGGAACATCCCTTTGGTCAGTTGGGGTCAGGTGTTCTAGCTGTATCTTCTCACAGCTTCTGGTACAACCCCAGCCTATTTGCTGGTGTGGTGGGGTGAGAAGCAGAAAAGGCCTTTACTCTGTGTAAGCCCTGCTCAGCAATAATGAAAATATCCCTGTACTATCAACACTGTTTTCAGCACAGCCCCACACTAGCTGTTATGAAGAAAATTAACTCTACCCCAGCTAAAACCAACACAATGAGGTTCCTGTCAGCCTGTTTTTCCAGCCTGTTGAGGTCAAGGTAGATTCCTTTCCCCAAGAACTGAAATCAGTAACCTGATCACCTTCAGGTCCACTCATGACTCCTCCAACTCATGACTCATGCTTTCCTACCATACTTAATTTCAGTTCTGCCCTCTCCTTACCCCTTGTTCCTTTCTTGTAGTAGGATTCACTAGGTCCCTCTCTGATCTTTGAGTCAGCAAAATTCAGCTTTTTGTATACCATTAAGAAATCACGAGCACAGGATGAAACAGATAAATAAAGACACACATACTTCATAAAGATATCACAGAAACGTATCACATTATCCACAAAGATATCCAGTCAAGCATGAGGAAAGTTTGGTTTACAGTACCTTGGTATTAACCTGCAAGCTAGTAAACGTGATGAAGATTTATTTCAGCATCCCAAAGCTCTGTCAGGATTATGTCTACCTCTAATTGAATGAACAGCCCTGAATACTTCCAAACAACCTAACTTTCTTATTCCTCAATAAAGAAGAGAGAAAATTGTCTTTGAAAACTTAAAGCATAAGGTATCTTCTAAGTAATGAGCACTAGGAACAAAGTTCCCCTCTAAGCAGGTTACCTCATTACTGCTGATTGAAGAACCGTTCACACCTTCCTCTGAGACAGCTAGTACTTCTTGTCTTCTGAAACATGGGATTGAATGACTCGCACCAATTTTGTAGGCCAATATGGCAATTTCTATATGAATCTATTCTTATAAAGCATCATTTCAGGAAATATGCTAATAAAAAAGGAAATCCAGGCTCAAAACAGTTGGCTTAAAATTCAGACTGAGCTATTTTTATGATGTGAAAATATCCTTCTTGGTAATACTAGCAGCTTATACCCCCCTAGAGGTGTTTATATGAAAAATTGACAGTTCTATTTAGTTTTCTTCTGCAAGTCCATTTCAAACATCAAGATCTACTGCAGAAATCTAGGGAGTCATTGTCTGGTGTTGAAAGTGTTGTCACTCACCTTTCCAAGTGACAACAGACTGACACATAATTCCAGAGGTAGAAGAGAAATGTAAACTTTCATGTAAAACAAATAGTGAGATCAAATTAACATTTCTTGCTGTTATATCTAAAAGACAAACGCAAATTCAGGGCTAAAAAATGTCCTCTGTATAACAGCTTCATGGTACTAGATCTACAGCACTCTGTTTCTACAGCCCCTTTCACTCAGTCACTGTCAAAACAGGTTTCCATGCAGGGCCTGACCTTGTCTAAACGCCTCGAGCCATTGCTTTTAGTGACTCATGACAGGAAATGCAAATCCTGGTTTGATCCCATTCCATTAAAGATAATGATGGAATTTCCAAGAGCTATGATGGAAGCAGATTTCATTCATTTCCAAGAACTTTTCATAATTTCTAGCAGTCCATTACATCTGTGATACTCAAATGAACTGGAAGAGTTCAGTGCATGTGCATGTACCCATTCACCTTTCAAAAAGGAAACTGGGTCTTTAGAGGTTACCAATAACTGTAACCACTTCTAATATTTATTACGAAAATGTTACATATTTTTATTTCTTTTATCATTGTAGTTCTAATACTACTGTGATGACTTAGATAAACTTTTTTAGAGATGTTTGGTGTTGGGGTAAAATGTTAGTCCAAGGAGAGACAGAGGTAAAACATGCCTGCTAGGTGTCACCGGAATACTAGATAATGCATTAGGGATGCAGTTCCTTGGCATTGCTAAATTAAGTTCCAGTTTGGGAAGGCAGTCTAAGGGGGGAAATACTAGGACACTGCCTTGCCTTGGGAGAATGAATAAGTATATATAGATCACATTACCTCCTTGTGATATATGTGCTGGTTCTGCAATGTAAATCTAACTGACCCAACTAGCCTGAGAGCCAAGGTTTAGCAGTTATACAGTCCATTTTATGGCCTTGATAAATATTTCACTTCCTAGTGGTGGATATTTTCAACTGGCTTACAGGGACCTCAAAAGCATTCAATGCCTGTAACACAAGTAACTTTCATACTTTGACAAAATAGAAAATAATTTGTTTAACTTTAAATACCTAGATTTGAAAATAAAACAAAACAATACTATAGAAGACAGTGAGACCTGAATAGAGAGTGCCATTTTGTGATTTTATTTCCTATGAATTTTAAAATAATATTTTTTCATGTTTTCTCAATAAAAAGCATCCAGATACTATGTTCTGGTATTCTTCATTTCTGTCCACAGCCCACTAACCTTTTTAGTGGTCATAGAAAAATTTACCATGATTTACATGGAGATTATACGCAAACTGCAATTTGTGAGGGCATGATACCTGGGAGTATCCCTTGAGCCTTATTTAAGGTTTCATCTTCTTCCAGATGCAAGAGCTACATTAAAAAAAAAAACACAACCCAGTGTTAACGATAGTTCCAAATATTTGCAGGAATGTTTTTCTATCAGGCATCAGTGCGCACAATTGCCAACATATTGTTGAAGCACAGTGAATGCCAAAACGGAGAATTTCTAGGAGACAAAGAACCATTATTTACTGAGCACGCAAGTATTCCACTCAGTTTCCAAATAAGATTTTTTCAGCTGCATTGTGTCTGCTATTTTGACATGCAACAGTGAACTTAACTATAAATAGTTTAATTCTTCTACCATTTCTCCCCCTCCAGCTAGTGAAGATCACAGAGATGTATAATATGTGAAATATTTATCATAGTTTGAAGCCCTGTTATATTCATTTACTTTACACGGGCTTTGAACAGTTTAGCTTTTGTAGTAAAATTTTGAGCCATAGTGAATAGTTCAAGGACTGAAATTTATACCTTTTAGTGCCCTAACTATTTGATAGATTTCAGTCAATAAAAATGGTGGTGGAGCACACAGATTTATTTATTTGGGTGAGGATCTAGCTAAGTATGCTGGTTAACATTCAAGACAAAAAAAATACAGTTTGTTGATTTCTACAAGCATTAGCATGTTTATAAGAGTGGTGGGTGCACACAGTTGATTAATAAAGGGAAATAAAGTGAAAAAATCCACACTGTTCTAAAAGAACTAGATCGGTTGCATTCTCTACTTTTCAATTACAACAGAACAAAAAATAAGATCTCTTTAACTCTAGTAGAAAAAAGAGCACAAGCAAACATTTCCTTCTGTACTGGACATTGGACAGCTATTAAATTGGGGCAAGAGTTGCGCCTACATTATCTTTACATAGAACAAAAAATAAAAATCAACTCACATCAAGAAATTCAGGCATAAAGCAAGGAAACATTCTATTCCAGGACATACCACATGAACAGCATCATGAGAGTAAGTCAAAAATAATTATATTAGAACGTGCTTAAGCGGGTGTCTGATTCAGGACCTCTGACGAGCATGTTTCAAAAGAAACACAAAGTCCAGTGAGATGGGAAGCTTTTCATTACTCTCACTGAGTCTTACTCAACTCCCCCTTTTTTTGCATTACAGTCACTAAAACAACAACCCAACAAGTCTAAAGTTGTAATTTTTTGTTTTCAAAACTGAATTTATCACATTTTAGAAAATGTCCTTTCTTGATTAAAAACTGATATTTAAAGCCTTTAACTTGTAGTGAATTACCTTAGACAAAACTATAAAGCCCTAAAACTAGGGTTTCATAATAAAAGTGCTGACAAAATCCTAATGAAAAGAGTACCAGTGGCCCTACTAGAATAATGAAATAACAAACAGAAGAGGGAAGTTAAGCTTTCTTCAGAGGAACTTGCACAGTCTCTCTGTTTGTTCTGGTTTATTGAGCTATTCAATGTGGTATTGTTCATAGACAGCAGAGTTTATAGGAATGCATTTTTTCTATCTAGTGCTACAATCCAAGAAAAAAATAACATGTGAAACTAAAAGGCCTAAGGGACCGGTCATTGCAAAACATAGCTGAAATGTCTGCATTTCTTTCCTCTGCTCTTTTCCTCTCTTGCCCCCAGCTATAGCAAGAAATGAGAAGTTCAAGTCAATTCATACTTGATATTTACTTGATGTACTGGATCTAGCAGAATTACCATAGTCTCTTTATCCTTTTTCAATGCAGAAACATGTATCTCCATTTGCCTCTGCATAAACAATCATAATTCATGCTAATACACTTAGAAGAAAAGATGATTGTGAAAATCTCACAGAAATTAATATATTTGTATGAAGCATAAAAGTAATACAGGCTGCAGGAGTACCCCATGTTGAGTGGTGTAAAGAGGAGTTTTATTCCCAGGGCAGATTGTCAGATTTAATCTACACCAGGCTGTCAAGTGGAATGGCCTGAAAAAACATAAGGCCTATACATGAAACAAGATTCATCTTTCAAAACCTGTTCAAAGTGCCTCAGACGTAGCTCAGCAGTACATGTTAGTATACTGGCAGACATGGCAGGTTCACGCAAGGAGTGAAGGCCTAGCTCTTTTTTTTTCATGAGGTCTTTACTCAAAGAAAAAGGGTTATAAACCTGTGCACATCAATTCTTAGTAACTGTTTAGGCATACATATTACTTTTTTTTTCAGCGTCAAATAAACTGGATTAATTAAACTAAAACAGGTTTGTATTGTTTGGGTGCAGTTGGTTATTTAGGCTTTCAGAAGAGCTAGCTCTAAATCTTGAAGACAAATAACCTCAGATGATCAAGAACAATTCAGGAAGGACTGTTTGAGCCTATTCAGCTGCAAACACTAGGCTCCAGCTCACAGCCAGAGAGCCTTGTAGCAGTATAGAGCAGTACGGAGTAGGACCTCCCTCACACATCAAATCTGTTGACAGTTCTTGTATGTTAGCCTTCATCATCAAAGTAGTGTCTATACTGTTTGCTAAGACCCACAGCTTCAAAGGGTTAATGTGACATAGCCCCACTTTCTTGAATGTCCACAGAGGAGACGGGACCTATAAGGATGTTTACTGACCCATTGTTAGCAACCGAGTGCAACTTTACACCCCTGGGACTCCCCCTGCCCAGCCCATGGCCCAGGACCTTGTTCCAGTCCCTGAGGCCATCAATGCCTGCCCCAGTGAGGCCGAAGGATGCCGTCTCCAGCCCCACCACAGCCTTGCCCATGGACTGTGCCAATCCAAGTCCGCCTGTGGGCTGATGTTCAGTCCCCATCCCCAGAGAGGTGTCTGCTCCTGGCTTGGGAGGATGGACTCTGGCTGCCAGGTCTTGCCCTGCCACCCTGGGAACCCTCTCTTGCCCCTAGCCCAGGAAGCTGCCATCCTTTGTGATTCCCTGACAAACATCTTAGTGCGCTGTACTTCATTGTTCAACTATAACAAAGACATGATTTTACTGCCAACCAAAGGCCTGATTTTATCCCTGTTGATGAGAACAAAATATTTTTAGGTCTAGTACTAACAGATGTGGCAAGGGTAGACTACACGCTAGTTTGACTGGAGCACTTGGACACAGAGCATCTTGGGGAGGCCTGGTCATCAGAAATGGAATTCCCTATGTGTGTTGAAGAAGACATTAGCCTTCAACAAGGACTGTAGAAAGTAAATAATGACATCTCCAGGCTAATACTGAGGCAAGAGGAGCCACATTTCCTAAAAGGATGGAAAACTGCGATGAAAGAAAGGGAAGTTGATTTCTTAACCTAAGTGAAACTTTTTCAGTATGGAAATAGTTTCACTGGAGCTTTGAGATTTAGTTCAGATCATCCTGAAGTTCTCCAAAATGTCAACTTCTGATAAATTCCAGGACAAAAAAGTCCCAAACAAGGCCTGTTCTCCACAGTTTCTAGCTTTTCCATGAAGCTCCTCCAACCTTTCACATGAGTATTTATGGCGAGGAAAGAAGCCGGCTAGTTCACTAATACTCTGATCTACTTGTATCCTGTTACTGAGCATTCTGGGGAGAATAGTCCTTTTGTTTTAGGCTTTGGAAAAAACCATCATAACTTTGCCTGTCACTAAATGTAGCTTTGATGGAGAGCTCAGTGAATGTGAGCTGTAAGGAAACAGTGTGTTTCAGTCTTCACAAAGGAAACATTTATAACAATTTAGAGCTGAGGTCGCCAAACATGTTCTTCAGAGATGCACTAGAATTACATGTAGAGCCTCAAATACTTTAGGGAAAGGGAATTTGATGTCAGTGAAGGCTGACTGTTTAAATCTGTGCACATATAGATATATGCCTATATATATGTATAAAAAACCAAGAATTAAACCACGAATATTTCTTCTTTCCTCACACGCAGTGTCAATGAAGGTTGTCCCTGGGCAGTGTACGTTCCTGGCAATGTAGCAAAGTAGGAACCGAGGACGATCACTTTAGCTGTGCTCCTCAGGGAGTTCTAGCAAAGGACACAGCGTGGCTACTTCCAGAAACAAGGGTCTTCCTTTGTGAGTATCCATAGTCCCTGCACTGGACAGACACACACAAAAAAACCCACTTACTCTGGTCTTTCAGTTGATGGATTCACGGCTTGCCACATCCATTCTGTCATCGTTGTATTTGCAGACTCTTTTGTATCCCACTGAGTTTCCCGACTGCTGTTGAGGGCTTATTCTCATTTTCAGAAGACAGTAGTAACCATAAAATTTTCTTACAACATCCTTTTGAACTGGATATCTCTATCCCTGCTTTACAAGAAGGAACACAAGCAAAGCTAAACGGATTAGTGATTATTAAGTACTACTGGTTGTTTCTTCAGTTCTGTATGTGCCAAATGGAAATAATGATACTTTCTTTTCTCCATGTCTTGTCTGGTATATTTAAACTTCGTACTTTCCAAGGCAGCATTCGTCTCATTAGCTGTTTGCACAATGCTTAGTGCTGTGTCGTATTCCTTTTAGACAGAGCTTCTAGACACTTCCAAAGAGCTGCTAAGTTTACCTAAGGATACAATGGTATGTCGGTAACAGACAGAACTCGATTTATTCTATTTGCTGTCCATGCAAGCTGGTTTCCAAAGGGAAACATCGTAGCTGTACCAAGCCATTAGCATCTCACAGAGTGAATTTCATCAAGTACAGTAACTTTCTTGCATTTGCATGGCTTCCAGCCTGATTTACAGTTTGGTTCATGGGCAGAGTGGGAGGTGTGTGTATGCATATGCAGATTTATCTGCAAAAGCCCATGCAGTTGCGCCAAAAGATAGGCTAAAGATAAGTTTGTAGCTTTCATTGCAGGCATTATTAGTTTGTAGTCTTCAAAAAGAAACAATAAACACCACTAATAAATATAGCAACCCTTTTGGCCTAGGAACCATAGCTCATATATATTGATAGCATTATATTGGCAACAATGCACTCCATATGCTCATGAAGGTTACAGGGCACATTTCCATGTAAACAGTCGAGACAGAGACCTTAAAATATTTGGAAGAAATGTTTATTTAACAACTGAATACATGCTAAAAGANCATTATATTGGCAACAATGCACTCCATATGCTCATGAAGGTTACAGGGCACATTTCCATGTAAACAGTCGAGACAGAGACCTTAAAATATTTGGAAGAAATGTTTATTTAACAACTGAATGCATGCTAAAAGAAATAATTTACAGCAGCAATTTCATTACATTTTTTTTCTCTCCAGTTTTCTAGTTCCCATCTGAACCGAAGTGATAAACACAGAAGCAGAATTATTTACTAACCAGTGAGGAATGTGCTTAAAGAATAAGCACATAACTTTGGCACTGATGTAGCAAATAAACTACCTTATCACCTGCGTGGCAAAATCTTGCTTTTTAGTATTATGCTGAACACACCGAAATGGAGTACCTCTAGATAACAGTACTTTACACTGTACCTCCTTATCTAGTCAAAAATATTTACATCTCTTTTGGCTAATGTGTAGGTAGCAAAAACTGAACTATTAAACACATACCATTGATATTCACTAAATAATACATAAAAAGGATCAGTAAATGCGCATTCACATGCATTTAATTTAATTTTTTTTACATAGTGACTTTATTGGGTCATGAAGATTTAACTCTGTTCTGCAAAGATGCACATTTTCTCAGTTTGATGTTATAGTTTAACATAACCATACAGTTTTTAGGAGCCATTGAACAAATTCCCATCTTCAGTGATCCATGCAAGTGCAAAGTGTAGATGAGTAAGAATAAGATTCAAAGCATTTTTGTTCCTTGCAAATTGATATCTTAAATCAAAATAGATCTTTCTGGTTATAAATGAAATATTTTCTTTCTCTCCAGCTTAAACACAACTTTTTTACTTACTTTTTCTAAAGTATGTAACTAGAGGTTTAGAGGGTTTTATTGACAATTTACAGAAATATTGTTTTTACCTATATCTTCAAAACTTAGGTTGCCTTAAACAATAATGACACAAAAGGAGGTATGAATTTTACTGAAGCTGCAGGGCATCTTTCTATACATGAATTCATTAACGCCTATGTTCTTTGAAAAAAGTTGATTTCATATCAGTATTAAATGCTGTTTTAACTTGACCATAATATGAACATGAAAATCAAAAATTGCCACTGCTGACTTAATCTTCTACCCTCTTATTTATGTAAGGAAATACAAAGACATAAACAAGACTACTCATATCAGTGAGGATTGGACTGAAGTTTGTAAGAACATTGAGACCTGTAATTTTGTTCCCACAGATTATCTTTCTCTGCATAGAAAAACATATCTTAGTATTCTGATTAATTTCTTCTTCAGGGGTTGTGAAAGAAGTTGGTTTTGGCTTGATTTTTTTCAGCAAGTTGCTATAGAATCAGTTGCTATGCGCATGGTAGAGAAAAAAAAAGGTAGATAGAATTTCCGTTAATATGTAAAAAAAGAAAAGAAGTTATTTAAGTTCTGTTGAAATCAATCTGTACTTTTCTCACTGAATTCTGAGGTTCATTTTAAAACTGTTTCCTTTTGTAACAAAGAGGATTCTAATGACTAGATGGTACACAATAGCCCTACACAAAAGGCTAAAGAGTGTTTTGTGATTTCAAATAAATAATTCAGCTGACAGCAATGCTCAGAAAGTAATCATAAACTGAGCTCAAAAATTCATACTTCTGTACAGGAAAGCACATAGTTGAACCTATGTTTTAATTCATCCTGTTCAGCACATCATGAAAGCATGGGAATTTAATGGCATATTAAAGTTCACAGGAGTCAAGTTAAACATGAGAGACTTAAAGTCACTTTAAAACTAAATTTCCGAGTGCTTTCCTAAATCACAGCCTTACAGCCTTGTCCTGGTCTATTCAATTATTTTTTTGCTAAAGAATTAAATGACAAAAAATCTTGCAAGTTCATCCCCTGAAAAAGATTCAAAGGGGACCAAAGTGACTGGGTCATTGGTGAAAATCCAATTGCTACGGAGGCAAGAAGCCAAGGCTTCACTAATCAGAAGGATACTTGCATTAGTGAGTGGCAAGGAGACTGGAACGTATTGTGAGAGAAGCTGTCACAGCAGTTCTGTTATATTGTATCTGATAAGGCTGATAGCATAGTGATTGATAAATTAAATAATCGTCTGGAGTGAATAACAACAAAACAGATCAGTATTCAATACAGACACACTTCTATAGAAAAGCTCCTTTAGCAAACTAAGGACTTTGTTCTAGTAATTTTCCCCACAATGACATTACTTGAAATTATGTCATTTACGGACTCTACCAAGATAAAATATGGGAGGCTGGAGAAAGATGATCTCAAAAGAACTGGACACCATAGAACTGGGGACCAAAGGCACATCTGTGCTGAGGTGAATAAATCCACTACTTATAACCCTAAACTGACACTTATGGTGCAAGTACATTGTCTGTTTTACCCTGTTGCTCTCCTGTATATAGAATAAGACAGAAGTGCAGGACCAAATTATCTGTTAGTATAAGCTAATCTTAAGATTAACTTGACCAATTTACTACTGCAGCAGACTTCACCCACAGATAAAACTGTCCCTTAGATCTTAGTTGGCTTTGAGGTTAGTATTTATGTGACCTAGTGCTGGTTCGTTGCATTTGGGTGATCTGGCCCGCAGAAGGAATGGAGCACTGAGAATCAGTAGTGTGGACATATTTCTACCACTGAGCTGGGAACAAAACTCCATAAACTGAATGTGAGCTTTGCTCATGGATATGATATTTTATGAGCCACAGTGTTTAAATATTAGCATTCACAAATATTTACGAACCAAGAAAGCAAGAGTGTAATTAGTAGAGGATATTTTAATGCTATTTACTTTTTCTAATTAAAAAAAAATATACAACTGAAAATCAATGCTCTCCTCTTCATTGGTTCAATCTATAGCAAGGTATTATACAAGTCGAATCATTTCAAATACTATACTTAGAAAAAAAGAATGCAGAAGACGTCCATGCTATACAGCGACTTTCATGTTAAAATAGCTTAGTTTTAAAATTGTTTTGAAGTTACATGTCATATAGATTATTGAGAGGGGAGGAGGTTAACTGCAGCGTGACTAGCTCCCCTGGAAGATTTTCCAAACAAAAGAGTAAAGCAGCTCATAATTGGAAGTTGTCTTTTTTTCCTCTAAACCAATAATTAGAAAGTAGAATATTTCTAAGACAACAGTCTAATCTATTTTAGAAAAGAGCTAATGTTTGCTGCATATTTTTCATGGTACATTTAAATTATAGTTTTAATAAAATACATCTTTAGATCAAAGCTGAAAGAAGTCATCAGTAGTAGGCCAGTGTACTCCACATTTTTTTGTTCTTCCAGATGATGGATGGTTTATGCTGTTCAGATTTCCACAAACAATCTCATTCAGTATTGTTTTTCCTCTTCTAGTACATATAAACAGGAGAACTGGTAGACAAAACAAGAACAAAATCCTTGTGTCCAATCACGTGTTTAGACGTTCATCAGCTTAATGAGTTCATGCAGTTTTACATATAAATCTAGAAATGGTAGTGCTGATGAAAGGTGGGTTTTCTTTTTCTTTTCTTTAAGATGACAGCATGAAATTCAGCATTTTGTTTATATCTCAGGCAAAAGAGAAAGCAAAACTTGCCTGCTGAACACTTGCAGAACTTTTTGAGCGGTAAGCTAGGTTCGAGTGAGTTATCATCCTTGAAACTCTGGTCTTTCTGGTCTTAGAATCAGAGCAGAGAGGAAAGACTTACTAGGAAAGTTAGAAATGGATTTTATTTAAACCTGGTGGAAATTGTTTGGACTTTCCACTCCTGTAAACATCCACATAATGCCATGAAAAAGTTCATGAATATTGCATTTTTTTTCCAGTTATCTGTCTGTACAAGTTTCTACTTGGATGAGGTTCCTAGAGGTAATGTAGCTCAGACACTCCGTGGTGCCCTCTCAAATTCATGGGTCCTCCTGTTCCTACCTTTTTTGTTCTCTTGTAGGTGCTTCCATTTATTTGTATTCACCTGCGCATTGACAGGTCTTTGCCGACGTTGTTTGCGATCTCTTTTCCAAACCTGCTCACAGAACTCATCCATTGTGTTGAGATTGGGGTGATTGATTAACTGCATGAAGTCTCTATACCAGATCTTTTGACTGGGGGTCATGCTATTGGTAGCATCCTTGGTCTTGGAGGCATCACCGTCTTCTTCTTTATGGAGCAACTCTTCCAGGTGATCAGTGTCAATTACTTCCAGGGTCACTTTGAGCAAAGTTTGCATGAAGCCATGTTCCACAGCATGACAAAAATAAATACCAGAGTCTCTCCGTTGAAGACTTCGTAGCAATAGGCCTTGTTCTGTCCGGATCATGCGATCATCCACTTTTATCTGTATTGGAAAAAAGTTGCACTTTCAATAGTTATCTTTCATATATGTGCAATGTTATCCTCTAACCATACTAGTTCCTTACTACTGATCCTTTCAGCTGGTAAAACTTGGCCAAAAATCCCCAAAACTACACAAAAGGAAAAAACCTTTGCCAGCCATATGTAGTTATGGAAGGCTCAAATACTCTGGAAAAACTACTGACGTAACTGCAAATAGCTTAGAGGATTAAGAATTTACTCATTAGTCCCTACTGCTGCTGAACAAAGATCTTTATCAACTCTGTCAGATGGACTTCCTGGCAAGATTACAGAAGATGCAAGCCTATAATTGGGAGAGTCAACATGCATGCATTTGCCTATACTACTGAGGTCACGCTTATCATTATGTTTTAGTCAAGCCTTGATATATCTGTGGAAAAGGTTCTCTATCTTCCTATTCTTTCTTGCTACAAAAGCCCTCATGCATAGAAATGAGTTCTGCATAAGTGGAGAATTTACAAAGAAACAATAAGGATTAAATATCAAAATTTTAATATTCAAAAAGCAGTTGTCAAAAATACTGTATTTTTCTGAATTAATTACTATCTAGAATATATTACATTCTTTGAATGCACATGTCGCTGCAGACAGAAAGGGCACAGACCTGTTTGCTGCTCTCTCCAAGAATAAATTCAAAATAATTTACTACTTACACAAACAAAGCAAACAGCAAAAATATCTACAGCTGCTAATGTAACTAAGTATTTAGTACATACTTTACAGAAAAATAAATGCTTCAGAGTAATTCGGGTGTATTCACAAATATTTCAATGAAACAAACAAGTTTTTGTTTCCTAGCTTGATCTCTCTACCTACCAGAATAGGGTATTCTCTTAATATATGTGTGACCTAGCTTGATAGTAATATGACTTGAGAACCTGGGTGAGGAATAACATAAGCATGTTGGTGATGAGAGAAGGAGAAAACCAGAATATCAGCTTAGTGTAATGCAAGCTGGCAAAGTCAGTGGTTTTGCCTCTATGAATATTGCTTTTGATGAAAAAGTGTACAAGTTTTCATAACTTTGCATCCACTACAGTTCCCAGTTCTTTCTGTCTCTGTCTTATCTGCAGTAAAGTCTTAGAGCATGAAGTACATACGAAATGCCCCTGTTAGACTACGTTTCAGTCAAACAGTGTAATTAGATGAATGCAGTTAGACTTTTTTCAGAGGCAATTTCAAGGTCTTTGTAATATTTAAGTGCAATATAATCCTTGGATGATGCTTTACTTAGCACTTAGAGAGCATGCTAACTTTTTGTATTTCTGAGAGATCTAATGGGAAAGCAATGTGTTTTGCAGTGGGTCTGACCGGGGAGAGGATATGAATGTTTTCTGATGTAACAGTTTGTGAATCTGTTCGAAAGCTTATGAGATTTCATGGTGATAAGAGGAAGAATATAGTGAAGAATAACAGAAATTATAAGATTCCAGAGAAATTCTGCAAAACTAATACAGAGATAGACATTATTCTAGGAAGAACTCAGGTTCAAGTATATCTTCATAGAGAAGACTAGTTGCATCTCTTAGTATTTTCTACTGTACCTCTTCTCTGCGGTCATCATTTTGCTTCTGGAATTGCCAGTATACTACAGCACGCTGAGATTTTGGGCTGCACTCAAGAAAAGTGCTACTGTTCTCTACTCCGTAGATAATCTTTTCCTCCAGGGTCGGACCACTTGGGTTATCTGTGAAGCAAGAAAAAAAGAAAATAAATAATTAAAATTACGAGGAAAGCAAAACCTGATTGCTAAGTGAATTTGTTTCTTTAGAATTTGGGCTCCCTGAAGGTATTTAAAGTTAAAAATTTTAAAAGAAGAATTTCCCCCATATCAGGATGCCATTTGGAAAATCTCTATCAACATCTCTATCTTTGTAAGAATCCCTACCAGATTTTTAAAATTATTTTTGTATTTTAAATCCTAACAGCTGTTAACATCTCCATATGTGAAGTTAATGAATTTAATTGTGAAATTTTGTGTAAACCTCATTATTATTCATCAAGGAAAACATCTAGGACACGACAAGAATTTTTAATAGCAAACTGTATGCAGTGAGAAAACTCAGGGTGTAGTTGCAGACTGTCTGTAATGATGCCTCCTGGGCTCTATCATCGTAATACTTTAGAGCAAAGCAATAAAATATGAGGCTATTTAAAAGTAGTATAATGTGTTTAGATTATATGGCACTGCAGTTTGCTGAAGCTGTTAATGACCAGGAATAATGTTTTTGGGGAAACAATCTTCAATTAATCATTTCCTCTCATACTGATATAATTTATGGAAATGTAATGAGGTTAATAAAGCAGACATTATGGGAGGGGAAAAAGAAAGTTAAATAAATTACTTCCTTTTGTAACAACAATGTTTCAAGATATTCATCAACTTGCTGGAAATATCACATAGCTATAGGACTTATATGGCATTTGATTCTTCTCCAATACCGCAGAGGCTGTAAGGCATCGTATTTCAACTCTCCACCTTAGCTCTTTAAAATGCTGTTATGGACTTAAGTGGCAACGGTATAATAATCCTGGAGAGTAGATGGGGAGGAAGGGGTTGGTAAGCTATTTAACCCTGTGTTGATCTCATGGGTTTTCCTGTCTCTTTGCCATTATTTGTCATTCCTTCCATTTTCCACTTTTGATCTCTAGCACTGGAAATCTTTAAAAAACTTATTTTGATATGTTTTAACAGGAAAATTATGTCTAATTAAAATACTTTCAGAGAAATCCTTTGCCAAGCTTTGTTTGCTTTCACTATGCCTTTACCATATTGGCCATGTTGTTTAGCAAACACAGGCTGTTTGCGCCAAAGGTAAAAATCAAATTGAGCTCCTGGTTTTTGTTGATACAGCAGTCGTATGTCTTTCCATAATGACTTGCAGCCCTGAGAGAAGATGGGAGAAGGGATGGGGGACAAAATAGGAACCAGTGCCTGCCCGTTTCTCAGTAAGGAAACATCAAATGGCCTGTTAACACTAAACAGGGAATGGGTTAGCTTGCTCTCCTCTGCTGGATTGTAAACCTTTCCAGCAAGTAAGTGGGGTGCTATATAAACAACTAAGTGAAACAATTTTTATGACATCTCTCAGAAACCACATCTCTGTGAAGAATGTCAGTGTAGCTTTGGGCCAGGAAGATGGAGAGCAATGGAGCAACGAATTAGAAAGCAAAGCAGCAAGAGAAAGCTACAACAGAGAATGTATCCAGCGGAAAGGTCTGAGATGGAGCATGGGTGAATTTGTGTCAATGAAACAGAGAAACTGGAAGTATGTGAAGAGATTAACTGAATATAACTAGAAGCAATAAGATAAATTTTGGAAATTGAAATGATTGAAATGAAACTCATGGGTCCAGATTCTACATTGTTAATGGCTGACTGATGTCCTCCTGGCTCTTCTGTTTCAAGTCAGCTACTCTAATTTAGGAAGAATTCACATGGCTCAGCAGGCAGCCAAAGATCCTCACCCAGTCAACAAGAGGCAGTTTGATATCTGAACTGTGATCCACGACAGAGAGCACATGTACAGCTGCAGCATAAGATAGTCAGTAGGAAATATCTCCTTTTATAAGCTGGGACATGTACGTTACTGCTCCAGCAATGTGCTTCTGTGAAACAGAGATTTACAGGCTTCGAGAATAAAGGGTGGAAACCGGGATTTCACTGTAGGATGCATCCTCTGTTTCAGTCCCTCTCTCCCAGGCTCCAGGAACTTTGAATCACAGTTACAGAATGGCTCAACTTCAACAACAGCAATCCTATATTTTGTGTGCTTGTATTGTAGTAGAGCTATCAAGTCAATCTCCTAAGCCTAAGTGGGCTTTGGGTCCTCTTCTCCCACATTCTAAATAGCTGATATAATCAGCAGGTAACTAATTAAGTAAGCTGCTAATTGCAGCTCCACTTGACTATATTTTCCTGAACACAACATATTCCAAGTGAATTATACAGGAGCAGAGCACATGTAATACTGGTCTCATTATATCCAAGCAGACAGTCTTCTAGATCCTAAATGTCAGTACGAAGGACAAAAATAGATGTTTCTTTGGCAAGGACCCTACTGCCCATGAGCAGTATCATATTTTTAAGTATATAGAGAAGTTTCTACTGGAAAACTTAGGTACCTAGGTTATGCTTAGTACCTAAGAAGCCAGTCACAAGTTTTCATGGAAGTTACTTTGAAAGTGGGTGCTCTGATGTAATTTCAAACTTCTGAGTATTTTTTTCTTGGATCTGGTTCATGGCATTCTACTGTGTAAGAGATCACCACGGAAAGTGGCAGAAGTCCCCTTTAAATTTTGTCACAGCTCCAGAAAATGTAGTATGGATGACAGTCATGCAATGAGAGAGGAAGAATTTAAGAGATCCTTCAGGTTCAATTTCCATGATGTAAGGAAGTAGAAGGCAGGTCCAGAAATATCTATAAAGTTCATGTAATACTGGGCACATGGAGTGCAAGAAAGTAAGCAGAGTGATAGAATAATCACAGGATCAGAGTGCAGCTCTGGGACTGAGGGAGAAGCTGAAGAGACTAGAAGGAAGAATGAAAGCATGGGAACTTTAGAAGAGCAGTTGGAGGAATCGGAAAACTATAGAAGTCATGAAGTTGGTCATGAAATTTAACCCAAATTCCTGTCTGAGAGCTGTAACTCCCAAAATGAACCCAACAGCAGTGTCACTTTACTACCCTGATAAATATCCTTTAAATAAATAATTTCTGACACAACCAAAGAAGTATGAAAGGCTAAGTATTAATACCAAGATTGTTTTTCAGGTGAGTGAATCCCACTATAGTGAAATTCAGAGTGATCCTTTGAGCTTCCCCTGGGATAAATCACCTAAAAAGAGGTGCCACTTCCTTTACAAGTAAGTTCTTCACAAAAAGAGCTCGATTAATTTCTTGACAGCACTAGCAAGTTACACTTCAAAAAAAAAAAATGTTCTTTAGCTGACACAAAGTTGATCATGCTTTTAGATTTAAGCATTAGTGTCTGACCAAACACCTGTACAGCTAAGTATCTTAGCTCCCTCTAATGTTGCTGTGTAGTCATTTTATACTGCTTCTTACACATTTGCACAAAAGGGCAACTGAAAGAGCTACCCAAACCTTATTAAAAACATTATTGTTTCAGACTGATAGCGAAGTAATTTCTGCAATGTCTTTAAGAGTGAGATATACACTAAGAGATTGCCCTTTTTTCTTGTTTCTGTTGGTTCACATGGAAATTCAACTGGCCGTTACTGCAAAGGAATGTGTAGACAAGTAGTAAATGATTACTAGAGCTTATTTTTGACTATAGACAAACCCAATTCTTTATCTATTGTCCAGGAAACTACTAGCCATAACTAAGGAAAAAAATCAGCATAAATTAGCATAGCAAGTTTATGGGCCATGCAGCTGCCTGTTAAATGCATGATCAAGTCTGAATGAGAAGTAAATATAGAGAAATTTTATAGATTTGGAACTCAGAATTAATTTGGTGAAAATTTGACTCAAGAATAATCTAAAACATTCATGAAGTATTTTCACAGTGCATCCTTAAAGTCTAGGAACTAGAACTGCATTCCCTCAGAATTTTTTGTAAGTTAATGATTCTTCTAATCACACTGTCTTCATTTCACTATGAAGTAAAATTTTCAGTGAGATCATGTCTCGTACTTGCTCTGCTCCTTTTAACAAAGCTGTATTAAAGCTCCTTGTGATCAGGTGTGCCATATAATATAGCTTTTTCCTGACCTAGAGATCTCATGGTTGTTGCCATGAAAACATTGCCCTGAGTTACTCTCTTCCTTTTGGACAGAAGATATCTTTTCAGACAAATATCTTTACAAAATATGGGAAGATATAAAAACCAAAGTGTTTTGAAATTTTTTTCTTGTCTATCAAGATAAAGAACAGACCTACAATTGTATAAAGCACAGCTAGAGAGGGCAAGAGAACGTTAAAAAACTGGACATGTGCTAGGCCAGATCATCATTTTACTCATGAGTAAAACGTTCAGATAGTAAAAAGGTAAAACTAAAGACATGCTTCTGCAGGTAATAAAATCCACATTTAGTACCTAGTGGAATTTTTCTTTTGGGGAACTGAAAATGTCATCTCAGTCCCAATATATGGATGTTCTCACCTGCACTTTATAAGCATTCCTACATATCATGCAATAGAAAATCTGTGAACTTTCCACCAGTCCACATTGGCTCATTCAAATCTAAGCTAGTTGTACACTCATGAGTTCTCAGAACGTGACAACTGCATATTGATCATAGTCTATTCATGAGCTATTCCAAACCTTTTTTGCCTCTGAGTAGCTTGGCTACTTGGCTAACAAACAAGAAGCAAAATAAAAAGTTCTAGTAATGTTAGCTGTGAGTTTCAAACTATTAAAAAGGAAGATAGATTACTGAAACGTAGTGGTGATGAATTATAGATGACACAAAAGTACAATTTTGGATTATTTATCATTCTTGCTATTACATGGAAAGTCATGACAGTTTTTAAGTATCTTCATTTTCAGCCATCTCTTCTTTATTTATCCCAGAAGTTTGTCCAGCGGTTTAACTGTTACTACAGATGTACCACAAACATAAGTAATCATTTTTTTCCAGCAGAGGGAAGTATTGCCTAAGTGTTCACTTCCAGCAAAATGGACATTTTTCATTTTCTGAGTGAAGATCTTCTGAAGAGTTTGGCAACAAATTCGTAACTGCGAGAAGTTTATCAGCCAAACAATTCAAGAAAGGAAGCTATCTGGTCAATATACTGTGAAAATGAAACAACCAACAAAAAACCAAACCCAAAAGTTGTCAAAGAAAACCCATGCTGAAAACACATGGAACAGGCCTACTGCAAGGAACATTCTTATCTTAAGGGCTGCTAGTGTTGGACTTAACAACAAAGACCATTCCATATTTATCCAAGGTAGTTAATTATGTGCTTGGTTATTATCCTATGCAACCATATGAAGTAACATGTACATACTTCTTGCAATTCTGGAGGAGATACAGCTTTCTTTTCTGACATAATATGCCTAGCCTGATGGTGTGGCATTATCAAGCAAGAGAAGCAGAAAATTAGTATGCTTAAAACTGTTAACTCGAGGAGAAACAAAAGAAGAAAAAAATAGTCTTTAGTGTCTGATCCAGGCCATTGTAAACAATCTAAATTGGGATAATGATGTATTATATCCATCTTTCCCAGATGTTCAAGACAATTTCGCCAACAAATTGTTCATGTGCTTCCTACTCTACTCATGCACAGTCTGTAAATTACATACAAATTAGCTATACTTCAGTCATACCCATAACTCACCATGATGCTGTAGGTCTGAGCAGTGGGTAAGCGGGTCTCCATTTCGGATGTCTTGTCGTCTAGTACGTCTGCAAATAGCATATTTGAAAACTGTTAGTGACCTTCTCAGTGGTCAGTATCCACATTTGCCATGACTGAAGAGCAACAAATGAAATGTATATATAATTACACAGGTCACAAGTGCACCTAAACTACACTAGGAAGGAAATCATATTGTTGCTACTCTATTATATGCATTATCACAGTTTGTAGAATCAGCCTTCACTCTTACAGGTAAAGTCTTCAGAAACTGGTAAATATGTATCTCTTGCACTGAGCCTATGAAGTTTGACTGTGTTGGCAATATTGATAACAGACAAATTCATTACTTGATTCATAGATACAGGGACTGCTAAGGGATCAAAGTTTATACGGTACAGCTTAACATGCATCAAAAAACATGTGGAAGCTACAGCTTTTCTGCAAGGACAGGACACTTTAAGTATTATGGCATCTTTTAGTTAAAATTAAATGTCAGGATGGATGGCATTGAAAGAATGTCAAAGTGCTGTAAAAAAGTGTTGTACAAAATCTAAATTAAAATACACAGACCATTTCAGCCACTACAGATCTCACCAAAACATTTCTGAGAAAACCTTTTCCGAAACTCGTGCAAATGGCTTTGTCATTAGAATAAACAGAATAAAGAACTTGGATATGAAGATTTTGAAATGTCTTTTATTCCATCTTTTGTATCCTGAGTTTGGGTTCTAGCTTTTATTACGTGTCCATTTAATGTAGTATGTTCTTCCCTCAGCTTGGTTTCCAATGGCTTTTTTGGAAAACATATTGATCTGTGCCAAAAAATGTTGTATTTCACAGAAGAAAGCTTTTTAATACAGTTTTATTTTGCATTTGTTCTCTCTTTGTCTGCTCCTATTTTTATTCAAATAGCTGTGACACAAAATTCAACTGAGCCAGAGAAAAGCGTTTCGTATAAAAAAAGAAAAAAGAACAAGGCAAACAAAGATGTGTTTCAAGTGTGAGCACTTTGCTTTAGGAATCACAGAAAGCCTGAGGGCTTGCAAAATTAGAGGAGAACAAAGAGGATTAGGCTGCTGAACAATGGTGTGATTTCAGATTATGGCATCCAGCAACGGATATGCAAAAGTCAAGTAGCCTTGTAAAAAGCGCTGTTGGACACTCCCTTGTGACAACAGCCCTCATTTTTAAAAAGCCATTGTTCTTCCGTACAGAGACCATCTCTCTTCTGTTCACTAGCCCTGTTTGCAGACTCTAACAGCCCAGCATCAGCACACACTAAGAGTTCTCACAGGGGCACTATCAACTGCACAGCTGACTCCTCTTGGCCGAAAGATTTTAACCAGATCTTTTGCCACTGAAAGCTACTGAAATGTTAAACTTGAAATTCAGTTATGTGAAGTATGGCAACAGGATTTTTTTTGAAAAAAAAAAAAAAAAGTCAGAATGTGCCTTTTTTATAGCTTTCTGAATAAAAACCTTCTTTAAAATTATGAATTAGGACATCTTAGCATACTTGAGTAAGACAGAATATTCCATTGATTAATATATGATTCAAAAAGTTTAATAATCCTAATTTCAGATATCACCTTCATATCACTATTTACCAATGAATAAAAGTACACCAAAACATAAGGAGCCATAAAATTTTGTTACTCCTTCCTAAATTTTGGAATGCAGCATATTTATAGGATACTGTTTGTAGAAAAGAAGTCTGTGGAACGACTTGTATTACTGTCAATGGAGTTTGGACAAGATGTTTAGTTAGAATCTCAGGAAAATGTTGCACATATCACCAATATACCAAACCAATGATTTATGAAATATGAACCAGAACACATCTGTATGGGGTAAAGTTAAGTGGTCACACTACAGGAGCTCTGAACTATCATTTAGTCTTGTAAAATATATAAAGGAAGAAAAGTAAATTAAAATCATGGCTCATAAAGGTCCTTTTTAAAACAAGAAAAAAAGCCAAACAAAACCCAAAACCCTAACCCAACTGTTAGTAAAGCATCTGTGCAGTTGCCTCAGGACTCAACTTTCCCAATATTTCTGGAGTCTAAAATTACAAGGATTCATTATTAGGAAAATGTTGACATTTAAGCTGTTTCCAGCAATGCTGATTTTGTCGTACATGCATTCAAATCTGGCTTGAGACAGTGGGTACAGCAGGTACTACTAGGTAAACAGAGGGTCCTCTCCCCCAGTAACACAGACCTCTGTTCTGCTGCTGCTGCTGCTGCTGCTGCTGCTGCCAATGAAGTAATGGGAAGAAGTGAAGAGGGACAGGGTTTTTTTCTGAATCCATTGTCAGGATCCCAGCCTCCCAGGACTTACTTTTCCTTTCATAGTGGCCTCAGGAAGAGTAAATTCTGCACCCCAAGGTTTTCCTGTAGCTGTGCAACCCAGTATAGCACCACTAACCCTGTTCCTTAATCCTTGCAAGAAGTCCCAGATCCTTTACTCTCAATGGCAACAGTGAGCTCGGTCTGCTGCTTTATAAGTTGGAGAGATGGACAAGGAAAAGGCAAAGAAGAGTCCTATTTCTTCCATCAGAGTAAGCTGATGAACGACAGGATGATGTGCTCTATGGGCCTTGAGGTGGGCTGGGAGTAGGAATGGGTGCTACTGAATGCTGAGAAAGGGTGAGGTTCAGGGACAAAGTTTAGTAGGGATGTAGCAGAGAAGAGCGATTCAGTGATTCCTAACCCTACTGCCTCCATCAACTCAACCACACTGACTTATAAACCTTAAAACTTTCAGATCAAATCAATCTCTCAGGATCTTTTTGAAAACCTCACTGTTCCCTCTCTTTCCTTCTCCTCTTCCAGAGAAACTGCCATGCTCCCACCACATATTTTAATTTAGCCCATGCAGCTGAGAAAATTTGACCAGCTCTTCTCTTGGGATGGGTTCAGTTTCTCCTTTTAAATTCTTTTCTAAAGAATTTCACAAAAAGCTTGTCTCAGATTAATTCTGTTTCCTGGTGCAAAAATAGAACCTGATGTTCCGTAAGCAGCTTTTTTCTTTTGTCGCCAGTATTTGTTTAGGATACACTGTAATGCAAACCTTGAAATTTTAATCCTCTCCATCTGAAAAGTCTGTGACACAAATGATACTTCCCACCCTTTACTGCATTTCATCTCCAGCAACAACCAATCCAAATCTGGAATTTGGAGTCCCGACATTCTCAATTAAGTATTTGCTAGCATTCATTTTATGTACATAACACTTATGCATATAAACCCTTGGGTTATTTATTTCTTCATAAGTGCAAGATATTTGGCATATTCAATTTAACGTGAGCACTTTTTATCATTTTAGCCAATTTATCATGGGAATCTCAACATTACAACAATATCTGTTCTTATTTGCAAGTGATTATCTATTCAGGTAT
>VZSC01014168.1:191737-348674 GCA_013398225.1 Steatornis caripensis | reverse complement strand
TAGTTAAGAGCTGTTCAATAACTAGCTTACATACTTTAAAGGAAAGAATTTCAGAGATAAAGGCAGGCAAAGAAAATAACATTTTAAATTTTCAGATCAGGCAACCAGGACTTGTAAATTTTTATTAAAATGATATTTTTCACTTGCAGAGTCTGTTTTCCTTTAATCTTTGCATTGCAAAGACTTTAGCGTCAGTGCACACTGAATATAAAATAGTGGTTGTTCTGATCTGGTAGCATTGACACACATCAACACGTACAAGTTATACTTTTGAATAACAATAATGCTATATATCACTAAAAAATAACTTTCCATTCATGTCCAAACACTTTACAAATATTTCCTTTCAATTAGAATTCATGAAAATGCAGGACAATTTACTTGGGCAAGCAGTTCTTTTATTTTAATATCAAGCCCCCTCCGCATATTAGAGTAGGGGATTTTTTTCTTTTTGCTTTTTATTACTCACTATAAAGTTATAAATCCACTTCAGAGACAACTCTTTTCTGAATGTTTTTTTTTTTTATGGTATCTTTTTAAGCCAACCCAAGAAGTAGCAGTGTTCACTTTAAATCAACTAAGAGTTCATACTGCTTGTAATTCCCACAATTATGGTTTCCTTGGAAGAGAAAGGGTGGCTCCATTTAACCGTCCCATGAAAAATCTCCAAAGCTCTCTGCTCATATTGAGACCATCAGTTAAAACAAATAGCAAACCATGCAGACATCTGAGACTGTCCCTACCTCTTAGCAGTGGGGAAGTAACGTGAGCAAGATGAACCATCCCAGGCACAGTAAGGGTCTCTCGCAAGGCAACACTCGGCACATGCTTTTCCATACACATCACAGCGGTGTAAAGGAAGCTGTGAAACTCCAGTGGCTGAGCCAATGTAGAGCTGTTGCTGTTATAAAAGTTTAAAAATTAAAAAATCACAAATTACCAGGTTTTTGGGAAAGCGTTAAAAAAGCTATATAACAATATGTTAGAACCATTACAAATACAATAAAGGTCCATCATCCTGTTGTACACTAAAGGAATGAGAAGAGAATTGTCCTCAGGATAAAAAAAATCAAATAGAAAAAACTTTGATTTTTGTATGAAGCTCTCAGTGGCTTCTCTAAACACTAAGAAAAATTAAAGTACTCTCTCTTTTTTTTCTTTTCTATTCAGATCCCTGTGCTGGGAAAGCACTACAATCAGTGACAGAACACAAAGGGGAATATGATTTTGGATTTAAAGAAAAACAACTTTAATGTAAATTTCCTACATATGACGTTGATTTGTGTACATGTGGGGGGAAACCTAAAGTAAATTATTTCAGACTGATGCTAAGATTTCAGCTTGGAAGTGTTGCCATGCACGCACGTCTTTCTATGTGCGATAACTGTTGCTTCATACTCTTTTCTGTAGGCGACATACTCTAATTGAAACGTATCTTTAATGAGGGGAGATGGCTTACTTTATTGTGGATAAAAACCAGTGTTGAGTGGAAGTGTAGTTTAAATGCAGAGAGAAGCCATGAAATACAGAAAAAAAGATGTAAACATGAACTACAGCTTTGTATGTCATCACAACAGAATATCTTGTCTCTCTCAGTTTCCTCTCTGATATCAAATTCATGTGGTCCACTAGGGAAGTTGATCCCCACAGGGATATAAGGAAACTCAACTACTGATCCCACATGAAAGTCCAAACAGAGATATTTCAGCTTAGCACTAATTCACAAAGAAAACAAGTATGAGTGCAGCAAGGAAATACAGTTCCCTCTGAGATGCAAAACCGGGGGAAACCAAAATAAATAGATAAACAAAAATGAAATGGCATAATCCTTCTGATTTGGAAACATTGACAATTTGCTATCAAAAGCTCAAACTTTGTCACCCAGCACCCATGGTGGAGCAATTAACACATTTCTGTTTAAGGTTTCACTCCAAGCACTCCCACCAAGAAAACACAAATTTGTATTCATTTTTCTTTCTTAGAAAACATAAGGATAGTGTGAAAAAAAGGATTTCAAGAAATGTTATCAAAATTCTTCATCTCCTGCATTGTGATGTCCCAGAGGTACCATTTCCAGTGAATTGAGGGATAGAAGGTGGCTGAGGGGACCTGCCAACTGGAGATGATGAGCAATGGATACCAGAAGACAGCAAACCCAAAAGCACTCATAAAAGGTGTTGCATTGACTGCTTTCAGAGACAGCACCTTGGCAGTTTATACAGACATATTAATTGTAACAGAAACATCCCATGCATTTGTATAAACAACAGTGTTTTTTCTCAAGGAAAATATGACAAGGAAAGCACCCAAAGGAAAGTTCGCTGATAAATTGAAAACAAAGCCCTTTCTAAGCAGGTGCCTCCATCTATTATAGTGCCATACTTGGGTTGTAAACACACATTCTCCGGGCAAAAATCTCTGACCACACAGAGCTCTATGCAAAGCCTTGACTGTACCTACCAGTCCCCAGTTAGTGTTGTATCCTTGAGAAGCAGATGACAGGCAGCAGACATGATAAGCTGATTCTTTCTAACTTAAGTCACTTAATGAAGTACCCAGCTTAGGGGTATGTTCTGCAGTAAAGAGAGCAGCAATTCAAATCTTAGGTGACTTAAATATTTCTCAAGGGATGCCTTTTCTCTTTACTGATTATGAAGGCAGCATAGGTCAAATTACAGCTTCAGTTAAGTATCTTAAATGTCCAGATGGTATTGATCTGAGTCCTATGTAATTGGGGCATTAATATCTATATAAGCATGTAGCAATGTGTGGTGCAATTAATAAAAAATCAACCCAGAGAGCGCACATGGGAAAATAAAGAAGAACGGTGTGATGGTTTCCCATGTATCCCTGTAACCAATTTCATTTTTGAGACAACCCCTCCCTGATTTCTAATAAATGTCTTTAGAATTAAAGAATGACCAGAAACACATAAGAAAAAAAAAAAAGTGAGGCCAAAATAGGGTTACTTAAAGACTCTATTCTTTGTACATAAGTTCATAAAGTTCAGTCAGTGAAGTAGAGTATGTGTTTCAGGTGCTGCACAGCCTGAAGGCTGCTGCCCTATTTGCTGCTCTTCTGATCATGGTTTTAGACTCCAGATGGTGATCATTATACCGGACACTAATAATATATATAAATCCAGGCAGTATGAAATTCAGAAAATCGCAACAGAATGATTTGCATCAATGGCCTGATCTTACGTTGCCATATACAGTCAAATTGCCTTTTGGGCAAAGTCTCTCCCCAGAGGCTGCTAGCGAAGGATCTCCTTGCTTTTTTCCTATCTTACCAGAAATCCAATGGCTTTTTGAAACAGAGTATAACAAACTTGATCCTGAGAAAAAGACAAGAGCTTGCTCACAAACTCACTTGTGATGGAAAGCCAGGCCTGACTTTTTGGCCTGCATCCTCATTTTTAAATGCAGGGAAAAATTACGGAGCTCTACCTGACAGGCTTAGGGCCAAGTGGCAGCCAGGGGCTCCCTGGAAGCCTGGCTCCCACAGAACTGCGAATTTAAGCGGCTGCGGGGCATTAGAGTGGCTCCAGGATGCTGTCCTCTGAAGGTTTGTGTCTATTGCTAACCATGCATAATTTGTTCAGGTAATAAGGCTATACAAACCTAACGCTCTGAACCCAATTAGGAGGAATACATCGGTTCAGTGAGAAAATATAAATATAATTCCTGTGAGTTAAAGACAAAAGAGTTGAGAAAGATTGTATCAAAGCTTAGTCTTGCACATAAAGGCTAAATTTCCTTGCTCAAAGTCACTCTTGCTTAAGGTTCATATTCAAAGTTCATATTCAGAGGGAGAGGCATGCGAATCTTGGAGTTTTATATAATTTAAAACTTACGCTAAGTTCTCCTCCTGAAGAATTTGTAGATATTGCCTTTTAAGAAGAAGAGTAATTTGTAAAACGTCATATTGGCATGATGGCAAAAGAGGCAGCTTTGAGCAACCGGTGTTGTAAAAATTAAAAAATAAGGAGAAACACTCCATACCATGTTTTTATAATGGGATGAAAGAATTGTTAGTGAAAAAAATAGTGAAGTGATTGCTTTAAAGTTATTCAATAGGACATGCTGGTTTTACTGTTTACATTTCGTGCTCCTGCTTTCTACAATGCATAGAATTAACATGCTGTTTATATGAAAAGTGTTCTGCGTATCAGAACACAAGTGTTTGAGTTATAAAACTACAGTATTTTTAAATCATAAATGTAAAATGAAAACATGTTGCCATATACTTATTTGATACAGAGATACAGAGCCAAAAGCCTGTCATACTGTATCATGATTCTGTCATTTTTAGCTGGTTGTTCTGTCATTTTAGTTGGTTGATTTTTCATGAGCTTAACTCTGCCTGAATAACTTGTGGTTTATGCTCTTTTTTTAGCTTTACACAGTTTTAGCAGTGTAAATTTGTTTTCAAAAGACTCAGGGAAAATTGTAAACTCTCCTGAATAATTAAAGATGCTTTGAAGAAGAGGTCGTATGAAGATGCACGGTCCATTATCAAATCCGATTGACTGGTTTAAGGGAATGTACTTATAAAAATAATCCAAAGCAGAGCATTTTGGTATGATGTGAACATATATACAACTTGACAGGTTTGTTTTTAAATATCCCAGTATTCAATAGTACATTTTTTTTGTCCTGCCATTTTTGTTGTTTTAGGTGGTAAACTATGTTAGAAGAGTGGCCCCAAACAAAATGCTTTCTGTCAAATACATGAATGTTTTCAGACAACTTTCCTAAATACAGTGAATTCCGAGTTAAATATGCAGCATTTCAAATATAACACTGGGCTCTGTCCATTACGGAATGAATTCAACTTCTGTTTAATAGTGAGGTAGATGAATTGACTAAATCTTATTTATAACATACACAATTTTTAGCACACCCAGTCCTGGAAATAATTCCAAATCCTCTTTTTACTGACAATGCTATTAATGGAAAAAACAATGAGTGTGAGTAAGTTGTTTGGGTTTACCAAACTAGGCTCTAAATCAACACAAATATGAAAAAGGAAAAAAAAAGGTTTTATTATGTTTAATTTGATGTTGAATTTTATATCTTAGGCTTTTGAGACAGGAAATGACATTGTCTGGGGTCCATCTACCTAATTTCAGGCAGAACTGGAAGATCGGCCCTTAATACCCACTTCACTCCCAGACAGCAACCTAAAGTTCTTTGCATGAGTACATAATTCATCAGCTGCTTCACAAAGAAGCATAATAATAATTGCCCATATTTGCTCAGAAATGCAGGAATCACCTTTACCGTAAACCAGACCAAACTTTACCTCCATCCATCAAGAAGTTCAGTTCATTTTAGTTATGGTCTGGTCTACAACGAAGTCTGTAGTACATATCTTTTCTTTAAGAATCTAGTATTAGTGCACTCAACAGAAAGTAGGAAATATAACTTCTGGAGTCTGGAACACGTATCCTAACCATGTTGCTGAACCAGAAGGCCATGGAAAATTTGGACTAAATCAGTTCTACCCTCTTTCTTAAATCTGAATGGTGCACGTCCAGAAATGTCATGGCCATTGGGCAGAAAGATAACAGGATATCTCATTTTCAGTCTCTGCTTCCACTATCTGCATTTTGTACTAGACTATTCCTACAGAGACTAGAACTAGTCCCATTAAAGCAAGGGACCAAGTCTGACCACTCTTTTTGAACAGTTTCTCTCTCATGAGAACATTCTATAATGCAGATTTTTTTTTCTAGAGAGTCTCCAGATAGCTAGTTAGTTTGTGCTTGGTTTCCATCTTACCATAAGTAACAGAAACTAGACTTTTCCTTTCTCCTTTGCATGTCACCTTTTCCTGAGAAACTACTGATGTAGTTAAGTAAAGGTATGGGATGCTGCTGCTGTAATTCATATGTCTCTACTGACTGCCAAGTTACTGCCTCTAAAAGACAGAGACCAATAAATATTTAAAAGTGATTTAAAGTTTGCGCACACAGTACCTGTTTTGTGGAAATCTTCATTGCCGAAATAACAGTGGGTTCCTAGGGGTGAAAAAAAGGAGTTAAAGTATAAAATTAGCTCTATGAACATAAAAATTCTGCTAGAATGCTATTTGCCCAGCCTGAAAACCCTGAAATTAAACTAGTGTTTCTTGTTGCCTTTTGCAGTAGAATAATTTCTAGCTGTAAATGAATTAGAATGCATGTACGTGTGCAGCTGCATCTTTGATTGCTATGTTGATTGTAGACATATAATTTTCTATGATTATTACAGTTTCATTGTGATTACTTTGTTACTAGTTTCACATCTTGAAATTAATTTCTACACTTAAAATTACATTTAAAGAACCTCCCAGGTAATATGAAAATAATAATAATGGCTGTATCAAAATATGTAGATACTATATACTAAAGGTGATAACACTGAAACAAGCAACACATTTTAACCATATCAAGGTGAAAAACCCATTCCTGCAAAATTTTATTCAGAAGAACAAACCTTAATCACAAGCATAATCTTGTTGACTGCACCACAGTATTCACGTACAAAGAAGTTACTCTTACTTGGAGAATACAGAACTAAAACTGGTAAGATACTTTTGCACCCTAGAATACCCATTATTTAATCAACCAAATGGCTCACTAGGAGACTTATTGTTGTCCTAAGTCTACTGTTAACTGTACTCATCCACAGCAAGTAGATGTCAAACCAATATCTACTTTCTTACATGAGAGAAGGTACGAAATATCTAACAGAATAAGTATGTTTAGATCTGATTAGAAGAATGTTACACTTTTTAGACTCAGCTGCCTGAATGGATTTTAAACCTGAGAGTAAATGTCACATAATTTGGTTACAAAGTGTGCAAGTCAATTCTGCATGAACTTTATTCCATCTAAAAATCTGCTTTCGATCCTACTCACCACACTTTTTGTTATATACATTAATAAAGTTCTTATTAAGCTTTTACACTTGTGTAGCCTTCAACTTGCTTATCCTGAGAGAATTTGATATGGGTCAGTGGATTTTAAGCATGTGGATTTGCCTTTACAAATGGTTTAATAGACCTTTTAATAGAAAGCATCAATTAAGTGTAACATTTGAATTAAAATTGAATTCATTAGTTTGTTTGCTCAGCTGTTCAGAGAAATATTGCACAAATGGGGTTAAAAGAGGCATTTGTTATCAATGTAACAGATATGGAAGACTTTCAGTTTTGTGGAATTATAAATGAAAAGCATTGTATTCAGCACATTGCAGTTTAAGCAGCAAAATACATTGTTTATGATGCATGTAGACTCTTTAGTAACTAAAGAAAACTTACATTTGGTAAAATCTGTTGCAAATTCCCTATCGAAAGATCCATATCTTATGCATACAAATTCTGCTTATTCCACTGAAGTACATTAATGCCCTCTTTAAGGCTTAAATACATGCCAAAGGAGATAAATGAGCTTTCAAGTAAATCAGAACACTAGAATCCTTTTGTGTAACAAATAAATACACATCTAAAGTAAAATACCAGATCTGAATTTGCCATTAACCGTTCTACTTCTGCAAAGCCTTTCTGAAATAAAACTTTCACTCCATTTATTTTCTTCCTTTCACTTTTATATTCCTCTGATCTCCTTTAGCTTGGCACTTCTACTTCATTTAGGGAAGAGACTCAGACATTATCAACAATTGCCAAATTACCCTGCATTAATATAATGACTTTTGCGTGTATAAAGAAGCAAAAAAGCTGGGAGCCACAAATTACTTGTCTCATTTTCTCCTCATAGTTTCTACTTTATTTTTCTGTTAAAAAAACAGAAAGAAAATCCCCCACATTTCTGCCCTCAGAAAACCCCATGGATTGCAGAAACAGATACCCATTCTTCAGTGGTTACTTGCACTCAGTGTTTTCTGGGCAAGATTGGTACCAGTAAAGGCAAGATTATGCATAAGAAAAAAAATAACAAAATATATACAAGTTCTGTTTAGGTATGTCTGTTCAGAAACCAAAGATAAAGGGATGGCGACTGAGTATGAAGAGGTCATGGTGGCCGGACCGCTGCAGCAGGGTCAGAGCAAAGTCCTTGTCAACACATCTGAAGTGAGACCACGCAACGTGGGGCTCTCTAAGCACGTAAGCATCATCTTCAAGCTTTCAGATTAACCTCACCCTCCCAGCTAGGTATCAACCCCCCAAAAGCCTGGAGTCTGTGAAATAGTGCCATAAAACAGCACTGACAAAAAGAATAACATGGGGAATGTAAATGATTCGTTGTTGTGTACAAAACACAAGGCATCTCTGGGTTCTGTCTGGAAAGTGTTTGAAAGGTTTACTGAGCCTTGACTTGCAGAAGTGCCTATGGGATGACTTATTTTTTAGGTAGCTCAGATAGGAAAAATGCAAGAGATTGATTTTCACAAAAGAGTACTAAAGATTAGGGGGTGTTTACGGTGTCTTGTGTCACACCATGAAAATGAGACCCTAAAGGCATCTTTGAAAATATAAACACTTGCTTTCTTTCTCAGATTATTAGGCATAAGAAAACTGTGCAGACCACTGTTTTTTCCTAAACTATCTTCCTAGAGTCACATTATGCTAATAGTCTGAGTACTCTTAAGAGTTTATGCATCGACAAAATTTGTGTATTGCAGATCTCTGTGGGAGCAAACAGACAGGCATTATTCCCAGGCTTGCACAGATACATATTTAACTATAGCATGTAATGGCACTAAGATTCAGAGATACTAATTTATTTTTTAAACCACAAAACAAGAGCCCAGAATGCTGTTTCTTTTATCATTAACCTCCAGTTAGCACTGAATGTTTCAAGGTTTATTTTGACTAGTGTCTGGGTCTCTAAATGACAAGCTAATTAGAGGGGTATGCCAGGCTATTCCTTGGCTAGACTGCAAGAGGTTTAGTTTGCAGCTGTCCACTGAGAAATCTACAACTTGACACTTGAAATTTAGCCGCACTTACCCGAAAGACTGTCATTTCTTCCAGCAAGACTTCCTCTAATTCATGCCAAGTCTCCTTAGGAATTGAAACCACTTTAAGAACTGTTCCAACATCTTGAAAAGGGAAACAAAAAAAAACCAACAACATTTTCAGGTGCTTAAGAAGCTTACTTCAGTTTCAGAGAAGCCAGAGTTTCTTGTTGTATATAATTATTTCACATATAAAGATTGTGAAACTACACATCACTGAGCACTTCTTGTTCAAAATACCAACTGATATTTAAAATAACCTAGAAAATCATAGAATTTCAGTAAGACATTTCACTTAAGTCTTTCAAATGAAACAAAGAAAAGAAATACTAGTATAGTTATCAAAGAATGAAAAGGACCAAAATGCTATTTAAGCGACAGTATAAAATGACAAATGTTTCAGTCATTTAATTGAGGAAGGAAACGCACTACATTTACCCACGCATGTTTTATTGTCCATTTTGAACATTAAGTTTGTCATTCTTAAAATGCATGTGAAGATGCTGTCAGAAGGCTCAGTATGGATATAAAAACATCTGGACAAATTTTGTTAGACGGATGAAGACGTTAGATCTCTTAAGTACATGCGATCTTCCTCGTGTCAGACAAAGTACCTAAGATGTATAACCCCCTTTAGGCATCTGTATTTCTCTGTGTGTTAGATACTAGTCTTTGCTGAGGGGTCAAAAGCAATACAACTTGTGTCTTCTGTTTAGAAATAGGTGTGTGCCAGCATTTTAATACTATATCCATTTACATTCTTGGAGTTTTGCAATTGGCTTTGACATGAGCAAGGTCAAGGCTTGAAATTCCAGAGCTACAGCCTTTGGTTTTGTGAATATGGTAGAGACTTAAGACCATCCCTGTTTTACAGCTTCGGCACCTGTGATTTACTTGTTTGTTTCCATGAACAGAAGTTTCAGGGAACAACAGGGGGAAAAAAAGAATCATTTCTAGGTAAATACACCTCACTGCAGACTCTCTGAAATGGAAACACTCAGGATGTAACTTTTGTGTTTAACCAGCCAAGTGTAGTGTCATGTAAACATATCATAGGAATAAAAACTATGCCTCTGAGGACTTTTCATATTGCACATTCTATATCAGTAATAGTTGAGGAAAATATAGGGCATTTTAAATTGATACAATTCTCAAAGCAGCAGAACTATAAAGGTCAACATTGTCAAAACAAGCATTAAGCAACAAGTATACAAAATCAAAATATATTTTGTATGTATACATATATTTGTGTGTTAGTTGAAACTTCTGATTAAAAAGATGACACCTCACCACTTCTATAGTGAAAATATGTATAAAATTGAAACAAATAGATTACACAGGTTGAAAAGTTATTTATTAGGTGACTAACTTAAAAGCTTATGATTTCATGAGAAAATTCTGGGTCTTCAACTTCTTTACATGATTTTGGATTAAAATATTCTAGAAATCTTAGAATATCCTGTAGAATTGAGATTTTCATCTGCTTCCCTTTAAGCAGATGTTGGTATCTAAGCACATATTTTTGGAAGCTTAGAAAGAAGTGACTTTTTCTACAACATATCTACATCACTGTTTTCTTTCATTAGTCACAAATTCATAGACTATTTTCTAAAAACAAAACACAATTCTGCCTTAAAACAACGACAAAGGAAAGCACAGCTTTCTTTTTATTTAGGCAGTCACATGTACAAACTAAGCTAGTAAAATATACTGAAGTTGTTTTGGAAGTGTTTTTCATTATGGTTACTGCCACTAACGGAATATATTTAATTCAAGAAATACTAAGAACAATACAGAACACGTGCAATATAAACTTTAAAACAAGAATAAAAAATACATATTTCTACGACAGAGTAATTCAGAACAACAGATAATTTAACATTAGTTATATTTGTAATTTAATAGATGAGCTCATTTCCTTAATTATCCTGATAATCTGGTGACTCTGGTTTTGAGGAAAACATATTGTATGGGCAAAAAAGAGAACTCTGATCTAATAAATATAACAGTGTAGCAATGTGTCATGACTGTATTCTGTGTTGGACTGTGGCTGTCCTCAGTCCCAGTCCATCAAATGCCATAGTCTAGAAATAAAGGGGGATTTTTGATAAAACAGCACAAAAGAAACCGTGGGGCCTGAGTGGGCGCTGAGCAGACATGAGTTCCCCACATAATGTTGTTTCAAAAAAAGGTCTGACTTTTAAGTGGATCCTGCAACAATTACAGTCGCTTGATGCTCAACAAATCCTCTGAGGTCAAAGATCCACTGTGTTAATCACTACGGCGACTCTGGTCAGGCCACAGGTACCAGAGCGGGGCTTTATCTGCGTTCTAGATCAGGTTTTACAGAGTAGTATTTCAAACAATTTCACACAAACGGAATCAGGCTTCTCCTTTAAGATCAATAGGCTCCGCTGAGTAAGATAAGATTACTGTTATTAATTTGCTTTACTGACAGATGTACCTTGACTGTGCCAAATGATCCTAAACATCAGACTCTCAGGATATGCATTAAATGAATATCTTAAATCCTGTTTTTTTCTGATATAATTTCAAGCGTGCTGATATGATTTTCTTTCCATTGTGAAACACTGGTACAATCACAGTGGGAAAGAAACTGCTCAGTTAAAGATTTCACCCACAGGAAAGGAAAATGTGACCACACTGGATGGCTATTAATTATGCTGTGTTCAATTATCATCAGTTATTTAACAAAAAGGAAAAAAAAAGGTATTTCTTCAACATATTGAAGTTCAGCAGCATGTGGAAATAATGCAGATTGCTGCAACGGCAATGGAAAAATACAGAGAAATATATCTAATCTGATGGGACAGACCTGTACAGAAAAATCCAGTCACACCCCAGAGACCTAATTCTGACTTTGTCATAGGTTCAGATCATCAAGTGGAAAACTGGACTGTGACTAGAGTCTCTAATCTGCTCCTCGGCTTGTTCTTTGCTTGGGGAAGATGTAATACGTGCTGATTATGTATCTGTTTCTGGTTCCTTTGACTGACCAGCTGGCTCAGTGCAGCTTTCTGGCAGAAGGCAAGCAGGGCCTCAGTTCTGCCTCTTTTCCTCTTCCCCTGCATGGAAGACGCCCTTTCCTCATTCTGAAAACCACAACAAGGATAGTGAGCTCAGAGGACCACCTCCTGTGCCCCAGCTCCAAGCACAGGTGTTGCAATGCCTGTTCTTGTCCCTTGAGGGTATAACCTCCTGCTGGAAAAATAAGTGTTTCTATAAACAAAAGTAATATTTCAAGAAATAATCACACTCCGCACTTAGGAAGCTGTGTTTTTGGTGCTGCAATCTCTTTTGGCAAGTACAAGTAACAACCTTTCAATACTTTTCCTACAGTTCTTGGGCAGAAATATCAGCAATGTTGGATGGGATTCAGGGCATTTACCACACACCTGAATATTAGTAGTTTAGGGAATTGAGCACCTAAACTCCCAACACAAACGTAAGAGCTAGATAACTTTCAGAGGGAGACCTTGCCTGACTAATTTAGATAAGAACCACTATACGTAATGATAACTATCTAAAAGCTATAGCTCAGGTTTAAGCAAGTCTTCCTGTACTGCCTGGAAACAGACAGGAACTGCTGCATAACTATTCATCTTACTCTAATAGAGATCTAGAAGAAAGTACAATGAATCTCTCTCTGGAAGTACTTATCTCTCTCCCTTGCAGAAGTCAAGGCATCTCTCTTAGACTGAATGCCAAACCTTGGTGAGATAAATGCCACCTTTTGTGCTCGAGACGTAGACATAAATCAGCTCCTTATGTTTGTTCAGCATCATACTCTGGATGCTGAAGGGCTTGTTCCCTCACATTGCAGCCAAGGGGAGTATTGCCATTATTTTTTTTCCTGGGCTGAATCAGGTCATAGAAGAGTTGTTGAAAGGCACAAAACACCGCCAATTGTAGATGGCATTGAAGTCTCTAATGTGTGATGGAAAATATATCAGTTGTGTAAAATAATATAAAACTACTTCTCAGTGTTTTACGTAAGAGCATATTGCAGCACTGGTATCTAATAACTCAGTTCACCGCTTCAAAGAGCTGGAACACTTTCTGCAGAGCTGCATTTCCTGCAGTAAATGTTCTGAACTGCTATGTATGCACTGTTTGGTACACAAAGCTTCATCAGCTCTCAGTTTACTCATAATGTATTTCAGACATAAACATGAAAGAGCTCTTGAGATTTATTGCTTTGTAAATGTGAACTCAGATCCAGAGCACCAAAACTGTACTTAAAGCAAGTCAGAAATTGGACTGTTACAAGACATACAGCCAGACAGATATTTTTTGTCCAAAGCTGAAAAGCAACAGTGGGGTTTTGGTTTGACCTGTTTGGACTTCATGATGCCAATGTTTAATTCCTAGGAACTATGTTCAATAGAAGTTTAAAATAATTTTGTTCAACGCAACTGATCGAATATCTCCAAAGGTGAAGAAGCAGATCCACCAACCGCATCAGCATAGTTCTAAAGCCACTGAACTTACACAAATGCATATTACCTTTCTGGAAAAAAATGTCTTTTCTGAGTGCATATTTCCACTTCTATAAAATGCCCAAGTAGTATGATTCTGCAAATGTTTTGGAAAGGATATCATGTTTCTATTTGAATACCAATGCTTCTTAGAACGCTTTGCATGTGCCAGATATCTTAATCTTAAGTAAAATGATGCACTCTTCTGGCTAAAGAGATGGGCATCTCAAGGTAATACTTAAAATACTTGAAAGGTACGTAAAACATTTCCCATATCTGGATATTTGCCTCATCCATGCTAATACTTCTTATGCTGCACTTCAAAATGGGTACCTCAAAACTTGCATTTGAATACTAAATTATAATTAATATGGCAAGTTATTTCTAATAAAATTCCCTAATAACAGTAGTTGAAAAGAGACTGGTTTCATCTTAATCCAGCTGGCAAGGCTCCTAAAGAATTAAGCTATGCAGGCCATAGCCTGAACCTGTAACAGTGAATGTACGTAACAAAGACGTCCCCACATGCACAGCTTTAAGTCTTGCCTCAAATTTTCACAGGTATATGCTGGAACATAAATCAGTGTTCTGTCTTTCAGAGTATGAAATTTTATCTGATCTATGTCTCCAGAACTCCTGGAGAAGCATACGGTGTAGATTCAAGACTTCTCACCTGTGCCAATGAACATCACATCATATTGGCCATCTTCTGCGTCTACTCGATCCACTACTATCTGTGTGAACTGGTAATCCACGTCTGTTTTGATCATGATTGGACGGTTGTTGATGGGGAATACTGGGTTGTACATGGCTGGATGACTTCTTGCAAATGTTATAACTTCATCAGGAAGGTCCTTGGTGGAATCAAAGCCTCCAAATGTTTTACTGGGACACTGAAAATAAAAAAGAAAATGTTTTACATTTTATAATTGATCACTAGTAACATATTAGAAATCCATTTCATTACAATTGTCCCAGCTACTGCAGTCTATAATTAAATATGACAGGGCATCAAAGTGTTTCATGACAGACAGCAAAAGTTAATCCCTTCACTGAAAGTCTCTATTTCTTTTTTCATTTTGGATTTAAATCAATATGGTTAACAGAATGTATATGATCCTCATACATCATTTTTCTTAATATTATGCAGTGCAAAAGGATTTTCAGTCATTTACTGATTAGTATTAATCTTTAATTATGGCAGAAGGAAGAAATCTTGAATTGTCTAAAAACATTCAATATGAGACAAGCAATTTCAGTATTTGGTTATGTATACAACAGAAAAGGAATTAACTATGCCACCATCTTAGTTTCAAAGTATTTTATTCAGAAGTTGAATGGAAATCAATTCCCATTTGAGGAACCAAATCCTTAAATACTTAGCCAATTCCCTGTTCTACTGACTTTTCAAACTCCTGCTTGTCTCAACACGCCTATGTGATCCATGTAGTCCCGGTAACATGGATCCTGTTATGCGAAATCTAATCAAATGAGTCATGTCCTAAATGTAGCTCTTCGCTCTCCATTCATTCTAAAGAAAGCCTCGTATGACTGTTGCTGCTCCTGCTGTCAATGTGAACAGTTAGGTGAGACAACTCTCACTAAAGAACTGAAATAAGTCCTCACTGTGGTGTACTGCGCAGTAACGGAAAAGTTAGTGTCCCTTTGAGATTAAACCTGTCCCCACGAAGTAGCAGAGTAGAGTCCCTTTGTCCTCTTATACAGCCGTGCGTGGGCCAGACAGTTTTGTCTCTAATCTGTGAAAAGCAGATAATTCTCTGCTCACATTCTCCCAGCATGAGCAAAACGTAGAGGCTGGTAAGTGAAGGAGCTGTAAGACTATGGCTTTGGTATCCACAAAAATATTCCTCCACTTTCACCTACCTCATGTTCCCATGGGGAGACATAAGGACTGTGGCTATTCATCACTATTTACTCTTGTCTTTTCTGTAGAGTTGGTAAGTAATTTATGAATAATTAGAGTTACCTTAAAGTAAGCATAGTAGCATGTTAGTAATATTGAATGGATGAAGAAAATGAAGCCCATTAAATCACCAGTCCAAAGATATTCAGTAAAGAACTTGGTGTCCCCTACTCCTAATCCATTCAGAGATACCTATTTAAGACATATAAACCTCTGAAACCCAGTTGACAATTACTTTGTTTGCAGCATTTGAACTTGAAATATAAACAAATGGTGTTAAAATGCCCTTTATATCCACATATAGAATATCTTCCAATAAAATTAAAAACTTAGAGGACAATATCTTATTAACCAAGAATCTAGACCTTGCAGGATGCTCAGCAGAAGAAATCGATTGTCTTTGCTATCACCTTGATCCAAATTATTCATAATTCATCAGAAATGAAATTTAAAAATCAATGTTGCCAAAAGAAGTAGTAGTTATACTCAGCAAATGGACACTTCCAGCATGGACATAGAAAGTGTAAATTGTCCCTTTTTGGCATATTTGTTAGTAAGCAAATTCCCGTGCTCTGTTCCATTACACGGCATGGAAGGGAGGAAGGGAGAGAGGGAGGACATTTGATTAATGCATGTGGAGCAGACTAAGCAGAAAACAAGTTAGTTATTTACTTTATTGTGTCAACATTTTTCAGCCTTTTTTATTGCAATATGATCTTGCTCTCTTGCACAGAAATATTACAAAGAGAAAATCAGATAGGCTTTTTATAATCTTCAGCCAAACCATTGTCTATCTCAAAAATTGTGTTTAAAATTCTACACTTCAATTTTAAGTTTGCTTTACATCTCAATTAATATTCTAACTACAGTTCAATAATAATTACTCAGATTAATTAGATAATGATTAATTAGATAATATATGTAAAGCGCTTTAAGCATAAAAATCACTACACAAGAACTAAGTATTGTTAATTGCAGCTGGGCAAACACTGAAAAAACAGTAAATGAATATTCATTTCAATTCTAAGTAAATGAATTTCAGCTGTGTTTCAATTGCTTGAATATTTACTTTCTGGCTTATTTTCTAACAAAGGATTGTACTAGCAGCAAAGTTGACCAAGATATATTTTATGCAGAAAAATCATAAAATTAGAATTAGTATCATAATTCTGTGTGTTTAAATGAGACTCCCAATTCTGAGAGCCAGATTACTGCTTGGATCTACTGCTTTTATGAGAATAAACAAATGACAGTAACTGTGTCTTTAGATCTAAAGTGTAAAGTGCATTACGTGCACTAGGCTGTGGCTCACATTCACCTGACCCCACTTGAGGAAGCTGACTGAGATGAAATAAAACTCTTTTGGCTATAACTCCCTTGCTTGCCGATGAAGTGAAATGGGCATCATCAGCAGGTGAGATTCAGCCCACCCATAGTCCAAACTGCTTGCAGAGGAATCCAACCTACATAAAGTCTGAGTTGTCCTGAGGAGGAAAGTCCTGTTGTGTTTACTTATGTTATTGCCACAAAATCAGGATAAAGGCATTACCCTTGACGCTAATGACAGGACTGCTTTTGATACTAGTGGGTCTAGGTCACCCTAATTGGCAAGGCTTCATCAGAACTTGTGTTTATATACATAATTGATCCCACTGATAGCACGAAAATAGAAAGTTTTCAGATGCCAAAAGATAGGCATGAATACAAATGTCCTGAAAAAGTTTGGAGAAATGAGCTTGAGATTGGATTCAAGTAGAGTCAAAAGAACTCTTGCATTTAACATCCACTTCCAATTGCTGGTCCCCAGCACACTGTGTCAGGGGTTTTGATCAGTCAGGAGGAGGTAACTAGGCTATATCCTAATGGCCTATTCGAGAATCCAATAGAATAAATCATTAGCTGCATTTTGTTAAGAACAAGAAGTGCTTTGGTCATAACTGAAGATACCCTTGGTCCATGAAGCACAGAAAACTTGAGCTCTGTAACTGAATTCACAGAAAGTCAGATATGAGTTTAGGATAAGGTACCTCATTCAAGATGAGGTACATGCAAAAATCCTCCCTCCTCTCCCAAATGCTGTTAAAAGGTTAAAAAAAATTTCTATTGGTCTTAAAGGAAAAATCCTGGCAATTTATTTGTTAAATGTGAAGCTGATGTAGATTGTTTACAATGTTTTCTGACTTTTCAAAAGAGCCATTAATGCTTCTTTTTTTTTAACTCGTACTCGGCAAGTCACCAGATGCTCAAGAAGTTTACTGGCACCTCACCTATTAAATTCCTCAGATAATTCAGCACTGTTTAACTGCAGTGAGACCTGGAACTGAATCACTGTAAGAAGCTCAGGTTTTGCTTCTCCCTTCCCTTTCCCCATCTCTTGGAAAAGGAAGCCACAAGTCTGACATCTAAAGGAACTTCAAAAACTTTCTTCTTTATTCTCAACAGGTTTTCAAAGTCATTGAAAATACATTCAGAAACAAAAAGTTTATTTTCAGCCAGAAATGTCTCTCATTTTAAAATTCTGTTTTATCCTGCTAACACAATAGAATGATTTTAGCAACTGCGACGGGAAAAAAAAATTTTTTTAAAAGTGGTAGACACTAGGATTGAGAAACCAGCAGTGGGCTAGATGAAATTGATGGCCTCAGTCGCTCTTTAATTAGCATCATTTACAGTGGCATGGCCTCTTGCACTACATGATGCAATTGCAGGGCTTTGCAGAATTGTACAATTTGGGATCACATTTGCCCTTAGGCAAGAAAAATCTTCACAATGAAATCTAAACATCTTTGCATTTTCTTTGTGAATCTGAGGATGCTATAGCAAAATTGTAAGGGTAAGATCCATCCTCAGAGAGTGCAGCCAGGAAAAAAAAGTGTATCTAACTTAACTGTATTTCCCTACTTTTTCAAAAAATCTGCTGGTATAGGTCACTTAGCCACTTAGGGGCTGGATTTGGGTCCCTGCTTTTCTGCTTGTTCTTCACAATTTCATCAAGTTATTCTCCTCCCATATGGATGTTCAGTTCAAGACCATCAGACAAGCCTTGGAATAACCCATAGGCTCTGAGATAGGCAGAGCTATGTTGCCAGTCTCTGGGGCAAATACTTGAGCGGTACATTCAGAATTTCAATAGAGCTGCGTCTGATCGCTGCTGAGGAATGAATGTAACAAAGACACTGTGCTGCAGTCAGTCCTTTATCTCAGACTGTTTCCGTGAGAGAAACACGTAACATTCTTCTTTGTAGCTTTACATAATATCTATTATTTGGGTTTGTTTAGAAAGGTTAAATAATACTGGAATTAAAGAGGAATATAAATAAACAGAACAATGAACACTAACTTATTAAGTATATCAGACTGAAAAGAAGATGACATTAGCTATACAAGAAATACCAAAAATGTCTATTCATTAGCATTTGTCACAGGGATATAAAACAATACAACTTCAAAAAAAATCATCTGACATATCAGTAAGTAAAAAAAAGGTTCAGCATCAAATGAGAAATGAAACCTCTCCTACGCTGCAGAGCTGGCCTTTTATCTCTGGAAAAAATTAGGAATCCCCTTAGCAGTCGTCGTGAGGGAGTGAAGAGTGCTGAGGAATCTGGCTGTCAGGGAGCCACTGTTTTCTTTTACTTAGGAAGTCATTTTCATTAGGCTGAGCATATATATTGTCTAACTGTTGGAGATCAGTTGAAAGATCAGATTTGAAAGAACAATTTCAAAACATACCAGACAAAAGTGGAAAATCTGATGATTTAAAAGAAAGGATCAAAGTTATTCCTTGTTTGCACTGTGCCTTATATTTAAATAGACTTTTAAAAGAATATTATAGACAGATATGTTATGTATATTTACATGTATATGTATATATATGTGTACACATATATTTAATCTTCAGGAATTACACTTCAGAACTTAAATAGACCAAGCTGATCTGTCCTAGCCTACACCAATGTATACAATTTATGCTACTCCTATGTATACAATTAATGCTTTTTTCATAAATGTCCCATCTTCTCAGATTACTGGTAATTTCAGAGGAAGTTAAATATTTCTAGAATGTGATTAGTTCAGTTGGGAGTTGTAAATACGGGTGTCTTATATAGACTGATATTTTAGTCACTCACAAACTAGAAACAGGTAGAAGGATAGATTTTTAAAAATGCCAGTGGAAGTTAGAAATTATTATAGTCACATCTATCATTGCAGAAATATCTGACTTACTGTACTAGATTTAATGTCAAGAACAACTAAAAGTTTCTTAACTGTCAGGCAGATGCTCTGTTTTCTGTTCATTCTCACACTAATAATGCCACAGCCAATATTTGGAACAAAGACAAATTCCAAGGAAAGAATAATGCAGAGTAATTTAGAAAACATTTGCCTTTCACTAAAGTTCTCCAGCCATTGCTCAAACTTCTGCTGAAGTTGTTAATATTGCAGTTTCATTTTTTATAAGAAAATCAGTACATTTTGGACGTGAGGAATTGTTAGCTTTTCCTTCTGCCTCTCTTCACTCTATTATCTTTTTCAGTTTCTTTCCTGGATCTGAGCTTAAGGACCATGTAACGTGTGAAAATATTTTCCATAGTTTTCCCTTTTTAGGTTACTATATGTCTTAGAGTACTTACAGTTCCTGGCCGTGGATATGGCACTCGCCCTTGGTAGGGAACCCACTGGTAGTTTGGGCCATCTCGGTGGGCATAGGGACCAAGAAATACCCTCCTCACATCAGTCATGCTGTACATACACACTGCTGACCCCTTGAAGATATTACTAAAAATGAGGGGAGAAGAAATCAAAACAGGTTCTTTAAATTATCAGTTGGTTTAATCGAGTGGAAGAGCTATGGGAATAGCAGCTTGTTGCTTTCTAATTTATTGCATGTGCTGATTATCAAAACTCTGACATGCTCTCAGAGCAATCCTAACTCACCTCCTGTGAAAGTTCAGCATAGCTGATACGATCTCTCAGACATTTTCCTAAGCAGATGGCTGCTATTCCACTATTTAAAACATATTGTCCCCAGAAGGCCAAAGCTCCAGTTTGAGTAAACTTCAACAGGGCTGTCCCTAGAGGACTATTCAATTCTTTCCTACACTTTGCATTTTTCTATTTCTTTTGGCAGTCTCTTCCGTCATTTGGGCAGCTCACACATAAACTTCAGTGTTGTTTCTTACCTTGAGGTTTCTCACAGAAGACAGTAAGGACTTGCAAATCTCCCTCTTCTGTGCCTGGTTATCACTAGAAACATTCTTTCTGTTTAGAAACTGAAACTTTTGCCCTTCACAGATAAATGTGGCAATGCAACTAGTACTGCAAACCTTCCTCAGGCCAAAGCTACAAGTATAATTTTGGTCTTGGTGAAAGCACATTGAAACAAAAACATTCAAGTCACTGGTACGTCTGATAGAGTAACAGAGCTTTTGAAAGATTGTTAAACTTCCCATATTTCAGCAATATTTTTTACTAATACATCCTTGAGTAGCCAGTTTACTACATCACAAATTTTGTATTTCATCCTGCCCCCAAACAAGCATATTTATGCGTGTGTTATTTTTCCAAGTCTGTGTGGAAAGAGCCACAAATTCTGATCCCCACTATAAAAAGCCAATTTAAGAGCAAGAACAGCCTGAGAAACTGATAGTCTTCGTGATTAGCTTCAGAGTGATGATGTACACTGCTCATAAGAAACCTCATTCATTACCTCTTACTGCCACTGACTTCTCCGTTCAAAGGTTAAGAAAATTTTGTGTTAAAAAGATTTTTAACAAAGAGATCTCTTTAAAACAAGCAGCCACCCAAGTTTCCATGTGAGTAAAATGATACGTTCTGTACCTGGAAGTTGTAAACACTCCATAGACTATTGGATTTTTAGGGTCTTTTGAGTTCATTAGGAACACATCCTCTGTAACAATAACAAGAAACAGAAAAGAAAACTAAGTTAAATTTGTATGGATAATACCTGAAAACATTTCTGTATTCAAAGCCATTTCTGCCACTTACGTAGCTCGTCAAAGTGTGTGTCAATGCCATTGGGTCCTGGCACAGAACAAATCAGACGTGCTTTGAGGAAAGTTGTCCATTTGTTAACAAGGCTCCTGTGCCCACCAAAGTCATTCTAATAACAAAAGTATTTTGCATTAATATCCAGTAACACTGTTTGAGGTATCAACAGAGTACAGAGAAAACACAGTAAATAACCACAAGATGCTACGTATAGAAAACAGAGAGAATTCACCTTCTACATATAAAAGCATTATTACGTTGTCAAAGATACCAATTCTGAATTGCTTTTATTTTACATTGTATTGCAATGTATTTCATAGCAGCACATCATTTAAATAACAAAAAAAGCCCCAAACCAAAACCTCTTTGTATATTGTAATACATATATAACACTGGAGAAAGACAAACAGGCAGAATATTTTGCTCCACAGCTCCCAGGTTGCAGTATCCTGGTAAAATTTAAGTGATTTTTTACTCTTAACTGGGTAGCAATGAAGTAGAAATGCAAGTTGCAAGTGAACAAAGTAGATTAAAATGCCAGAACAGTGGAATTAGTTGTATAGCTGTGAAACTTATGAATAAAGTGTACAAAGGACTCCATACTTATAGAGTAATTGCTTTTTAAGGAGCTCCTTCTGGATTTGAGGAGATAAATTGAAATTGTGCTTACAGATTAATATTAAATTTTACTGTAAACATCCTAGTTGCCAAGGCTACAACATTTATTAATATAATTTCATTTGTAGAGATCTTTTTAAAAGTCTGTCAGAAAAATATTTGGACATTTATCAATGCGGTTGAATGATTCAATCTGCAGTCATTAAAGGTCTTCTGAATGGTTGCCCATTTCTACAGCTAAGCTTAAACAACTGTTCCATTAAATCTTCCTTTGCCACTGTTTTAAAGATTTTCACTAATGTGGGAATGGAAAGGCATTAACATTCCTTTAAAAAGTAAATTCTTCAAATGTTTTTGGCCTACCTGGAAGTATCACATTTCCTGTAAAAGATTCTCTCTTTTGCAGACACATTCTAAGTCTCAGAAGATGCCTGTGACTTTTTAAACAAAACATCGTAGTTTGTGAAGCTTCCCCAAACAGAGAAGAACCAAATAGCATACATTTGGGTGTGTTAGCCCCCAACTATTTTTCAGTTGGGATGATCTTTGCTTCAGTACAATGCCAGTGTTAAGACTGAATAGTTTACAGGCAAGAAAATGCAGTTTCTAAAATCACTTGCAAAGCATCCTGCAAGTGTATTCAATCTCACACGAAGAAGTCATCATTTTACCTTGCAGATCTGCCCTATTCGGGCATGAGTGGCTTTTCCAGTGTGCTCTCCATCAATTGCGTTTTCACGGAAGAAGAAATAGATTTTGTCATCTTCTGGATTGTCGCTCTCTGGTATCAGGTGAGCACTAATAAATCTAGGATCTGAGAAGACAATGTCGTTGTGCATGTTATTACTCCATGAATTCAATCACTTGCCTTCCTTATATGAATGAATTGTGATTTTGCTTCCCAAGAATCAATCTTCACGTCAAACGACAAACGTATCTATGTTAGCTACATCATCACCCATTAACATGTGACAGGTATTTATATTCCTCTTATCTTTAATACATATAGGTGTTTGCTACAGATATTTAATGAACAGATCTTAATTTTACTACTGGAGCAATTAAACATTCATGAAATCTCTTTACAAATGGTTGCATAACATTACAGCATGGCTTCCTAATTCCATGTATTTATTACTGACATTTTTCTTGTTCCTTTGGGTTTTTTGACTTTGGTCAATATACTTTCTGTATGTGTCACACATAAAAGGATAGAATTATTGAGACAAACGTAATAGTCCTAACTTTAGCAATAATGAAGAATATATAAAGAAAGTATTTTACATCTAGAAAAGTATTAATGTGGTGTTGTCAAAAAAATTGAGTTTAAAAATACAGTTTTGATTGATATTGGCTACTTCCACACTATGCTATGCCAAACTCCAACATTTTTTTTTTCAGAGGAGAAATGCATTTGTGAATTTCTATTCAAGTTGTTGAAATACTGTGGCTTGCCATTTTTAATTTTTTTTTTAATAAACCCCTTTGTTTCTTGACAATTACAGTGACAACACTATTTGATGATAAAGAAGATACATCAACAAATGAAAATACATAAATGCAGACATACTGATCGGTTATGTAAAAATGGAAAGAAGTTTTGTGAGAGAAGTTTATAGAAATCATAACAGCAATTTCCTACCAGTGGTGAATCTGGCTCATCACTGTATTTTACAGAGATACTTCAGCTGGTATCTTTCACTATATTTGGAAAAAGAAGGCATATCCAACAGATTTACCAATCTGTTTTATAACCATTTTACATCCTGCTGGGATAATTAACTGTGAACTATATTTAACTACTCAGAGTCCTGTTCCTATGTGAAATTATAAACTATTTTAGTGTCACGCATTAACATCTTTTCAGTGTATGTTTATTGCTATATAGTCATGGAAATAATGAACTGTACTTTGTTTTGCCAGTTTGCACTAGCTGTCCTGTGAAACCCATTGCCTTGTTAAGGATGGCAGTGTTTGCAAGAAACATGTTTTGATATATTTATATGTATGTATGCACGTGCTTAGATGTTTCTTATTAGATTAATACATACTGCATAATTTTGTGTGCGTATGTGTGTGTGTTCTCATGTACTCTGTGTATGTGTGTGTATATACATACATACACATATATATATATATATACACACACACACACACACATATACACACAGTACACAAGTGTGACCATACTGGCTTAGATCAAGGTTTACTTAGATCAATATACAGACTCCAGCATTGTCCAGAAGTAATTATCTGGGACAAAGAAATAATATGGTAAGTACAAATAAAACTCTCTCAGAATGACCTCCTTTCCTCCAGCTATTTTCAGTGTAGCTGATTCCCTGGGCTTGGCTGCTTTCTATGTGCTTAGTAACACTCAACAGACTTTTCATCCACTTACCTGTCTCTACTCTTCTTGAATCCAGGCAAATTTTCAGCATTCAGAGTGTCTTTTTGGAATTCGTTCCTCATGTGCACAATCTAATGAACTAAAACCTACTCCTGATGTCGTGTTTTGAACATTGATCTTACCAACTTTGTTTGGTGCCTCTCAATTTCTCTACTGGAAATACCCACAGGTGGATGAATTGTGCTCTTAAACAAGGACTATAACAATTCTCTTTGTTGAATTCTCTGTTCTCTTTCTATTAATTCCTAATATTTAATATGGACTTGACAGTTGCTAAGTGTTAATCTGAAATTTTCATGGAACTTTATGTGCCATAACCCCAGAACTTCACCCTTTATTGGTAATGCTCAGTCCACAGTCCATAATTTTATATATGAAGATAGGCATATTTTCCTCATGGTTTTCCCCATGGTTTATCAGTACATCATTCATCAAGAATAATTTAATTTGTCATTTGATTGCTCAGCTACCCAGTTGCATAAGATCCTTTTGTAATTCTTCACAGTCTTCCTTTGTCTCACTATGCTGAATAACCTAGTATTGTGTGAAAATTTTTCTCATCTTGCTGCTCAACTTCTTTTTCACGTTATTTATGAACATGTTGAACAGCATAGGCCACAGAACAGATCTCTGTGGAACTGTGTCTGTTACCTATTGTTTATTAAAATAAATCTTTTTAGCCATCTGAAAACACCGAAAATCTGTCAGAAACTTAAGCTCTCCACCCCAAACCTCCGTAACTAAAGCTACTAAATTTGCTTCCTTTCTTTCTAGCATGCATTTAATAGCCTTCAGGTCACACTGACATGAGGCTCTAGATAAATAATATCTAGAATATATTGTACCATGGTAAGTATCTGTTATTTTATATATGATCTACCAGGGCTTTTAATGGAACTGGTGTCACAAGAAACACAACACTACAGCTTGAAAATTTCTACATCGTGGTCTGTGGAAGGATATATCAGAGGAAGAGACTACCCACTAGTAGACAATGTTCTGTGCTACTGCATCTGGAGAACCTCCTGTCTGAATACACTGTTTTTACAATCTTAAGGTCTTAAGGAAAAGGGTAAAAATAATAATTCAATTGAAACCTAAATACGTTCCCAAATGGTTGAATGATTTGTTTCTAGTGCAATGGGTTTTGTAAATCACAAGATATCAAATTCTAAAATAAATCACTATATTATCAGGCATCAAAAATTTAACTTTACATTGGCCTATGAAGACACTGCGGGGAGTCCCATTTGAGTCAATAATATTGCTGATATAGTACGGGTTATATAAACCTGCCCTTGGTTAGCATACTATTATTCTTTTTGTTCCCTCTCATAATTTTGCAAGTGAACCTAGAAACGGTAAGAGAGTCTAGTATTAAAGCAGGACTGATACAAGAAACATAGAAAAATAGTTTAAGAAATTAAAAATACATATTTCAAATAATTCTGTCACCTTGGTAAGCAGAGGAGAGGGGTGTGAGGAAAGCAGACATAACTAACGCTACAGCAAGAGTGCATATGAATATGCTTTGTATACATTTCTTACCAGTGCTCACAGAATCACAGAATGGCAGGGGTTGGAAGGGCCCTCTGGAGATCAGCCAGTCCAACCCCCCTGCTAAAGCAGGTGCCCCTACAGCAGTTTGCACAGGAACGTGTTCAGGCGGGTTTTGAATATCTCCAGAGAAGGAGACTCCACAACCTCCCTGGGCAGCCTGTGCCAGAGCTCTGTCACCCTCACAGTAAAGAAGTTCCTCCTCATGTTCAGGTGGAACTTCCCGTGTTCCAGTTTGTGCCCGTTGTCCCTTGCCCTGTTGCTGGGCACCACCAAAAAGAGCCTGGCCCCATCCTCTTGACACCCACCCTTTAGATATCGATCAACATTAATGAGATCCCCTCTCAGCCTGCTCTTCTCCAGGCTGAACAAACCCAGGGCTCTCAGCCTTTCCTCATAAGAGAGATGCTCCACTCCCCTCATCATCTTTGTAGCCCTCCGCTGGACTCTCTCCAGCTGTTCCCTGTCTCTCTTGACCCAGGGAGCCCAGAACTGGACAAGTGCTCACCTGGGATTAATTCAGGTTTTTATTTAGTGATTAATAATCCTAACTGCATCCCTAAAAATAAAGTGGTCACACGGCCTCGTATTAGAACACATGCACTGTATATTGTGGAACAGTTTTTGTTGAATAACACTGGTCTTTCTTACTGAGCAAACCTCAGGCTGTCTCACCATCTGGTTAAATCAATAAGTTTTAGTCAATAAAAGAGTGGTTCTTCATGTTATAGAGTCCTTGCTCTTGTTACCTGGTGGTGGTGAGGTTTTTTTAATCTCTTTTGTATAACAGATCTATGTCTATGCAATGAAGCAAATAAAGGAAGAACAGGCTACATGTGTTCCGTTGCATATAGAAATAGATTAATTTCTGTTGAGAATGAATATAATTATCATAAAAGCAACATCATGATTCTATGCATGGAGAGAGAGAGAGAAATATAGTTGGTAATTTTGTAGTTTATAAAGCTTAAGAAGCGGATGGTATGAACTAGTGATCTGTGGTGTGTTCTTTATTGCTTCATTAGTGGAGGAGCTGCTTGACTTGCCTGAGGCTGGATGCACACTTGCACTTAACTCCAGGGCTTCAGACCATGCTTACAACTAACTGTTTAGGGTCGTGATGAATCAATCAGCCAGATGGTCGGCAGTCACGCAACGTAGCCCTCTCCATGGACTACAAAGCATTTTTTTATTGCTCTTCTTTGAGGAAGGAAAGGGAGATGTTGTCCACAGGTGAGGGACTTCTCCTTGACTCTCCTAATTGTTCACCCATGCAGCACAAGAAAGGATGTCATCCATGAATGTGTATGTTCAAGTATTGAGACTGCCCTGCCTTACCCTGCAAAATTAAACAGGTTCGGTATCAAGGGGACCCCATGGGAAGTTTAAAATAATTCAGTCAGGGTTGACCTATTTCATACATTCAACATTGCCACGAAAGAAGTGCTAGAATGAACTTCCAGCAAGTTTTATGGAACAGAAAGTGAGATTTTGATCCAAACTCGCTGGTGACAATTGTAAAAGTCGGTGCACCGCAGCTATTGTGGATAGATAGCATGACTTCAAGTTTCTGTGTCTGAATTATCGGGTATTCTGCAACCCTAATGCTGTCTCCAATCCCTGAAACACTCACAAATGCTGTTACTACAGTCCAACACTTTCTTGTTGAAAAGCAGCCTGCCATTGGCTAAAAGTCCAGAAAGTATGTTTTGGGAAAACGAATTTAAGAAATAATTTGATGGCAAGTATTTTGCAATGATTCATTGCTTTAAAAAACACAAGCAGACAATGTGGAAGAGTCCTTTAAAAACCCAGCATACATCAAACAAACATGTCTGAAACATGTTTAAGCATGATCAAAGGAGAAACAAAGCCACAGCATAAACATGATCAAAATAAAATTACAGCTAAAAACACTTCTCTGATCTTGCAGCCAGTGCGAACAAGCTAAAAATAAAAACTTAAGATTTTTATTTAAAACAATCAGCCTCGAGAAGCAAATTATTAAAGCACACACCTTTTTCAGTCTCCGTTTTCCAGTTGTCTTGGCTGTAGGGCTATTTCTCAGCTCCCACATGACACCTTTCTAGCGCCAGTTTCTGTGTGCCCTCCTGCAATTACCAGCTCTGCAGACATTTCACTGGCAGCAGCCCATTAAACTGTCCTTCATGAGAAATCTGGCTCTTTATGAAAACGACACCTTGGTCCAGCTGCCTCTATGATTTATATTCCATTGTTTGCTTAGTTAAGTAATGGAAACATGTTTTGCTTGTCTCAGCACTTCAGGTTGAGAAAAAAGCTAAGCAAAATCGATCTGCATTTGTTCTTTTACAAATGTTACTCTTTAGCAGCAACAACGGCAAAAACAAACACACACCCCAATAGCAAGATGCAATAAAAGTCAGAAATTGGATTTCTAACTGAATTGTATTAGCATTTTAATGAAGATCTATAAACTTGAAGGCACAGAAATTACCTTTAGCTGTCAAGACTGAGCCAGCTGAAGGAACAGAAGCTGGGGTCATCACTTCATCACTTGACGGGAGCCAAAGGGCAGATCTCTCAGGAAATGTTTTGTAAAGAGTTTGAACTAGATGCCCCTATTATTGCATATTTACGATCAAAATGACTAATTTATCAGTTCACAGTAAGAAAATTCTAAGAAACTAGGGAAATTTTACGCTTGGTAAAACTGCAATTGCTATAATTTAATGAAAAGTACTGGAGGGTGACTGAGGCCCTGAGGAGGGCAATGAGACTAGGGAAGCTGAAATTAAAAATTTAACAACAAAAATAGATAGCTACTCAGGACTTCATAAATACGTACGGTGCCCATCCACTGAGACCCAGCACAGAGAGCCAAGCACTGTCCTCAGAAAATCTGAACTTGCAATCACAGCAAGCTCTAATACCCACAGAGAGGAGGATTGCAGCACCAGTCGCAAATGTGCACAGCAGAGCCGTCTGCCACGGGTGTGCTCGGCAAGGTCACCAGAGGATAAACCTTTTAATATATGATGATGAGAGAGCTAAATTGGTTTGAGGCTTTACATAATCAAATATAGTTCTACAAAACACCAAAGCTTTTAGTGGTGTTCTTTCAAAGTCCCTTCATTTTAATTCTTCATCTTTCACATCCCTCTCGTTGTCTACGACTCAGGCAAACACAGCAGAGCTCTTATAGATTCACCACCTACACTGAAGCTTCTCAGCAGCATGGATGGCATCAGACCACGTCCTCAGGGTGGGAATGCTCTTTACACAAGGGATAGCTTGTGGATATTGTAGACCTAATATGAGGGTTTTGTGGTAACTTACTGTCAGATGCTGACATGGAACGTAGTACCAGGGATGGACCACAGAACAGAGATACGATTTAAAGACTGTTTTCAAAGCCATGGGTAGGCGGAGATGGATGTGAGGCATGCAGGCCATGCATGACTGAGATGTAAGCAGCTATCGCAGGGTAAGAAGCACTGTGGTCATTCATTGATGTTGCAATGGAAATTCTCATCAGAAAGAGTTTTAAAGACTGATTATATTTATTGATCAGTTGGTCTTTGAGTCAAGCCAGACTGATGCTGAGGAACGATGATCTTCAAATACGGCGTTAGCTAGGACAGTTATTTTCTCCTTAGAAGTCATATCTAGGGTTTTTTTTTAATTTTTCAAAGACTAGTAAAAGCAATTTTGGTGACATAGATTATAATATAGGCTGATAAGTTTAAAATTCAGCTAAGGTTTCTTGTGTTTTCAAATGCATAAATATTCTTCCTTTTTTCTGTTTCAAAATTAAGAATTAATAAGATTTCAGAATTAAGAAAAATAATCTTCCTCTCTGCAGAATCTGTCTGTTCTGTTTAGGTGTTGACTTATGTGAATTTTTTTGTGACATAAAGAGATTGCAGATTTTCAAGGATGAAAGGTATTTTAAAAATATTAACATATCATCCTCCCACCATTTCAATAAATGGATGCAGCAGCAACATAACAAGCAAAAAGACACACATCAAAAAAGACACACAATGCTTTAACACGTGTAAATTCCTCTGCATCTCAGTGCTGCTCCAACATACATAGCAACAGGAATCTAGCCGGTATGGCTTTCCAGTGCTTCGACCTTGAGTGTCACCCATGGATCATTCTCTTTGTTGAGAGAAGCTAAATCTGAATTAAATGGAGGGCTTTTTTATGGAATTACAGATTCTAAAGCAAAGAAGGGCAAGTGTAGTTTGGAGCGTCAATAATATACTAAGGCATACAAGCTCCACGCTGGCTGGGTATCTGTAAGGAGAAGAGGATAACTTTCTAAGGTCAGTCAGGAGATCGAGTGTCTGGGAACACCTACAGAACACCGAGGTTTTCTGTAAAAGCAGCCCGGCAGGCCGAAGGAAGCATAAGCGAGAGCAGCAGCAGCCCCAGGCCCAGGCCCAGCCCCAGCCCCAGCCCCAGGCCCAGGCCCAGGCGCTCGCCCGCGGGCAGGCGGCCAGGGCAAGGCCACGGTGGGGCTGCAGCGCCCGGCCACTGCCCCATGCCGCGGGACCGAAGGGCCGTAAGGGGAGCACAGCCTTAGTTTGCGGTACTTAACACCTCTAAAGTAGTGTAAATGAGCCCCTGAGTACCAGCCAAGGCTTCCATCCCCAGGCAGCCCCACTACCCCGAGATCCCTTTCTCCTCCTCTGCCTTAGAGGCTTGATTTGGTATGAATATTTCTGGGGAGTCAGGGTTTAGCTCAGGCAGGAAGAAGGAGGAAAATGTTGATCTCTGATGCAATTATCAGTTTCTGAAGCCTTTGTTCTAGAGAGACAACAATAGTTTTGATTCCCTGTAATGACTAATTATATGGTGAAGAAAACTGAATACAAAAGTTCAGTAAAATTATAGCTTAATTCTCGACATAAATTAGATTTCTCACAAAACAATGCTTATGATCTACCCACCCTATTTAATTTAAAAGAGGTGATTATTATCTTTATAGAACAACAACCAAAATTAACACCTCTTTTACATAGCTGACTATATTTTAAGGTGTTGTATATCTATTAACACAATTAATTTTAAACTGATTTACTTGTCCCTCAGAGAGAATAATTGGGCAACTGAGAAAACTAGTGCCCTTCACAACACAGAAAGTAAGGTTTGCAGTGTATTTTCTCCTTTTAGGAAAACTTTTATCTGAATTTTCTGTTTTTCTTAACCTCTCTGCAGAAAAAAACCTAACGAGAGTTCGAGCTAAGAGCCTGTTTCTTCCTCTCTCAGTCATTTATCTGAAGTTCTTGACATTGATGCTTGGAAATAAAAACACTGGAAAACCTGTGCCTTAACTGTGTAACCTACATCTTTAGAGCTCTGGATGAGTGACAAAACCTAAATATCAGAGTCTTTATGTTAAAAAGTGATGTATTAGGGGAGGAAGTGGAGCATAGAGGCACTGAAGAGAAAGTATGTTTCTGATTTGGGGTGTTACGCACTTTTGTCGTTCAGAGCCGTGCTACGGGCCTGCCTTTTCTAAGCTCTGAAGATTCACAGGTGGAGCATAAGTCCTTGGAGAAACCCAAGCAGTTTATGGGAGATGACCCAAAACTCAGAGACCAAACGTGTTCCTCTCCACTAATGTGATTTTCTCAGGCCTTCCAGAATGCTGAGAGATGTCTTGGTGGAATATTCTTCCTCTTTGCAACTTGGAAATTACAGGGTACAAGAAAGTGTCCTGAAAGCAGAGAGAGAGTGCTGCAGCAACGCCATCAGCCAAACTCCTGACACAGCACGTTGCAGGAGACAAGTCCCTGGCCTAGTGTGAAGAATAGCTGGGGATTAACAAGGCAAACACATTCACTGAAGGGAAAGTGGGACAGCCTTCAGCAGCACCACTGGCAAAAGCATGAAACTCCAAACTGAAAAACAGTGGCTTGACAAGTATGCCTTCAGACTCCATATATCTCCTGAGACCTAAACTCTTAAGATTTCTCTGTCAGCTCCATGCAGTCCAGAACCCTGTCTCCAGCAGAACCACTTGTCCACACATATATTACTTTTTTGTGCCTACAATGTGAACAAATATGGCCTTTGAGTCAAAAATCCTCTGTTTCCAAAATAGCGAGAAAGCTTCCAAATTTTGTACTGTCAGGTTCAATTTCAAGTGTGTGGAAGGGGTTGTATAGCTGTAAAAACAATCTCCTCCCAGGTGTCATGTCAAAAAACTGACCAGGACTTTGCCATCATCTCGACCCTCAGTGAAGGATTGTCATTCATCGGGAAATTATCATCAGCTTGAGCCAGTTCCCAAGAAGTGGTCCAGCAGGCAAGACTCCTGTAGCAATTTCCTAACCTATCCAATCTCCTGTAATTTAATTTCTTTGTTAAATCCTTCAGATTTGGCCACAAAACTGAGGGTATTTTGTCAGACTATGAAAAAGGTTTTGTTGCTATAATTAACTTTTACAGCTGGTTTAAAGCAACTTGACACAAAATCCATTAAAGCAAGATTAATGAGAGATGGCAGCAAAGACCGAAAAAAGGGCTGGGTGAATGACTGGTTTTAACCGATCTGTCAGTGTAACACAGCAACATAAAATGCAGTAAGGCATTTGTAAGCGGAAGCAAAACCCCTCAGCACAACCTGAGGTATTCAATGTGATAGCATCAGTTATGACAACCTCTTTCAGTAGTCATGTGAGCACAATATGTGATTCCAACTTAATTTAGCTTCAGTCAACATAAGGTATTAACAGGGTTTGTATGCAACTGAAATAATGTACAAGTTTATTGAAAATGTGAAACTTAGTTCTGCTCATTAAAAAAAAAAGAGAAAGCATTTGATAGCGCAGAGGTGATGAAAACCATAGAGTTGCTTCAGGTAGAAAAGTCTTGCAACATTGTCTTTTGCACTGCTGTCAGAAAGTTGTTCTCCCGAAACTCTGTTTAATTGGTATATACTTTTATTCTGTACAAGCAAACGCTCTTTTTTTATTATTATTCACTGACAGCATTTCAGAAATATTTGATGTAATTACTGTGGCTTTTAAGAATGAAAACCTTCTTGGAGTAGCATTGTATCAGACAAAAAATTTTAGCATTTTTTTAAAAGCATTGAGAGAGGAATTTGCAGCACGCTTGCTTGTGATACATAACAGCAGGGAGACTAATTGGCAAAAAGTTTAGTAGAAGTGTTTTAAAAGTAATAAAAGAATGAAATGCAGTAAAAAAAAAATAGGTCCTGTAATAAATGGGGAAACTGTGGAATATTTTTTTAAAGAATGCTTACTACTGATGGGTCTGGCAAAAAAAAATGAAAGCTGAAAATATATCAAATATATAGCAGAATTCAGTATTAATAATGAGAACCCATTTACACAATCTTGTGAAAAAAGCTAATGACTCACTAGTCTATGTAAAATATCTCCTAGGAAGGTTTTGCACCTTTCCCTCTCATGGAGCTTTTTCTTCCTTTAGTAGAAGTTCCTTTAGAGAAACCGGAGAATTAGGAAACAGAGACTGAAAGGGTGCGTAAGAGAAGAGAGCTGTGCCCAGTGACTGTCACATTTTACAGTGTGTCGAATGTTATCACAGAGCTCAGGAAATATGATTAATCTCACTGACATCAGTGGAAGACATTTGACTATGTATAAGGGTATTGAATTTTGCTCAAACAGCAGTAAAAGAATCAATAAACACTGATCCTCAGATATTTTGCCATATTCAGAGATAATGTATTATCACTGAGTACTTTAAAATATTTCATAAGAGCTGTGGAGTGAATGGGAAATATATGTAATCCAGTCTTTAAAATAACTTTTCTTCTGTTCTTCTCAACAATCGTCTGTAAAAAAAGCTCTGTCGCTGAAATGTTATCTGGTTTCTTCTTATATCAACTCATCTAAAAAAATCTTCCTCCAAATCTTGCTGCACTTACCTGAACAGAAAACCTTACAAACCTACCAGCAGGAAATTAAATTTATATGTATAAACATATGTTAAAAATACTCTTTTCCATAATCCAGGAATCTGACAAAACCACAGGCCACTCTATCCCTTTAAAAGTTAATCAGAAAAGGGATTATTTTGTCTTCATTTACTTAGTATTCTTGTGTCAGTCCTAAGTTCTCAGGAACATGGAATTCTGCTGGGTGTTGTACAAGAGATAGTGGTCTCAAAGATTTAAAGTTTAACTTTTGCCTTTAAAAGAGGTAATTCACCCTGATAACACTACAATTCACCTTCCTAGCATGTGAAACATTCAGCCTATAGCCACCAGTGATACCGATCTCAGAACAGGGGGAAAAATAGCTAAAAAAGGTATATCAGCTGGCAGTTCACTTTTGGTGGTTACTCTCAACAGTCTTTTGGATACAGAAACTTTCAGACAACACTGATGCTTTTGAGACTGAAATTATTCAAAGCAGTGTTACCACATTTCAGTAATATATTTATCTGTGCACTGTCACATCATCTGAGGCATTCACTGCTTCTGACTATCAACTTGGCTGGTGAATGCCTGCATACTTTGGCGTATCTTAAATGTTACCATAAAATTTAGTAAATCTTTTTTACTGTATGGTATGTAAAAGCACCTATCTACATGTTTAGAAAATCAAATCTAACAGACAGCTATTCAACAAGGATACATTGATGTAAGTCAATGGAATACAACGGAATAGCAAGGTATGAGATGCTTTAGACATCACTTTGAAACCTAAAAGCTAGGCATTGAAGCCGAGATAAGTAATATAGGGTACTGTAAAGATCAAGGGGAAAAAGAAGTACTGCTTTGGCAATGCACCAAAATGGGAAAATCAGGATCTATTGCACTGTCAAAACTTAAAGGCGTCAAATGAGGAACCTTTTGTCGAGCTTTTGTATGTGTGTCTGTGATCTGTGCATCATATCTGATAAACACAATTCTGTGAATAAGGTATTTGGGGCTTCCTTGTTTATTTTCTCTGTTATTCAGTCAAACATGCTACCTTTACAAGTGAAAAATAAGTATCCATTTGTCTCTCCCATCTGTTATTTTCTCTTCCTGTTCTCTCTTCCTTACACCATGGTCATGAATAAGGCTCTATGGGCTAAATGATGCTGGCGGTGACATCTGTTTCACCCTTTTGTTTTGCAAGTGTTGCCTGGTGGAACCTGGGGACAAATCCAGTGAAGTGGCTCAAGTGAGCCACTCAACTGAGGGACTGGAACAGTATCTATCCTGGAAATGCTGGGTTTGCAGAAGTAAATGAAGAAAATCAGTAAAAGCTTTTGTGTCAATTAAAACCCTGAAAAGGATGAAATTATCTGCTGGGAAATTACATGCCCACATTACATTATATTACATACACGGTTTCATAACTAGGGTGTTTTCTCTCCTTCCCTGTCAAAAGGCTACAGAAACATTAAGATGTCCCACAGTCATAACACAAAAGGGTTTTCAAGATGTAAGATTTGATATATCGTAGTATTTAAGAAACAATGAAACTATAAAATCTGCCAGGAATTAAACAAATCTGAATTTAACTACAACAGATGCTCTATCTACATTTCTTGATCTCACATGCTCTTTGTGCCTACCTAATCACAAAATATCGCACTGGGTCTGGTCCTGCTCTAGTAAAGTCAACAGCCATAAAACTCTGCTAAACACAGAAGTCGGAATATATCCTTGAGGGTGGAGCTTAATATTAACTTTGGAATTCTTTCCTAGCACGACTTGAATTGTGCTCTTGAACTACCTGAACGCGTTAGCAGTGTTTCAAACACATTGATGTTTCCACTTTGTTGTAAAAATAGGCTTTTAATGCAATACAGTATTTAGTAATCTAGTACCAGCCATCAGTTTGATATCAGCCGTGACATTATTTAATTTTCAGAATCACAGAGGTTAAAGCTCACTGAACTATAAACAGTTGGAAACATGGAGTGTAATCCCAAGGCACAGCTCTGCACAAGCTGTAATTTAAATCATATTGCATGCTAAGCTGAAAAGGCAGCGCAGGTCCCAGAGGGCATGAATAAATCTGCAGTCACTGATTTGCCACACACATTTGTGTTGGGATTCTGTAACTGTGCAAATGTGATGTCTTCCTTTAGTGCAGAGGACCTGTCATCTACTGAGATTTGTAATTAAATAACCCAAAGAACAAAAGCAATTACTTAGCCTTACAAGTGTTCAGACTGGAATTTACGTGATTTCATGAACAAAGAGAGGGGGAAGTTATGGAGACAGAGAGAAGGGGAGGCTCTAAGTCTGCAACTTAATTCAGCTGTGTCTAGTGCTGGCTGAGATTTTAATGTATAGACCAGGTATCCACATACCTGGCTTACTTTGAACTAATAATTCCGTCATCGCAAACTCCACTCTGAAGTGGATGTTTCTCCATCTAAGGAGCCAATTATGTTTCCAGCTGGCTACATGCCACATCAGGTGCAGGCTTTGAGCAATCAGTTGTGTTAATTGCAAGCAACACTGAATGCCTTTTGGGACAAGCAATTCACGGTTCAGGAATGTTAGTGTAAAGGGGTTTAGGTTCAGCCCCATTACCAAGAACAAATCACACAGTTTGTATAGGTTGCAGACTAACAGTTGTAATTTCACGGAACAGAGGAAAGAGGTAGGAACAGACTAAGGGGCTGTATCCTCACATCATTGACTCTGCTGGGCGTGCTGGGTTACTTAATGGGGTGGCGGCTATGTGGTGGTAGAGCCCTTCATATTTTCAGCTCAGCAGCTCTGTCCTCCCGTTCCCCTGGTTCTGTCATGTATTTTGATCCAGGTCAACAGGGCCAACACATTGGCTCAAGAGAAGACTCTATCAACTGCCCATGAATATGGTCTTCTCCACATTTATTGGCATTTTCCTTCTTTCTATTTGTCATGCTGGGAAAATAATAATTTAAAAAATGCATAGGGGTTGTTTGATGTAAAGGAAATATTATGAGGGCATAAATAACAGTGAGTGCCATAAATGGATGCTGAAGGGCAGCTTTACAAAAAAAAACAGCCATTGAAGAAATAAAGCATATTAGTGAAATTAGTTGAGCACTGCAGTGAGTAGAAATCAGTAGATCTTCCTTGGCTGTATTGGGGATATTCCCATTTATTATCAGCTAAAGATCTGACCTGTGCTATTTTTTAGTATCTAACTTTTGTCTCAGTACCTGAATAACAAGTATTAGCTAATCTATCTATTTGCAAGGGTTAATTTCTAATATGTTTGCCCGTGAGTCTCGGCACCAGCACTATTTAAAAGAAAAAACCTGCCCAAATGTTGGAGGTGATGAATGGGAAGCTTGGATTGAATCATTAGAGATAAAGGGAGTTAGTGTGTGGCGGGGAGGAACTGGTACAAACCTAAGCCTGCAGGTGCTTAGAAACAGCGGAGGCTCAGGAAGTGTCTCTAATGCCCTTTAGAGGCTCAGTCCCTGGTGTCCCACATGGCTGTACAAAGAAAACTTCTTAAAACAAAGCCATCTTATTTCTCCCTTTAACACAGAGTAAAACATTGCCAAACACTTTTGCATCTGAAGCTGTGAATTTCATTAAATTCAATGCAACTTGCTCAGCACTCTCTATTTTTGTGTGCCTGAAACCTCTAATTCTCCCCCACCACCACCCCGCGACCAGCGTGCTCTAGTCACATCACACTTAACCTTTGCCTTGGCTTCTCAAAAAAGAATTTGTTTCACTCTATTCACGGCTTCAACAGTTTGGCAAACTGCACTTGAGTGCCGCGCTGGGCCTTTATATTGAACACACTAATCTGATTGTTTTTCCACTCTACAAACTTTGGGTCAACAATCAAGCTGCTGCCAGAAACTAATTAATTTGCAAACAGGCCCCATTTTCACAGGAGGAGAGCTTTTGAAACCCATGTCAGCAGAGCTGGTCACACCATGGTGACATGCATTGTCATGGCATCCACTTTTCTGGGTAATTCTCCTCACTAATTTTTCACCACACACATGAACTCAAATTACCCAGTCAACAGTAAATCTCTATTGAATGCCCAGCAAACTCTGAGCGTGGTGGCCTGAGAAGAGGAAATTGGTATTGACAGGGTCAACACTCATTAAATTGATGACTAGAGCAGAAGAGACAGAAAACTCAACACAAGAACATAAAAAAAAAAAGATTCAGATTCTGTCATATCCCAATGAAGGGGGCTGTAACAGACCCATTCCCGCTTTGTTTAAATCAATTGGTATTCTGCTGTGTGATTCCCTACAAGTGGATTTCTGCTTAACTTTTCTTGAAAAACTGGTTAGTTACTTTTGTGAATGGGAAAGAAGACATAATTTGGTAGCTAAAAGTCGCTGTTTTCCAAGCATCAGAGCTGTGATGAGCCCTCATAACGATCTCAGAGATCATGGGAAACCTACTTGAATCTGCGAGGGCTATAACACACAGAGTTTGTCTTTGGCATCCTGACACCTAATCTGAACTTTCTTTTTCCTTAAACTGATTTGGATATTTGCAAAAATAATAATTACAAATAAACCCATGCTGCATATTTTAAAGTGGGACCTACACGAAAAGCAAAGTGCAGTGCAGTTTTAGAACCTGAACACTACACCTGTCCTGGACAAATAATTTTTTTCTCGCTATTGAAATCCCGCTGCAGGGCAAGGGGAGAGGCTTCCTATGAACTTATACATGTGGGTAATATGTTTATATTTATATATAAATGTATAGATAGATATAGTTCTTTTAATTATATACTAGCTGAAATGAGTACACGGAGCTTTCTAGAAGACATTATCACCACAGCTACCACTGCTTGAATTATATATTGAGTTTGTCACCTTCCTTATGCAAACAGGTCAGCACTTCACAAAGCTGCCCATTGCAACTTTACAAGTTATCAATACAATACAAATATACAATCAATACAATAATACAAAAATAACAATACAAATAAACAGTCCTTTTTACATGTTTGTTTGTTTTTAACAACAATCTTTCTAAAGAACTTAGAATATCATTGGGACTACCAGTAATCAGACAATTGCTGGGGTCTATTATTCAGTATGAGAAGTGTACAGAGCTGGAGACATCCAGGATCACGAGTGTGACTCCTGGAGTGTACTCACGCAGCTGGATTTTTCAACAGCTCCTGCTGCTGGAGGTGGCCAATAAGACTCAGATGTGTTCTTCTAAAGCTATGTCTATAAAAAGCAACTCACCTGGGTCATCAAATCTGATTCTGAACACCTAAGCAAGATCACCTGATTTGCCCTGTATAGGCAGATGCACTGATTTTTCCACACCTAGCATCTAGCCAGAGCTTGTTCTGGCTCATTCATCCAATTTCCTTCCCAGAGGAGTCAGAGCATAGGTGATGGGAAGGGCTATGCTCTCGGGTCTCACCTTAACATGAGGCTCATCAGGATGTACTGGATTGTTGACCCGATAATCAGATTCATCACTGACCCAAACCCCTTAGTATTTAGCAATTCTAAGGCACACATCAACAGATCAATTCAGCGTACATGAGTGAGCGCAGATCACCAAGCTGGCAAACACTTCCAAGTCTCTGTTTATAGAGAGACTATGCACTGATCTGTTTGGGACTGGGATCATATCCCACAGCACTTGATTTGAGCGCTATGAACTTCTTTCCTAAAACTGTACTATGTACAGCAGACAAACTCATCTGGTCTCCAGTGGAAACAGTGAACAAAGCACTCTGAGCTCCCCCATTGTTTTTGATCTTATATGCTCTATAGAAAGAGTCACAGTATGAATTGCAGCAAAGTGTGGCTTCTATTCTGCACTCCCAGCTATCATTTTTTGGTGTGGATAATAAGCCTGACCAAGCTATAACCATAAATGAGCCCAAGGTTAACCGTGTAATATCCACATATCCTAAGTAAGTCAAGTGTTCCTGGACTAATTTGTATCCTAACTTCCCCAAACATATTGTGGCTATAGCTCAGACCAGCGTGTTTACTGATGCAAGTGTCTTTGCCCCAGGTCATATTCTCTAGAGTGTCATGAAGTCTTCAAAACGTGCTGTGAGACCAGAGGAATGTGCTCTTCTGCTTCATCTTTCCTACCTGCTTTTTCAACTCCAGCCACAAAGCTTATCCTTTGGTTACTTTTACCAATTTTTCATATCTAAACACAACAACATGTCACCCACAGCCCTGAAATTTAATGAAGAAAATGACCTAATCCTGGACTGGGGATGGGGTAGGGGGCAGGGGAGGGGAGAGGGAGAGAGATATATCTATCTCACAGAAGGATTTAAAATCGTATCATTCAGACCCCTTGATGGGAGATTATAATTTTTCTGTTGCCTTTACCCACCATCTTCATGATCTTTCTCACATCCAGAGGAACTGTAATGCACATTATCTAATTGCTACTTGTTGTTTGATTTCTCAATCAAATGCTTCTTTTAGTTTGTATACAGATACAGGGAGCAGTTATCAGACAGGATGAGTCAACTGGTTCAAATACATGAGTATCTTCTGATCAAATGTTCAGCTGGGCCTATGGCTTCCTGAGTTATAACCATTCCAGGTTAGTGGCGGTATAAACATCGAGTAACAACATTAAGAAAGCAGTGATTATTTTGGGATTTCAGAAATTCTACATTTCTTCCAAGAGAAAAAGAACGGGTTGTAATAAAAACATATAGAGAAAAGACTTGTTAGATTGCAATGAGAAAAACAATTTAGAATTCATATTCAATCTCTCAAATTTGGATCTACAGACTTAAGGGAGAAAAAAAGCTCTGTGAATTGAGTTTATGTGCCATTCCCATTATTATGCCACTGTCACCATAGTTTCCGAGTAGTTCCTAGTACTGTGTTAGGTGACATTAGCAGTTGTCACACATGGAATTTATCACTGTGAAATTATTTATTACTATTCTTAGCAATGAAGATAATGGGAATGGGGGTGGGAGGGTGTATTGAGTGAGAAATGAGACTTGCATATATGGACATGTTTTGTTCTTGCAAGGGTTGGAATTGTTCATGCCTGCACAAGCAGTGGTGGGAAAGTGCGGGACTTGGTCCACACTGCAGCCTGCGTGACAGAAGATATCAGCTGACTAATTTGGTTCAAATATAGAAATGTATATTTTAAATACAAGTGATCCTTGTGGGAAAAAAAAAAAACAACCAAACAAAAGAACCCCCCCAAAAAAAAAAAAATCCCCTCACTGTTTTCACTGGTGAGTTTGTTTAAATATGCCCTTGTAAATTTATGGGAATGTAGACCTGGGAGAGATGACTTAGTCTGCTCACTGCAGTCCCTTGCAATGTCAGGCAAGCATGCTGTATGACAACACATAAAATGTAATCTAAGTTCCTCTCAAACCCAGCTAGGCTGCCACACTGACTGCTTCTATTGGGCAGATTTTTCTAATTTCATTCCCCCCATGGTTTAAGACTTCTAATTTGAAGTCTAAATATATTCACATGCAGTTCATACCCTGTTGGGGTTTTTTAAAATGTATTTTAATTAAATAGCTCTTTTCTTGCTGGAGATTCATTGTGTTTGTAGCATCCATCATGTCCTTTCTCCAAGAATAACTCAGATGCATTTTATGAAGTAACCCCTAGGTGCCAGGATGGCTGGGTCCCGTCTATGCTGGCAGGTCAGCCACATCTGCTTAGCTTTGGTAGCTTGTATTTTAGTGCCTTCTGTATATCTGGATTGGGAATGTGTTGGAGGTGAGCTGGAAAGTGGGAAACTAGGAAGGCATTTAAGGAAAAGGGAGTGGCACAGAAGTGGGTGACATCAGTGGGTATGTATAGGTGGGAAGAGGGTTTGGTGTTGGTGACCAAAGACAAATTATAGGTTCAAGGATGCAGCAAATAATCACATCCAAGTCTCAGGAAGAGTAGTTGCAAGAGAACAAATATTCATTTCTAAACATCTTGACACATTTAATAGATTTTTATTAGCGAGATAAAAATCCTATAAACTAGCTGCAATCTTGTCTTTCTCTTGCCATACATTCCTCTACCGTGCAATACACATGCATTCTAAATTATGTGTGCATGTTGCCAGTGCTGGGACATCCTGCAAAATGCCATAAGCGGAAACAACATAAAGCGAGGGCTAAAGTTCTGTATGAATGCCAGGAGAGTATCAAGTCCATGTTTCCTGCCTTGGAGACTGTGAAATTTAAGAGGGCATTTTCTTTTTTATTGAACAGTCGCTCAGCTTCTATAATTCTCAGCTGTTTATGTAACTGTAAAGTAAAGATTACCAAGGACAATAACCCCAGGGGACTAAGCACAGCTACTACCCCACTTTAAAAAATAAGCCATGGAAAGTATGCTAAAGTAGTATCATAGAGCTGATTTAAACCCATAAAAAGCAAGGAAATTCCAAGCCAAGGCTGGCAATCCAGACTGACAGTCTCTCTTAAACCCAAGTCTAGTAAAGAGGGTGATCGAGGTCAGTATTCCCTCGCTTTTCTGGGGTGCAAAGCAGATGCATAATACTACTTTAATGCAGCTTGTGTGATTTAATTTCTTTTTAAATCTACTGCAGCCTAACTCTGTTTTGCTTTTAAGATAAATGTTTATGGTTATTCACTTTACAAAATGTTAAGAATTTAATGCCAGATCCCCTGTGCTTGAGTCAGGGAAGATGAGAGCGGCTCCAAGTTTTCCTTCCACTCCCCTAATCTTCAGCTTGAAAACGGGCTTCGGTACACTACTTTTGCATTGCTTAGCATTTGCTTTGGTACACTGCACTGCCATTTCTGCCTTCTTGCCTCCAGCCATGCCCTCAGCCCTTGCATGAACGCTGCTGTGGATGGTGTACAGCAAACGCTGTGGGTTGTTCACCAGGGAACTCCCTGGTACCAGGGGAAGCTGCTCCTACCTGCTCGGGCCTCCTACTCATCTTTTTTTGTTGCTGAAGCAGTTCATAGTAGCGCCTGATCTATGCTTTCTTGAAATAACACTGGTTCTGATGGCTCTGAACTGTAAGAGGCAATGGCACGTTTAAAGGAAAACATGGTTTTTGCCTATAGGTGTGACTCTGTAAGATACATGTGTAACATCAAAGCCATTGCTACTTACAGTAAAGTTGGACAGAAGATTTTTTTTTCAATTTCAAGATATTTTTATTTTGAGAATTCGAAACTGTTCTTGACCCTCGCTGGGACCAACTAAGACTGTCAAAGCTTTTTGTGCAGAGTAACTCCATGCACTTACCAGAAGAGCCAATAAAGTCCAGGGTGAGCACGCATATGGCTTCTAACAAAGTACATGATTCAGTCTGAGGCACTGAACTGCAGCTTTTCATAACCAAAATGACTTCCCTGAGCACCAACTTATTTTTGCAAATGCCTTCATCTGGCCAACTCTGTATCAATAATTAAGTATACACTGCTACAGTGACTGATGTATGGTTCTCTAACTTCTAGATGAATGCACAAACTACATTGCTATAGAATCAGTCTCCCTTGCTTTATTTGGCTTGGTGACTGTTTAATTATTTATACAAAATGAAATGTCTTTAGAAGCATATGAGTATTTATTATCTTCAAAAGACTTTAAAAAGTCTTTAAGAGCTGCTGATCAGCAGTAAGTAAGAAGTAAACATTAACAAGGACTTATAACTGGATGTTTCATCATCTAGCTCTTAAACTCCACAAGGGTGAAGATTTCTCTTTGTAAGTTTGATCAGAACTGCTGTTCTTATCCAGATTTCAGTATATGTCCACTAGAACAGTAGTTTTTAACCTGAGGCTAAGCACAGTGTAGAAAGCAACTAGAAATGCAAACCCATCACTACATAGCAGTCCATGTCTTTACTTAAAATATATAAAGCTTTCCAAACTTAAGGTTCAAAACTAGTTTATACAAATCTTTGAGAAAGTAGAGTACACCTCATCCTTCAACAAGAGCTTATTTCATTAAAAGTATATCCACTTTAAATATGTGCAAAGTTTCTTTTAAATATAATTTAAAAGAGGCAAATGACAGAAGGAAAAAAAAAAAAATCAAAGGACTGACATGCCTGCAGAGTTTCAAGCAATTATCATTTTTGGATTTCCCTGTTAGATGCTGAAATTAAGAGTTCTGTATGGAAAGGCTGCCAGGACCTTATCATCGGAAAATTAACAGTAAAGTCTTAGAGCTTTTAATAGGAACATTGTAGTGCAGATTTCAAGCCAATCTTTCCGTATTAGGAATGTGAACTTGCAAAGGAGAGAGAGATTTCAAAAATGTACTTAAGGATCATTCTCTATCAAATTATGGACAGTTATGAGAATCGTTTGTAAAGGCCTCAGTTTGATTTTGAAACTTTCTGTACAGGAATATAGTGTAAGAACTACATTTAAGAGCTGAAAATCATCTTCACCCTGTGCTATGATAAATGAGGTCTTTCTACTTTTATGCTCATTTTGGATCATACTGTAATTCTAGATAGCTTGAGGTTCGTCAGCTCTTTATGTGCAACTGTCTTCTCCTCCCCATCTTAAGCAGAAAGCAGTTGTGGTTTCTGCACCCTGTCAGATGTAACCTTAGTGCTAATTTGGGAAAAGCAGTTCTCACATTTAGTGCTGAAAGACTGATAACCGAATCCACACAGGAATGACACATTTTCAGCGATGAAGTACAGGGGCTGTGGACAATGGCTGTACTTTCCCACTGCATAAATCCTCCTGACTCAGCTGTCGTCGTGCAAATCTACTGCACAAAAGCAGATTTTGCTTGCATGATTGGACTTTATGTCATCATGAGTATCACAAAAAAAGTGGGCGTTGTGTTATCTTTAACATATTATTACTCTGCCAGGTACCAAGATAGATAGATATGTCTGTACCCTTGTTCTTTACTGTCTCTTGAAGTACAGAAATCTTGTCTATTATTATCAGAAAATAAACCAATGAACAATATTTCTGGGTTACTGGGAAAGCATGGACTGTAGAACTGAAGTATGGTAGACCTGAATCTGTCCCCACTGTAGTCCGCATGAATTATGACAAAACTAAATTTAACAGGACAAAAATCAGATTCATATACAACCTGTCATATTAAAATACAGATTCATACACCCCATCATATACATATTTCTCTGATACTTATATCTAACGCATATATTTTATAGAAAGTTGTTTATCTAACCTGCAATAGCATTTTCTGGTTTTAATTATGAGTCAGGGATTGGTTTTGTTATGGATTGTATATACCCCTAATATGATAACCAATGATACCCGAAGTTCCTGACTGTAGCTAATAAGAAACTGTGTTGCTAAAACACAGTCTGCTCTTACACATTAGAAATTTGCATGAACAGTTTGCACTAAATTGCAAAACCACATAAGAAAACCTGGACTTCAGCACAGACTTAAATAATGTGGCTAGGAGTGAAAAATATCTAAGAACGAAATACTTTGTGAATTCAAAAACAGGAGTGCAGATGCAAGCAGCATGTACAGCAAAAGTGGCTAGTCAACTGTTCAAAAATTAAAATATAAATTAACTCAGAGTAACTACAGTTAGAATTACTGGCTCACTTAAATCAAATGTCAGCTTTTTCAAATGATGAGTTCTCATTTCCAAAATGCTCACATCCTTGTACAGCTAAAGCCAAGTGTACTTCCATTTAAGTTATTGGAATTTTGACTTCAGTCAAGTACTCAGTTGCATTTTGAAGTATTTTGGTACATGAAGCCAAAATCAGATTTTCTCTGAAACTATCCCTCTCTCCCCATACATGCAAACAACGAACTTCAGGCCTCATTAGTAATATCCATACAATAAGGTAAGCTATTGTGTCTTGTTAAACCATCGAATATTTCGAAACCCAATAGTTTGGAATACCCAGGACCTTTTTCACTTTTTCCAAACTATTTACAGCTCTGGCCAACTCAGGAAGCCCTGCTGATTCACTTTCTGCTGGACTTTGGTGGCCAGTGTCAGATTCCATTCAATGAGCCAAAAATTAAAGCCTGTGCAAGGCACAGTCCTGCCCAAGGCTCTGTAGCTACTTTGTGTTGACGTGTGGCTGATACCTCTGCAAGCCCTGAGCTTCTGTCCCGCTTGTACCCTACAGCAATCTGCTCTTGTGGCATGACTGAGTTAGCTGTAGTGTCTGTATATGTTTTAAATTTAATCACACTCCACAAATCTCAATGTAATTAAAACAAAAATGCTTCTTTATAAATCACTTTTGATTAGTTTAACTGGTTTAAGACAAAATTCTGCTCCAAATAAAAGAGGGGTGCATATGTCACAGATGTTGCTGGAACGAAGCTGTGTGCTAGTCTTTCATGGCTAGATGAACGTAACCAGATAAACGTATATTTTACATACCATTTAGCCAGCGGGAGTCATGCTGCTCTGTTCTGATTGGATGATGATGCCCCAGAGTTCGGAAAATGGCAAAGTCCCTGCCCATGAAGTCTGCCGCTGTGCCAGAGTACAGCTCTCCATCTGTGGGAGGACATAATTGTAAGCAACATTTCTCAATTTTCCAGTCATGGTAAGTCAGAGAAAGCTGTCAGTCCTATGTTTATATTACGCTAATAGGGATAATGAGAAAATTACAAACCAATAAGCCATATGCAATGTATTGTCATTGAAAATATATAATTACACCCACTTTGTCACTGCAGAGCTTAACTGTAACCTCTCTCAAATTAACTGTATCTCCCGACTGCTACTGCAGCCACTTTTCAAAAGTATGTTTGGATTCTTAGGCTGGAACAACGACAGCTTGTACACTTATCCCTGGCAGTCAGTAGTATGCAGCCCCCCCAAAACCTACCTAACTGAAGTTACCCTGTTTTGAACATGAGTTTGGACGGGAGACCTCCAGAAGTTCCTCCTAACCTACTGGGTTTTTGTGACTCAGTGTTGGGAATTGGAGAGTCTAGCTCATTCACTCTCAGTTCAGAAAGTGATCAAGTCCCTTGAATTTTTCATGTAGAAATTGGTTTTTGGTTGATCTTTGGTTTTGTTTTGCTTTTTTTTCCTTTCTTTTTTTTTCTGAGGAAGTAAATCCTCTGAAAACAGTATCTTCTACAGGAAAGATAGAGCATGTCTTTCCTTTCCTGCCACCTTTGTAACTGTGATGCTGGCAAAGGGCAACAGCTAAGGGAGAGAATAAATGAGATCATTCCCTGCTACCTTGACCCCATGCATATCACAGTGAACAAGTGAATTAAAAATTGACCCGTGATACTTTAGTCCATAAATGGCACATGCATAGCATAGCTGGAGAAGAAACTCATATTAGAATCCCAGTGTGCCCCTCCTCAGCCAGCTGGAAGTATCATGAAGGAGACAGAGAGACACACAGTCTAAATTCAAAGAACTGGGTGAAGTTAAATATCTGCCAACTGGTAAAGAGAGTAATAATAATAATAATAAGTACATAGCAATCAGACCCGCAGAAAACAACCAGGGATCAATGAACAACACGTATCTTTCAGGCATTAATGTAGAGCTTGTCCGTGAAATTACTGTGAATTCAAATTGCTACAAATGCATTTTTTAGGACTGTGCCCTTTTATACCCGTATGTGAAATGAGATAGCCTACCCTGTACTTCTAATACAGAATTTAAAGGTATTATTCTTTCCAACTGCTATTTCAAGCTGCCCATCATAAATGGGTCTTCTGTGAAAAAAACAAGTTTGAGGACAAAATAACTCTTTCTTTAAGCTAAGGTAATAAATTTTTCATGGTCATGATGAACTCTACCATATCCTTATTTTAAAACACCCTTTAGGAACAAGTTCATCATTTTCATGGCAATTTTAGATATTTCCATGGTGGGACAACCATGTCCGAGCATGCCTACTGGATATCACTGGCATTTTTTCCCCAGAACACTGACACCATGAAATTATCAATTGAACCTACAGTGGCTCTGTACCATATGGTAGTCATGAAAGTCAGGAAGGGTGAAAACATGATAGCGGAAAGGCATGGAATTGAATGAATTCACAGCAGAGATTAGAAGCAAATAGACCAGTCATGCCCAGCAGGAGGTGTAATCAGAAGTGAAACAGAACAGCATATCATTAATTAACAATTTATCATTCCTCTGTGTCATTTTCAACTTTTTTTTTAAAGGGGAGACAATCACTTAATTATAGTGATTATTATGTACGGAGTATGCAGCTGAGATTTTAAAGAACATAAAACCTTTTTGCTTGTGAGAAGGGCTTTGATGCTGTGCTTAACCTTTCTTTAACCTTATCTTCATTTTCTTGTCTTTCAGTCCCTAGTGAGTTCTGATAAATCAATATAAATCAAAGGGGGAAAGAAAAAACCAACAAGCCCTATTTAGCTTCCTAGTTGCCGACAGTTTTAAAGGTTAATCAAGAAAGACAAAAAGCCTATATTTGATCCTACATCATTAAAATTAAAACAAATACAGCTCAAAAACTTATTAAAATTTTATATTTGCAATATTTACAATTGTAAGGGGTTTTGGCACGTCAGCTTCTAACTCAATGTGTAAATACCACTGAAAGTAACCTATCTTCCATGTTTGACGTAATTCAACCCAAGACTATTTCATGCTACTAGTCTCTTGTGCCTGGTATTTTTTGTCAGTGGTGATATAGTGTAAAAGTTTTGACAATAATGGTCTTCGGCATGTTCCAAAGGAGAAAGATTCTGCAGGAAAACAGTTGACCTTTCTTTGCTTTCTACTACAGGCCCTCCACATTTCAGTACACCTAGACCAGTACCTGCAGTTTGAACTGATTTGCTGTAGTCATGCAAATTTTGGCTTCTCCCATTTATTTATGTAAGACTTTAGATGATAACTTCTGCTAAGTTCAGGGTGAGCCTCAAGTCGTGTCCCCGATGTTTACATCCTTTGAAATAGTACTATTCATATGGTACATGAAGATTTTGCCTCTTGTCTAGACAGAAGTACATTCATTCTTGTTTTCCTATGCAGACCTTCTTTTGGGCTGAAATTTACCCATTGCTGGTCTAGAAAATGATTCTATGTCATGGACAGTCTTCACTGTGCTATTTCCATTGTCAGTAGTTTTAAAAGCAGTTTTCATGAACTTTAAGAAGAAAGTGGAAATTAACAGTTTGAAAATCGACAAATATTTCTTAAGGTGAAAGAATGAAGGAAAAAAAAAAAAAGTTGTCAGTTCGTATTTCCAGCCCAGCAGCATAAAGCCATGACTGTCCAGAACAAGCTGCTGGCCCTCAGTTGCTTACATAGGAAAAAGCTCTACGTTTTGGACACAAAACACTTCATTCTAAAGGAGTAGCATGTTGACATATGAATGCAAATAGAAATACATATGTTGGCTTTGGTAAATAAAGAGGCAACGATTAAAGCCCATAGTAATGCTTTTTTGGGGGAGAGGAACCATTTTCCCACATACTGTACATAAGCAGCATGAAACTGTGAACATCTCTCCAAGTTCATTAGATACAAAGATGTTAAAAACTAAGCAGTATACATTTATTTCCTGAATTCTTTCTATTTAGCTGTTCGACTGCATTCTTAAAATATATATATTTTTTTGGAGAGTACAGAAGAATAAGCTTCCAAGAAAGTTGAATTTTGAGAGAATATAGGCCTTGAATGTCCTGATGCTCTTACTGGTGAAAGAGCTCCGAAATAAAATCTGCTATCCTTGGTTAGTAGGTTTATTCACTAAAGTTAAGATTTTTCAGACATGCATAGTAGTGGATTGATTTAATTCCTTTAAAAGTCAACAACTAAAGCTTCCTAGAATGTAGATTATCTCTAAAATCCTGAATCTCATATGTACTTAGTAGCTAATTTCTAATAAATAGGATAGTAAAGTTCTTCCTTGGTGAGAAGTCATTGTATTTCAGATCACACTCATGCATATTTGGGAGTATTAAGGCACATAAACTGCTTTAAAAAATAATAATAATTTTTAAAAGTTTTTTGTTTGTTTGTTTTAAATCAGTGGTAGACAGGAACATAAACAGCTTTGAGGATTCTGGATCATCAGAGCTTTTGAAAATCCCAGAGTCATTTCCTAAAGAGCAACTGACTGACAACAGGACAATACTTACAATACTTTCTTCTTCTCTGAGGTTTTTTCAACTATCCCAATACAATTGCTTTAGATTAATACATTCAGTGATAATTTTCTCCTGTGATTACATTCTTTGAAAACTCCGCTGCCTGTCATTTTCCTCCTGCCCTAGAATACACACTAGTGGTGCCCAGGGACTGCTTAGCCTCTACATTTTCATGCACTAGCCCTCTCAAATGGAGATTGTTTAGTTAGCAGCACATAGATGGGAATGGCCGAATAATGTCTTACATTACTAGGAACTAGTTATATCATGTTCCCAGCTGGTGTTTACTTTAGAGTAGAGTAGCAGTAACTACCTTTAATGAACAACTCTTAAAAAAATAATGAAAAATGTTTGCAGGTGGATGGAACAAGGAATGCACACTGGAAAAAAAATTGAACAATTTAATAATGATGAACTGTTTGGTTTGGATTTTTTTGTCCCAAATATTATTACTTTTTTTTAGGAGAGAGGGAAAACTGAAGATACTTTTTACACTTTTTCTTTCAGCCAAAATATAAAATAAGAATCCTTTAAAAGCACTGTTGGATATTAAAGATCTTAAGTTACTTTTCGCAAATTAACCTTGGAGTCTGGCCCAAATTCCAGCTTGGGTAATTACATTGCACTCACCTAAGATTTACCTTCTAGTTACAGAGTCAAGAACATACTCTTCTTCCACACTTTGCAAAACTCTGTTTAGTGTTTCTGATGAAGAACAGAGGCTATTTCTCCCTCCTGCATTTAACCATATAAATTACTCTTATTGCTCAGCCTGCCTTTATCTCCCTGATAGTTACACCGTGTTACTAATTATAACATTGCATTTTAATGAGTGCTGGGTAACTGTTTTACACAGTTGCCCTCTTGAACCTAAGATAAACCATGGTTGCTTGTGAGGACAAATACTTCTGGCACACAAGGGGCCTGAGCCATCATTCAGCTGAGGATAAGGGAAGAAGCAATCCATCCATGTTGGTCTTGGTGGGAGGCATTTGTGCTCAAGAGGCTCCCCTGGCCTTCACAGAGCTATTCACTGCTTCATTCCAGGGCTGTCTACTTCAGAGAGTAGTTGGACCTAGCCTCTCCATACAGTCACTGCTTGGCCAACAGTTCATTCCCTGCTCCTCACTTAATTTGGACACAGGAAATTATTTTGTCTTGGGTCATCACTTTACCATTAAATTTATGGGGTTTTGGCAAAGATAAGAGTAAGTCGTCATAAACCAGTGGTGAATCTGGTGTATACTTTCTGAAATACCAGGGGAACCTGTGCACTAAAGGTTTGAAGTAAATGCAATGTTATAATCAGTAAAACAACATGACTGTGAGGCAGCTATGACGAGGCAGAGAAGAAAGAGTGTTCATGTTCAGGATGCAGGAACGTCACTTTTAGCTTCACTCTGAGTTTTGTATAAGTCACTGAAGGAGAAATTAGTCACTGGCTTTAAGTGTTGAATTTGCGTCATTTTCTACAGTGCTAGTACACCCATGGCCCTAGTTGAAGCCTGGTTCAAAACAAAGTATCACGCACAGCCTACTGTTTATTAGGAGGAAAAATACATGGAGTGAAAATTGTAGTGATAGGGAGCGGACTCAAGAAAGCAAAGATGTTTTAAAGACATGAATTCTAAGCCAATGGAAACAAGATAATCATATTTGTGCCAGACTGAGTGAAAAAAACAAAGGAATGTGAAAAGCTGGACGCTGTTGACTTTGTGGAGTTGCATACCGGGTATACCATGTAATACTGGCTTGTCATCATTCTCTTTCTTCATTGTATATTAAAGTAAATAGTAAAGCCATTCCCTTGAGAGCAGCTCTGCCACAAATTCAAGTCGCTCCAGGCACTAATTTATACACTGGCCTTTTACACACACATTTGTTTCCTTTCTGTTTGTACAGGGTACAAGTTGGAGCAAGATGTGGTCGTCTTTCTTGTTCTTCCTGTTAAAAACTGCACGTCTCCAGGGTAGCTCATCACCTGTGATCATTAGGGGCTTCGAAGATCAGGAAATGAGGCACACTCAAGACTAAATTTTTGTTGCTGTCTATTTTGAATAGCATTATTTTAAAATGTAATGTAAATATAATGAGGCTAGCTGGTAGGCAAGACCCTAGACTAGCAACACGGACAAAGTCTTGGAGAAGACAATGTATCTCGTTATGTGTCATTTCCCAAAGACTTCTAAAATAGGATAATCTGCAATCTTCTGAAACTATTCTTGTCCCTTGGATTTGAAGTTGCAATAAATTGACAGAAAGTAATGTATTAAGGATAAAATGGCTACACCTGCGCAGAGTTGTTACTGAAAGAAGAATCTAATTTGTTTCGCCCTTAATTTCTTTTTACAAAACATCTTTTTACCTTTTTTTGTAAATGAGAAGGAAGAACAATGAACACAATTAATTCAATTAGATAATCAATTAGATAAATTGAATCAATTGGATTAGTTCAAATAGATTAACACAGTCCAGGTGCTCTATTCTTACATATTCCATGCAATGAAGTATTACTAATTCAAAATAATTTATTGAAATTTCTCTGTTCTGGCCAGGAGTTTAATTGTATTCACTGTCAGATAGATCTCTTCAGCTGAAACATCCTATTAAGGCCTAGACCTGTGAATACTTGTGTATCTCCAGCTCACATGCAGGTACAATTGGGTGTTTGATTTTCCTTTGCAGCAAAACTGATGTAAGAAATTACTTATTCCTGCTCTCACTTTGCTCTCAGCTGTATTGGTGCAACCGTCAGTGAGGCCAGCCTGTAAACTGGATGATTAAAAACACCACCAGAGTCACCTAGCTCTGTGGAGGAGAAACACTTTGCAGAATCAAGGTCTTACAGAGGTATAAAGTGGCTCTTGTGATACTTGATTCTTGGTTTACACAAGCCTTATTTTTTAAGACACCTGTGTCAACTGTATTAAAAATGAAACCAGAATGACTTTAGCCTGGAAGTAAAATTCATGAAACAAAGCCCTATCATAGGTTCTGCAAGGAGAAAAAAAAACCAGAAAACTAGCGATTACTTACAGTGAATATACATGTCTCATTGAACTTGTATTGTGGCACCTACCTACTAAAAGAGAAGCTGTCAGCAGTTTAGGATCATAAGGGCTTTTCCCTCGGCCATTTTCAAAATGTGAGTCTTCCATTCTAAAGATGTTGTCCTGCAGGATGGAAAAAAAGAACGAAAAAGCAACATTATTTGATGAAAGAACACTAAAAATAAGTTGAACTAAACAGAGTGCAGTATATATGATTCATACTGGGTTTTGTGGCTCCGGGGAAGTCAAATTACACTAGGTGAGGATCTGCCAAAAGTGCTCACATTCTAATCAGTATTGTGCTAAAGGCTACTCAAAAGCACAAATAGACATGCACAGCTTGTGTCTTGTGTTCTACTTCACATGTAACTTGCATAGCTTCATTGAATTGTTTCTGCTTTCACAGAGAATATGTCTGAGTAATAGCAACTGAAGAAGCTGGAATTTGAAACTTGTCTGAAAAAAGACAAAATCTATTTTGCACTGACTATGCTTTTCTGAAATATCCTGCAAGTGTAGATTAGTGCATAATACAATGCTAAATTCTGCATTTCCTAACTTGAGTATTTAGTGACTTACTGTTTCATGCATCCTCAAATTCAATTTTAACTGCATCAGGAGAGCATTTTTTTATTATTTTTTGGTACTATGCAACAAAAATTTTAAAATATATAGGCTGAGGGCAAAGCATATGGGGATATAAATCAAGATTTAAAAGGGTTTCAGTCAATACTAACTCAAACCAAGGTCAGTAAATCCAAAGCAAAGGGCTTTTCAGTACGTTTAATTACTTCAATTTTAAATAGAGGACCAATCTGCCAACCAATTTCAATAGTGTGTTTATCTTACAGTTTGCACTGAGGGTAAAACCAGAAGAATAGATGTTTTTTGCATGGCAGACTTCTACATCGACAGAAGACTTGTGGAGGCCACACCAAAGCCTGAAATTTCCATTTCCCACCTGCATCGTGGTTAATTTGCATTGGCACCTAAGTCAAGGAGCCCCAAAGCTGGGACAACGCCTACCCCCAACACTTTCTTTGGCTACTTAGGCCTTTGTACACAGTTCTCAGTTGTTTATACCTAAAAATTTTCTACGAGGTAAATGCTGAAGGGCTTCCTTTAACCAATATTTGCAGGACCAAATAACTCAGGCTGTAACAGGAACTACAGCTTGATACAGCATCTTTTTTTCTTCCTGACTAATCAGAGATCAGTCATCTCTTTCATGAAAATAAACAACAACAAAAAAATCTGAATGTCTAATGTGTATGTGTTGGTAGTAGAAAGCAACTAAGAAGATGTTACAATATTTTCCCCTATTATTTCATAACAGATCAGGTCTTTACCTTGATTCTCAAGCACTTACTGCTTCCATGGACTATCTCAAGTCCATGGAAGAAAGGAGGCTTTCTTATTCTCATCATCTCTTTCCAAACACAGAGTCATAGAGCTGCTGGCTGTCTCTAAGTCTGGAAGACTTGAAAGAAGACTACTGTCAACACAGGGTATGATCAGTTTTGCTTTTGTCTTGCCAAGCCCTGAAAACCTTCAGGAATGGAAACTTTATAACTTTTCTGGGCAACTTCCATTGTCCTCTTAGTGAAGATTTTTTTTCTAAACTGAACCTTCCAAGGAACATCTTGTGACCTTTTGTCCTTGTTATATCATCTGCAATGATGGCAGAGATTTAAATAGATTGCAAAAGTGTCCATCATAACTACCCTTCAAGTAGTTATAGGCTGTTCCTAAGATGTCCATTCAGCTTCATTTCTCCAGATTAAATCTCAGGCTACAACTTCAGGAAAGCTAAATTAGTACGTAAACTCCAGAGTCTTACACTGTCCTGTGCTCATAAGTAAAAGTCTCAAAATTGTGCACAACATTTCATTCTCAAGGGCAACCCTCCAGTGCTCAGTACTGGAGACTTGGCAGCCCACAATGCTGTGGAGGATGCAAAAAAACATCAACAACTCAAATTTTGTTCAGTAATTGCTGTGGTAATGTGTTTTTAATGCAAAGCTCATTCAGGCAAATAGCTGATGTCTTTCTCATGAGCAGTGAATTCAAGTATTTGGAAGCAGCACTCTGCCTGGCACCCTGCCTTCCCCATCTTGCTTGTCCATACTGAATCCGAGCATGGACCAGGCCAGTGACCAAACGTACTTCCAAATTATATTATTTTGAACCTACTGAGTCCATGTTTCTGTAAATGGGTCACAGGCTATAGTTTTTATTACAGCTTGTTTAATTACTTCATGCAAGCTTATATCTCTGTGTGTGTATTACATATTTTCAAAGGAACATTAGAAGGACTTCACATTTCACTCCATTTACTGGGGAAAAAGGTGAAAGGAAAATGGACTGTTAGCAGAATGGTCTATCTGGAGGGGCTTACTAAAATGTAAGATAAAAAGCTTGGACACAGCTCTGTGAAGTTTGATCCCAGGATTCAAGCTCAGCCTCCTAAAGCGTGTTCTTGTAGATGCAGCCTGCCTGATTATGTTTATACAATCATCCTGTATCTGTAATATCTTGCACAGTATTAAATTTCTTTCCCTTTGTCTTTCTTTCTATTTCTTAATAGTCCAGACACATTTCTTGCTTCCATCCTATTTTCTGACTTTGCTTCATTTAACCAGAAATGAATAAATAATGAAAAAGAAAACTGTTTTTGAAATTCGGCTTTGGGGTCTGTATCTAGATCTTGCACAATAAATAAAAGCAGTAAATTGAGGAGAGTGCTAGACCTCAGCTACAACAATAGAAAATGGCACTAATGCTACAAGCCATTATTGAAAAATGTTATCAATCTATGCATTTTTGAGATTTCTTCTTAGTAGATAACAATTGTTCAACCTACACACCAATGGATATTTGATAAGGCTATAAAGTCAGTGGTATGACAGTCAAAGTAGAATATATTCCCAACATAATCCCATGTGTCATTATAAGACAAATAGGAAACAGATGTGGAAAGTGATTTGGTGTAGGAAGGATCAGAATTTTTACAGTATTCTTCTGTTTTATGTCACTGTAACTCTACTGATATTGGTGTGTAGCAGGCAAGAAAGAGTGGAGAACTCGGTGGGTTTAAGTCAGAGATGATCTACCCTTCTCTTTGTGTTTATGGAATAAAACATTTGAAATAAGAGGCATGACAGGGAAATCCCACAGTGTTTTTATATTTCAGTTAAAATGCAATGTAGAGACATGTACTGTAGGTTTCCAAATGTATGGGCCCTTAATAATGACAATAAATACATCACTGTTAAGTGCCAAATAAATGTATCATGGTTAGTCTGAGGCCCCAAGGAGTTTTGATAAACACGCTATGGGAAGTCTAACCTATCACAAATGGGGCAATTTGCTCAAATAGCTTTTTGGGTGCTGAAGTCAACTACTTCTGTCTACAAACCAACCATAAATATAGGCAACAAAGGAATAAACTCTTTTCTGTGTTCTTCCCCACCCCCATTTTAAAAGCCTGGAAAACAATATGTCTAATGATAGGTATTTGGTATATTGTACTAGTCACCGGTCTGTGGCATTTGCACCCAAATTCTGCCCTGAGATGCCATAACAGCAAGAGACGAGATGAGAAGTCAATGTCAAGATCGAGGGTAAAATTTCATCTTTTCATTTTACATAAAAGGTGTGCTTGGCCATTTTCCAGAGAGTTAGCCTCTGTGCTAAATTGGAAACTCAGACTATGGTCCTGGTATTATAAGTCCTGTCCGCCTAAATCACACCTGAAAACCTCTGTGGATGCAGCAGAGGGCATGAGGGCAGCTGTTGGGTAATGACTCAGCACCAAAATCAGTCTGTCTGGAGGTGGCAAAGACCAAGGCTCTGCTCGGAGGCTTAGGGGGACTTTGGATTCTGTGAGTGTGGCCTTCTCTTGCACAGTACAGCCAAGAGCTTTTAGCTAGAAAGAATGCACATTATTTGTTCTCAGAAAAAAATTCTGTTCAATTTATAATTCTGCTGCCTCTGGGGTTTTACTTAATTGAATGCAAAGAATGATATTGTGGTGAGTTAGCAAATATCTTGGCTATAATCAGCAAGAAAAACTCTGTATTCACCAAATGCTCACTGTGTCAAAGTTTTGTGAGGGTTATTATATCATCAAAGACAGGAATTCATGACAAAGCAAGCTTATCAGGCTGGAGGAGATTCTCTGGAATTAAAAAAAAAAAAAAAAGAAATGAGATATTAAAAGAAAGGCCTTTGTAACCAAAAAACAAGTCCAATTTATTGTCTGAACCCTTCTTTAATTGCACTGGCATCCCAAAAGGACATTACAAGGCACTTCAAACCTCTTTAAGGGTCCTTGCAGCTAAAAACCTTGCTGTAGCATGTTTTATTTAGATAGTTATTAAACTCTAGGTTTCTATCTCATTGATGCTTCTCTATAATCCATAACAAAACTACTGAAACTGAGAGATTGTTTAGGTCTTGAAATTCCACAAACTCATAATGACAACAACTGACTGCAAGCTGAAGTTACAGTCGCACAACTGCTGGCTCTGGATATGGCATGATTTGTCTCATCTAGTAAATGCTTTGCATGGTGGGAGATTATGCTTCTGGCTCCTTAAAACATGTTGTCCTGTAGCAAATAGTGTGATAGATGGCAAAACTCAGCCAGAAAGAACTACAGTTCAGCCATGGAAATGAACGTAAAACTTATTGTGATTCCCGTTCTTTGGCCCGATGATCTGCCATTTCAAGATGCTAGAGATTCACTTTCAAATGGTTGAAATAAGGTTGAAATAATGCCCTATATCATGATACTGAGTGGTGACAAGACATTGTTATTTGACAAGACTTATTTCATATCTTGCTATTGGATAGTTTCAATCAGCCAGTGTATCAATACGATATCATGTTATATACACAAATAAACATATATATGCCAACCGTATATCCACATAGACATATATAAGTATATCCTCGGTATGGTAACTTTTAAAACCATTTTTTGTATCGCTGTTAGCAGCTAATCCATCCAGAACTATCTCAACAAAATAAGGACAAGAAAGATGAAAGCACACACTAGTTGGTTTTGGTATAAAAAAACCCAAAATATATCTTCTTTCCCAGTTTGGTACTCTTTCTGGCTTGTGAGAAAAATGTGGTTAGTAGGGAAGAGCTAACCTACCAGAATGGACAGCAGGGGCTGCTGAGCTCCAGGATGATTTTTTCCTGAAACTTTTCTGGTAGTTCACACAGAAACCATCCCAGAATTGTAGAGCCTAACGCTGCCAATCAATAATGAATCAATGCAGCGCAGGCAATTGATCTGAAGAGGTTGTGTTGCTGGAGTGTGTACAGCTACCTAAGGTGTTACTTTTTTAAATTATAAAGCATGGAAGATGTAGAGAGATTTGACAGCAGTGGTGCTCCCCAGCTGTTCTACTGTAACTGAAGGAACTCATATTCTTGCTCTTGTAACCCCCAAATCATAAATAGAAATGAGCACATCTCCAGGGTATCTTCCAGGGGCTAGCTAATCTCCACAACAAGCTGCTGAACAATAACTTGGGATGATCCACAAACATTCCAGATGTCAAGAGCCTTAGGAACTAACACATCCTTTGCTTCATAAAAAAGGTAGAGTTGGCCATGGCTGTGAGCTTTCCTGATGCTAACATTTCCCTTGCTGTTCTCACAAAATCTTGTGTTACTGTGAAGCATTTTAGAAGACAAATAGATTATGGGACAGAGAGGGAACCCAAAAAACCACCCCGAAACCCCTGAAAAAATAACCCCAAAAGATGGCCGTTGTGGAATGCCTGGAGTATGACATTGCACTGGGAAGGAGTATCCTTTTGGAGGACTTTAAGGTCTATGGTAATGTCTCTTAACTGAGTCAGAAGTTGCTGGTATTGAAACACCGTGTTTTCTGTATTATTATTCAGTGTTAGCAATGACAAAAGGAAAGCCACACTTCCCGCTCAAAGAAAAACTTTTGGACACTTAAGGTTTGGATTTATCCCCTCTCCATCGAGGCATTAACCGGGGTGACTAGATTTGCTGCCCTAGTCACAGTCAGCAGGAAGCAACAGGTTCCTCTGAATGAGAAGTCAGACCAACTCAGAGCTGCCGTTCCCAAGGGCAAAATCTCTCTTCATTGACCATAAAGGAAGCTTCATATCACTTTAGGTTTGAACTAAGAGTCTTTCCGAAGCAAGCACTGCTGAGGCAGCTGATTGGAGACACCTGACTTTTTGAAAACAGGCGCTGATGGTTTCACTGTTTGATTTTTTCTTTTTTTTTCTTCTTTTTGTTTTCTCCCCTCCAATATAGTAATTTCAGTGAATTTTTGATTTTCCTCTTGTGCACTTTCTGTGCACACATTTTATGACTATATTAAGGATATTTCACAGAGTCTTTCAAGTACATCTCACTCTATGAGAAATGATTTATTTATGAATCGTGTTACTTTTCAAGAATAATTTTAAGTGGAACAACTGTGCAGGATATGGCTATGTTGTTATTGTTATTATATTTCCTATTTCACACTTAATCTATTGAGTCATGAAAACTGTTAAATATGAGAACTTTGGTTTCAGGTTTGGGAATCATGCTGTTATGGAACTTTTAATAAGAAACTTTTATTAAAATCATCCCCATGGAATGTTTTATTTTTTTAAAAGTGCAAGTGCAAATAAATATAATGTGAGAAATTATGCAAAAAATACAAATATTAAAACAAAAGTAAATGTTGAGGCAAGTGGTAACCATTGGGGAAATAGGTGAAAAGTGATTGAAGCAATAAGGCAACTGTTTTAAATCATTAATTATTAAAAAAAAAAAAGAGAGAGAAAAGAAAAAGTAAAGAAACATACAATGAGCTTCTGATTTTTAATGTTCAGGCTCCATATGCTAGGGTTTTTACCTGCACACATCTGGGGGATACTGGGCTAAGGAACACCTTTATTATGTTTTGTTTTTCCAACCTGAGGCTTAGCAGAATTGAATTATCAGAAACTAGTTTTAAAACTCTGTGGGAAATCAGTACAAGTGACAGATCTTTAGTAAAATGCTGTTCCCAAGGAAAAGTCTTCAGCTTCTGTAGTACCTGGAACTGAAACTCTCCTGGGCTGCTGAGCTGTGCTACAGGGAATGGAGAAGGAACCTTACTGAAAAGTGTTTGCCTGCAAAACTGCTCATGAGCTCCTGAGAAGATCTGCCCACCCCCCAGTGCTTGCCCTTAGGCAGCTTGCCCAGCTTCCTGATCATGGCAAGACCTCTCAAACAGTCTCTGCATTAATCTGTGCCCTCTTTCTCAGACCCAGGAAATCCTCTTTCTCCTGAGCCACTCTCCTTGTAGATATTCACTGCAATTTTGATACCTGTAAATCGTATTTTAATGTTGAGATAAAAGAGCTGTTGAGATGACATCCAGCTCCATGCATCATCCCATAGATTAAAGAAAACAGAACAGAGTTCTTAATCTTTTTTTCTCCTTTTATCCCAATACGTCACTCCTACTGGCTTATGATGTTCAGAAGACACCTTGAGATGCAGTAGAGAATTCTGGTAAGCACCAGTTTCAAACACTCGTCTCCCTAAACTAAGCTGAATTTGGACAATTCAACCCTCTCAATAGCTCTCTCACTCAAACATCAAAAGTCCCACATTTTTCTGCTTTCTTCTGCAATTAGAGTAATTAATATTTAAGTTATCATAAACCTTCTCAAAAAGCAAAATATTTCATATCTGTCTACCTACCTATCGATCTATACATATATATAATTATAATTAAATTAATTGGATGAAAGGGAAAACATAGCCAAATGGGCTGTTCAGGAACAGCTGGTTCAATCTATTCATTATTCCTAGTTTATGATCTGTAAGTGCTTCTGTTTCTGATTGGAAGACAAACCAAATGTCAATGTCAAACAGTGAAGACTTTTTCACACCTGAATGTGCTAGTTTGCATACTAATATTGGTATTTATATGAAGAATAACTTCTTTCAAATAACTGTGCAACACGTAAATAAAAGGAGGGCAGGCACAGCCAAACTGAGCAGCTGTTCAAAAAAGACTTATATATTTGTGAGCTTAGTTTTTCAATTTTTCACAAGCTAAAGAAATGAGATTTATCTGAATTTCATGCAACATTTTTGGTTTTTTTTTTTTTCTTTTAATGATGTCGTGTACCTATTTGAACAAATTGTAAAGCACTGCCTAAATTTATATTTTGGATGAAATATGGTTCCGATTCGAGATAACGCAAATAAATGAGCATACATGAAAAATACCAAGGAATTTCATTATAGTGTCATTATACTACTTATTCCTTTAGAAAAGTCTGCAAATATAGAGTGATTAGAAAAAAAACCCCAAACAAACCAAAACGAGACACAGTTAACATGAAGGACATGTTAACCTTGACTGATTAGTAAAGACACCAAAAATGTCATCCCGATGGCATACCAGACTCTAGATACCATCAAGGATATTGAACAATTCTCAGAGGACATTGAGGATTAGAATGCCTTTGTATTGCAACTTTCTGGGTTGTCAAATGTAATACATCACCTAAGATCATCGTCTGACTCATATAGGATGACCTCTGGAAATATAACCACCATACAATGACTGTCTGTTCTAGTCAAGTTATTAAGTGGTCTGCATATGTAAGCAATAAGATATACAAACCTAAATCCAGTAGACGTAACTGAACTACATAACCTAAAACTCTCAATTCTTTAAGTGTTCTTATTCTTACCCCCAACATATTTTCCACTAAAAACATTTGGAACAGTTTCTAATTGCTTTAGCAGATTCCACTATTACGTTAAATAAATTATTGGGCCATACTCTATTACAGGATTGTACTAGTTTTCTATGGTTATTTTTAGCATTCAAGACCACTGCTTTCCCCCTTTGTCTTCTGGATTTCCTGTATGTTATTAGACTGTGGTGAGGTCAGGCATCAGAGGAAATAACAGCAGTGCTAACTCCTAGACTCAATGTTTTATGAATTACTGAGCATCAGTGATGTAATGGCAATAAATCTAACCCAGTCTCAGTCTTGTGTCCTGTTGTAAATAAATTAAGTTAGCAAAGGTGTTATTTTATTCAAGAGCCTTCCTGATGAGAACGAAAATGCTTCCCCCGGGGGATTGTTTGTAAAATTGCTTCTATAATTAGGGTGCTGTTTAACAAGAGAAAGGTTCTCCAGTTTTCCTGGGGAACTTTCATGTCTGAGTCAAGGGTATCTTATTTACAACACAAAAACGACTGCAAATTGAGGAAGCAACATATAGAAAGGACTTAGTCAAGTGGAGTTAACATGTAAGCATATGGCCAAGATTTTCTAATTTTCCAAGTGATTTTGCATGCTCCTGAGTTGGGCACCCAATTTAAGGCTTGCTCAAGGGCTCTGATTTTCACGAAATACCTTCTTGGGCAATTTAAAATTCTGATACTTGAAATGGTTAGTCACTTCTGAAAATTAAGGCATATGTCTGCCTTGCCTTTTTTTAGCCTATCTGCTTTTTAATTCCTAGCATGGAAAAACCTCTAATATGAGCATGCGTCCTAAACAAAGTCTTGCAAAATCTGACCCTAAATGAGTGACAGAAGAAGGAACAAGCCTAGAAAAATATTATCAACTCTTTTTCCCTAAAATAAGACTGAGTACGCTTTAAGAGAATTAGTGCAAGTAACAAAGAAGGGACAAAATTTACACTCACAGCAACTACTGTAACAAGGTTTAAGCTTTGCATTTTTCTCTAAGATATTGCAACCTATCTGCAACATTTCACTGAGAGAAGCCTGTGAAGTGTCAGGTCTAGCCCAGTATTTGATACATATTCAGATTTAAAAAAAAACCACAAACCATAAACAGGGTCTGGAATACAGAAGCTGAAATTCTGACCCTTTGGGCAATTTTTCTTTTCCTGAGGCAAAGCTTAGATTTGAAATCTCTGCAATAAGCACTTCTCTTTTGTCTTTGTTCCCTCCACTTGCTTTCCATGTGACACCACCCAGCTCTTCTGCAGCCTCATTTTATTTTTCTTCATTAGCAAAAAATAATATCCTCAACATGTTAATAACTGGTATTGCATTAGAGAACAAAGCATTTGAAAAGCTAACTTCTATTGCGCACATGGAGACATAAGTAACGGTAGACATAATTATAACCTCTCTCTGTGACAAGTTGCAATTATTCCTCATGGCGCTGTGTTTAAGAGCAATGCATTTCTCATACAGGCTGGGTTTTTTTATTAAAAAAGTCAAGAATGTTTGATATTCTTTTCCCAGTGCAACAAAAACTTTGCTCACACAGAAACAGATGGATTTAAGTGTTTCTGATTCAGGTGACTGAAAAAAATACATTAAAATTAACTTCTTTGTTCACTATCTTGCCTGCTTTTCTAGCGCCCAGGAGTCCCCAGAAGGGGAGAGTCAGTGAAGCTGGCAAAAATATGTAATACACTCAGCTCGTATGTCTATATATGTACACTCATAAATAGGAATGTATAGCATCGGTGGGGCTAATCAGCATCTCACCAGATAACTCAATTACTGATATTAATATTTTTGAAGAAGAAACGCTGCCTTTTGTGTAACAGAACTTTGGTTCAAGTTCCTGGCTGTTTCACACAGTAAGATCATAGTATATTATGGTGTGTAGTGTAGTGTAGCACAGCACAGCATAGCATAGTATAGCATAGCACAGCATAGTACAATATTGTATAGTATTGTACAATATAATATAGATCAATTTTGTTGACTAAAGCAAACTGACAAACACACCAAACTCCCACAGGAAAGAAGTAGCTCTCCTTAAAGTTTTGTTGATTTCTGGGATAATTTTCTGTAGCCTACTTTGATGGAATTTAAATGAGTAAAAGTTATCCAGCTTTTTTTTGAGAAAGAAAGAAAAATAACATTCAGATTACTTCACGTTTCATCATCCACCACCAGATCACAGCCACAGTGTGGAGTGGTTATGGTCATGAATTGAGTTAGGCAGGACCTGTCTTTGTGCTCAGGGAAGGGTTAAGGACTGTAACAATCAAACCCTATGCCATCCCAAATGTGGTGTGAACCCTGAGACTTTCATGCATATCTTCTCAGGTCCTGCCCTCAGAGCTTCAACCTGGAGCCCAGTGAAGTTAAAGAAAGATTCCCCTCAAGTTCAGTGAACGCCAGAGGAAGCTTTCTCATATCCCTTGCCATGTTTACATGTTAACTTGAGGTCACAGCAAATCCTTCCAAATGACTATGAATTAAAACAGTTGTTCTCCGTCACCCTCAATTTAAAAAGTTTGAACTGACGAATATACGACTTCTAGACTTGCATCTGTAGCATCACCCTTCTGTTTTTTGTCATCATCAAAGTAATGGCAGTAAACACTGAGAAGAAAAGTCATGTGTGTTCTTAATCCATATTGATTACTTGTTTTAGAATATCTGACTGAAATGCAACTTCATTTGCATTTATGCAGATAAATGTGAAATGTTTAACCGCACTTAGCTGTTGATCCTTGAAATGTATAATTACACACAAACACATACACGCACAAACAAAAATAATAAGATCTGAAATATTAAGCATCTCACCTGCTGTGAAAAATCACCCTTTTAATTTGTTATTCATAAATAAAAGCACCTTTAGACAATGAGCTGAGTTCTCTCCTCAGTGAAGCTTGTGCAACCCCAGTGAAAGCCAATATAACTAAAGAAAAAAGTCAGTTTTAGAGATTATCAAGCAGGATGAATATCAGAAGGATCCCTGTGTTTTTTGCACATTCACAATATACATGCAATTTTTAAGTCCTTGGCTTGCTTCTAAACCATCTTGTCTTAGTTTTACAACTAGAGTGTTTTCTTACTGTAAATTAGCCCTGGATCCAGAAAATTTGATCCTAATTGGTAGGGAAAAAACACATGCCCTTGTATTTATTTATTAAAATCTTCTCAGACCATCTGCAAGATAATGCTGCTCAGCTTTCTATCACCTTGGATATAAACATTTCAGCAGGAGAAGGTGTTTGTGCTGTTTGGGGCACCTTCTGAACTCTGCTGAGCTTATCTTTTCTTTATAGATGAAACTTTGTTTACCTAAGATTTGAGCACTGATTACAGGCCTGTGAGAAATACGAGACAGTTTTCGAAACGTGGTCAACTATAATCGGTTCCTGTGAAAAGTAAGTCCCTAGGAAAGGGAACAGCTCAGAGGTATGGCCTTGTAGGAAAAGTGAACGAACATCTGCAACAATGCTGGAGTTTCCTTGTAAGAAAAATATCACGAGGGCTAGCAAGATCCACTAGTCCCATACTGCACATTTAGAGATGCACAGAAAAAATGTGGGAATGAAACGTACCTTTCCCCTTTCCTTCTCTTTTGTATTCAGGCATTAAAATTAACACTTACAAATGGAATCTGAGATATAATGGCCCAGCTGTCTTCCTGTTTCAGGAGGCGTTAGCGGTAGCAGAGAAGTCAAATTGGAGAACTGGCATTTTATTCTCGTGTCAATGACTAAGCATCTGCTCCAAAGCCCATTCAGTCTACGGCACTATCGTCTTTCAGTGGTCTCTGAATTAAGGCCTCAAAAGACCAGAAGAAACATCACTTTTTGTATAGACTAAAGAAATAGGAATTTTAAGATTACATTTCTGCCTGAAATTGTTTTATTTGTCAACATTAGAGACAAAATCCCATATTAGTGACTGAAAGCAGCTAGAATAAACGAGAACAACCTTTATATTTACTTCAAGGACTTTCTGGAACTTTGTGTAAAGCTGTGTTCACTGTTTCCTTCTGTATCTTTTCACAGAAAGCGATACTGCAAATGCTAGTACAGTACCTCATTTATAAATCAAGAATGAGATTTTAAAGTCACAATAGCTTTTTTTATTTTTTTTTTTTTTTTATGAATGAGGTCAATGCCCAGTAACAGTCAAAAAAGTAAATTTAATGTTAGGAGTTTCAAGGAAAGAAATAAAGAACAAAAACAAAAGTGTCTTTATGCCTGTACAAGCGCATAGCACTCTTGCATTTTCAATACTGCATGAAGTTACAGTCCTCTAACTTAGAAAGCATACTGCACGCTAGACGAAATACGAAAAAAAGAAGACTGTTCTCAGCGTGTTCTAAAATGAGAAACTGGCATCTAGAAGGATTAAAACAAAATAAAGGGATGTTCCTCACATGTTACAATTTGTAGGGTATGGGATGTTGTGGATAATTAAAAGATATATGAGCTCAAGAAATGCCGGTACTAATTCATCAAAACCAAGTCATTGAAAAACTTTAAACACAGAGATTCCACCCCTGGTTCAGGAAATCCCTGAACAACGAGTGCTGGAGCCTGGGAGACTATATCACTAAGCACTGCTGCATGCTTGCCTTCTTATTCTCTTCCACTGGCATCCATCATGGGCCCTTGTGAGAACCGAGATACTGGGCTAAATGAGCCTTTGGTCTGAACAGATTTGACTGTTCTTATGAAATGAGGCAGAGAGGAATTAGGTAATTTAGCCAGGAAATCTATGCCAAAGCAAAAAGCTAATGTTCTAGCTCCTGAGCCTTTTCCAGCACCATAAACAAAAGTATGTAGCCCTGCCTCAAATCCTAGTAAAGCTAATGACAACTCAGCTTACTCAGCACATGCAAAGCTATGCACAACGTGCCAAGTAAAATTGGTAAGCATCACTTGTGATGGGGAGCATGCAACTGCCTTTGTGCCCACTTTGCCTTTAGTCTCCCTGCGATTCCCAAGGAAGATCTCTGTTGAGTTCCCAATGCACGGACGAATTGCCATATGCAAATAGCCACTTGTTTTTTATCCACTTGAGTTTTGCAATAAGTAACAGCGGAAGCAAAAGATCCCTCTCACAGATTTCCAGCTCTAAAGAAATATAATATTAATTAGCTAAACAGTCATATAAACTAATTAGCTAAACAGTCATATAAACTAAAATTAAAAAGAAATAGTCATTTAACTTAGACTAAAGATCAGATAATGCATGCCACAAAAATTTAATAGAGATATGTTTGGGGTTTTTTTAACTGACTTTTATGATTCATATACAGTCAGTGGAGATTCATGTGACAATATTATTCTAAAATGTTCCCATCGCATCCAACACTTATTAAAATAATCTAATCTGTTTAAACACATTGGAGGGAAGAAGAGTTGGTACGTAATTATCTCTTTCCCTAAATTGTTCTTTGATTTGGTTTGAAGGTTCAAAGATCCACCCAGTTTTTGTGTTAATAGCCAGCACTGATGTCACTGGGAGAAACAGAACGGAAGATAGAGGTGGAGGCTGAATTTGAAGATAAATTGAATAAAAACACTAGAAATGACTGGATAAGAAAAGCAAACAAACATCCAAGAAGTCCACCTCTGGTTTCATAACTTCCTTGTTTCTTGATGTATCATAATATCCTTCCTTTCCCTTTTTAATCATGCAAACTTACAGCTGTCTTTTTAAACATTTTTAGACTCAACTTCAAGTGCCTCGCTTGATACCATATGTAACACATTTCCTCTTCTTTTTGTGAAGTGGCTTCAGATAGAAAGGTTTAACCTTATTTTCCTGCTGTCTGGATTTTGTCTCTTGGTATTCAGAAGCCTCTTTCTATCTTACATGTCATTCATTTTCAGTCATTTCATCAAATTTTGGTCACAGGTTTTAAATTCTGCACCGTTAATCTTCTTAACTAATGTAAGAAGTTAACAACGAATTTATTACAAATTGCACCATGATGAGGATACGTGCCTACACAGAGCCGCTAAAGGGCAGTGGAATATTTCTGGTAAAAAATTAATAAGCATAAGCCGCAAATAGAAAATGAAGTAACAACAGCAGGGTGTAAAATAGACTAGGCTTGCTCTGTCTTACAATGTACAGATGCTTTTTTCTTTCTGCTGCACTCCTACCTTGCCACCACATTAGTTTTTAGCCATTTGTGTAATTTTCAGCATGAGGATTTGATCTACTGTCTGGGATGACAATGTCTAAGTCATTTGTCTAACACCAAATGCTTCTAGTAGACTTAGATGTCAAGTATCTGAACATTAAAATCCAAGCTTAACAGCATACCTAAGTTCATGTTTTTTCTAAGGGTTAGCGTGGATTTTTTCAAGCTGGATAATAATTTGCCTCAAATCTTGTACAGTTTAATTGTATCTGAGATTTCATTCTGCTTCCTGCGTTCCCTTCTTGGATTCAATTTGAGTAATTTTATTCTTTCTAGTTCAGAGAAACTTAAATCAATATCCAGGAGCTTTTCTGAAATGCATTGCTTCTGAGTGACTGCCTCGTTTTGTTTTATTATTTTTATTTCTTGGTCATGAACATCCAAGATACTATGATAGGTATGAAAGGTAAGCGCTGTTTCTGAAGATGCATAATTCTCTCCATTGACCAAGGATAAGGCTAGATAAATATAACAACTGACAATGTTTCAGGTGTTTTAAATCAGGTAAAGTAACTTCCATGCTCTGAAATTAGGATGTAAACTAAGTCTGGAGGGAGTAAATTATCTAATACCAGGAAAGAGTAAAATACTGCAAGTCTCAGATCTTCCAACGTACTTCCCTGTTGCTGCTACCTATTCATCTTTCTCACTGTCTTTTTTCCTCCATTTCATGACCTAGTGTTCCCTAGCACTATAAGAAAGCTCAAGTCTCTCTCCCTTTCCCCTTCAGAGCATCCTGTCTATGGTATTGCCTATGGAGAGCCTATGAAACTGAAAAACAATTTGTTGTTTTGAAATATCTAAATGCAGAAAGACTTCCGATTTGGTTTTACTTTACATATATAAGCGATGTCCCTCAAAAGAAATGAAATAATTTGCTTAAATTCCTTCTGAATTAGGTTCTGAGACTGCTCTTCATAAAAGGACCTTAGTCTGCACTCAGATGCATAGGTAACTAATGCTCAAATTCGACAGATTGGCACATGAATCCTAGTCCTAGCTCTACAGAAAAGAAAAAGCAGCCAGTGACCACATTGCATCAGAGATTTGGCTTTATAAACAACTTTAAAAACAAATATGCAGCTCCCGTATTCTTTTCCTTTGTCTTCAGTCATTCGTTCAAATCTCTTGAAAAAATACTGCAGTCTCTTTTAAATGAAATCATCTGAAAACTTAGCTATTGCAACTAAATTCAGCGTTAGGTTTCATTCCTTCATCTACGTAATGACAGTGGTAGTTATTCATGCTTATTTTTATAGCTCTCCTCATGTCACCTCTTATCTAGTACATTTAAAATCCTTATAGCAGGCACTAACCTTCATATGCAACTTTCATTTCCCTGCTTAACATACTGTCTTCGACTACAACGTTGCTTCTGCTCTTTAGGAAATCTTAGGTGAGTTTTGATGCAGTTTCTCATAGTCTTTTGTCAAATTTTATTTCAATCTTGTCATCATGAAGGAGTCCAAGTGATTTAGAAGTAGTAGTCCCAAAAAAGAAAAAAGCAGATAGGGAAGCTTGAACTACTCATCGTTGTTATTTGACTACAGAAAGAAATATGTATACCTTTTTTTTTCAGATAGAAGATCTAAAAAAGTCATTTCTCTAGGACATAAGATTTAAAAATTAGAATAAAAACCCACTTATACTATGATGTTGTTAATAGACAACAATCTTGTCAGTAACATATTTGGCCTGTAGTACAGAAATTTTGAAATTGATCAACATTAAAAATTTTGAGATAAGGTATACTCAATTGAAAAAAACATTTCTTAGAAATTCCTAGAAGCACTTGAAACAACTGAAGTCCGTTAGAAACTACTGCATCTTATTATTATTGTGAACAGTTTCAATATTTATACTGAGGTACAATATTCAATTTGCTTTCAATTTTTTTTTTCATTCAGGGCCTCAGGAAAGATTGAGGAGACGTGTTTTCTTTAAAAGTTTGGTTTTATTTTTTTATACATCCGTCCATCTTTATTTTCCTCAAATAAACTTAGAGACAATTACTTTTAATGGCATTTAGGTTCTTAAGCACCCCATTGAAAATGAGACCGAAGAAGCATTAACTCTGGGTTTGTTTCTGACCATACTGCTTACTACCCAGATAAACAAATAAGAAAGATGTTGTAGATATAAATTGAAAGAATACTACTTTTCTTTTTATTTTTTTCCACCAAAGTGCAAATTTTGGACCAGGATTTGATTCCTCTTACTCGAATGGCTAATGATGTGGCTCATGAGAATAAGTCATTGCTTCATATGAGTAAGATGTCAGGCTTTTTCTAAGTAACTGAAATCTCCATCTTTTCTTAGTGTCTTATTTTATCTGTTTTAAAGTATTTCCTTATTTATTATCTTTAATACCCCATGAAATATACTGATTGTAAAAAAAAAATCCAAGTCATTAAGTGTTATCTAAACTACTTGCTGCAATGTCAGCTAAAATAAATCACATTTTTCAAGAGATTCTATATCATCCTTCTACAAAAAATAACAGATATTTTCTTTTATTTTCTTTTAGTCCCCTCTTTAAGACTTTCATTTTGTGTTTCTGATATGTGACTGTTTTTATAATGTCAGGGAACTACCTTGAGTTAAAAAATTTATTGTGCTATAATCTTTGTACAGAGATTTAGCATTTCTGTATTAACTATCCTTTACACTGTAGTCTTACTATCTCCCTTCAAGGTAATCCTTTTTATAGAGGGTCACGGCTTTTCAATGTCTGCATGAAAACACATTTGCACAAAGAAATAAAAGCCAAATTCACAAACCTACAAATGACAAGCAGAAAGGGCTTGTATTTCAGCTTGCTTTCCTGCAAAATCCTTTGAAAGGCTAAACAGCCTTTTCAGTGCAAGCACTAATCTGCAGACTTGTATCACTATGTTTGAATGTAATGACATTCCAGTAAACACATGCACTCCATGTCGACACAGTGAGCTCAGTTTAAGAGCAACTTATTTTCATTTACTTTCATGCAGCTAAGACCAGACCTGAAATACTACTTTAACTGAAACAAGAATGCCTGCGCAGGGATTTGCAGTACACCTTAGTGAGACATTCAGAAGTTTGCTTATGGACAAGGCTTAAGTCATGCAGAGAGCTCTTTCACAATCAAAACTTCCACTGCGTTGTCCAAACTTTCCTTTTTTGGCTCCCTTTCTTGATCGAGGTGAAACAAAGTCAACTTTCCCCATTACTGTTCTATTTATCCCCATTAACCTCTAAGAGAATATGTAAATCTTGTACTCTTGTCTGAATCACTTACTATTATATTATACCTGTGGGAAGAATCTTTGTTGCCTTGGTCCACGTTAAATGATGCCCAATCTTTCCATGTCCTAAATTCAGTATGAGTTTCACTGTTTCTTAGCTAGGAAACAAAATTCATGATCTAGACTAAACTCCACCGACTTCAAGTAAGTATTCCAGGAAAAGACCCTAAGTATAGCAACAGCAGGTTGATGAAGACTTACTCTTTCATTACTCCCACACTTAAGTAACGAAACCAGATCCCTGTTTCTTATAACAAAAGATGATGAAATGTATAAACAGAAAGGTTTGTTAAAACAGAACAAAGTAAATTGTTATTCAGAAAAAGTAAATGAAGTTAAGCACTTCGACCAGCTATAAATAAATTGAATATGCCACCATGACTATTGTTGATATACCACCTTCATGACCACTGATGCTTAGCCAAACAGAAAATGAAACTTGGATCAAGTAAAGGGAAAAAACAACAGCACTATTGCTCTGCAGTTTTCTGCTGTTTGACACATGGTTTGTATTGTAGGTGCACTCACATCCCTTATGAAACCTGTTGCGAACTTGTAAATAAATGTTAGCTACAAAGAGTAATGTTGATTTACACAAATGGCAAAATGCTTTCAGGTTTCGTGTTGGTTCCATACTTCAAACAACCTGGAAGTATAGGATGAAATGATTAGACTTACTGCTTTGAAAAAGTAATCAATGCCATTTGTTTTCTGATTACATGTTTACTGATGCTTAAAAAAATGCTTAAAAAAAGAACTCATTTTAATAATCTCCCTTCAAAATCTTTTTCCAGGTCTGGAATCAGACTTAATCAATCAGTATCTATGATTTTACTGCGCCCAAGAACCAAAAGTCTGTATTATCTGAGATGCTGCAGCCCAGAAAACCAACCAATTCTTTGAGAATCATGGTGTTAAGACTTTTGTCTTTTTTTTTTTTAACATTTATATGTTATAACTTTGTGTAAGCTTGGTCCTTATGTGAGTAGAGGGTCTTTGAAGGGCATCTAAAGATTATTCGGTGGACAGATAGCTCCATTGCTGCTAATTAGCTTGTCTGGGGATGTTTTTGGCCTGGAGACATGGGATCATTTTCACATGACAATGATTGAAGCTTCATCTTTCAAGAAATCTGAATTGTAGAGAGCAAAACCAATTAAGGCCAAACCACTTGGCCTGGGCAGAAGCCTGAGGACTGGAGAAGAACACATAACATTGGTGTCATCCTCGACCAAAACGAGCAGCAGCTTCGCATATCACCGATAAGATTGTGCCACAACTGCTAACTATCTCACTGGCATAAAAACACACATCATAGCATTAAAAAGGCAGATTTCTGTGAAGAATGCTTCATCTTTTCTTTTCTTCTGCCAATACTTTCCTAGCTGTGTTGTGAGAAAAGATTTTGCAGCACGAGACAGATTTTTTTTCTTTTTTTCTGTTTTGTCAAAAGACATGATCAGGCAAAACATTCAAATAAGGGTAAACAAGTTATGTGAATACTGTCATTGCCTGGAGCAAGGCCAATGTTTCAGGAGGACAGCAGAGATCTGAACTTTATACCTTCTTGCTTACATATGAAAAGGTCTCAGATGAATGTTCTATTTATCTAGTGGATTGTTTCTCTTTAAACAAAGAAAAAAGCAGAATATACTGTGTATTTGTCACTGCCACTCTGCATAATTCTAGAAAATTACTTTTTAAGTCAAAATCTATTAAATGAGATTTCAATCCAGCATGGAAATTCTGGAGAAAAAAAAAATTCTCTCATTTCCGTAGTGCTCCGCCCTGTCACTGGTGTTGCCTACGTCATATTCCCACTTGAGTGGGTAATGAGAAATGTTTATATCCAGATCAAGGCACTTGCTCAACTTTCCTGGTGTGGTTTATGTTAAATACAGAAGAAGGCAGTGAACTAGTAATCCCTGAAACGGCATCTTCTGATGAGTCAGACTGAGCTGTTAGCAAAACTCTAGTCAGTCCTTCCCAGGCTTTTAACTCCACGTAGCACACAGGTGTGAAAAAGATCAAGTGAATTTTAGTACTTCTTTCATCCTGAGCGGAGCTACTTCAGCTTTGTGCTCACAGAGTCCATGGAACGCGACAACGGCAATTTTGCATTCCATTTCTCTTCAGCAATCTCGTCACTGTTCTTTTTAACCCAATAGCATAAGCATTATTTTACATATAAGAACAAACAAGATTGTTTTATGTTTAAAACCAAATGGGCATATCTTCAAGTCCTCAGCTTTCTGCCACCAATCATATTAAGCTTTTCTATGCCAGATATTCTACACATAAAATAGATTACTATGAGGCTGATATTTAATTTGCTTAATTAATTTCATTGTGAAGGCATGTTTGAAGCCACATTACTGAAGGATTCCTCCAAGGTAACCATTTAGCAGCTAAGTAACCTTTAATTACTTTGCTGTAATGATACACATCTAAGACAGATATTGTTATACTGTGACATCTGAGCACTTTAACCTAAAGGTAGTTATTAGCACTCCCATGTAAGATTCATTATGGATCATATTTCATTAATGGAGAGTATTGTGTTCTAATCTGATTATGTACTTGCAAACGTTTATTAACATATGTCCCTGAATGTGACCATGTTGCAACTCAGAGGAATGCATAGAATTTCATAAATCAGGTAGCATTTCTTAACTAAAATATATGAAATCATACAAGAGAAAAGTTATATGACAGCTCTTCTGGAACTGTTTGATACATACACTAAATAGGAAAAGAGTTGCTTAGGTCTGGTCAATGTATATAATTATGATTAGCCATGCAATATTTGAAAATGAAAGAATTAAAAAATGCAAATTAATGCTGCACTGCAAGGATCACTGCTTGTGATTTATATCACTACAGGTGAGAAGACAGTCCAGACTTGTCGATGACTGCAGATGTAGACGAATTAGAATAGATTAGAAGACATAAGAAGTCACTGCCAATTCTAAGAGGCATGAATTCATCACGATACATTTATTCACTCTGCACAATACCTCTTTTTATCTAAGTTTTCCAGTGGTGACTGTTTTTTTCATCCGGCGTGTTTCTCACATTCTTTTCTGACTCATTGAGCTAAAGAAAAACCACATTTTTAAAAATAAAGTTTCCTTCTGGGAATAAATAAAAAAAAACATATGTGACTTTTCTACAGCAAATAATACACAAGCTAGAGAGAAAGAAAGAGCAGGTATTAGCTCGTCTTTTCTTGAGTTCCCAAGTAATGGTGGAAAGTTACTCACCCTTTTCCAATGAAACGAGTTACTTGGGAAATAACTAATTTGCTTGAAGTCCACAGAGGCATGAACAAGTCACAGGCATGTACCTCATCTGAGTCAGGTCATAGTCACTAAATTATTTGTCTTACATAAACGAGGGAGAGATGAAGGAAGGAACAGAGGGGCACAGTACATTTCCCACACAGGGATGATATCTGAGAGAAGATACAGAAATTCTGTATTGTTTATGCTCAGGAGCTCAAAGAGGAGCCAGCACATTTCCGAACAGTCTTACTGAGTGCCACAAACAGAAAGCAAGTTGTTACAAACTATGTAAGCTAGAACTAAGAGTGAATGGAAGAGTAAATAATTTTTTCCCCAACAGACTTAAAGCGGTTTTATTCTTAGGTTTTAAGTACAGAAAGAGTTGCTGTGATCACTCAGTCTGATTTCCAGCATCACACAAGCAGTAGGCATATGGGACAAGCACAAATATTTGAAACACTACCTCTTTCAGTACTATTCTTAGTCTCCCACAGTCTTTCAGCAGTAGATTGATTAACTCTTCATGGCAAAAGATATATGGAAAAATGTATAAGGAAGATTATTATTTATGCCTATGCACTGGTTTCATGCCTGTTATTTTTAGACAATTTTCTGCGGTCACATGTTCCTTCCATGCACAAAATACAATCTCTGTCTAAGCCACGACCCATACCTAAAACTGGATTTCATTCCTGCTGACAGGTACTATTGCAGCGATTAAGCATACACTGCTGTACTGAGTCTCTATTCACATAAAAGTATTGTTTAAAGAAAGATGAAGGCTTTTCTCTCTTGTAAGACTTTTAAGATCTTGAAACACCTGATCATTAATCTGTGTCATTTTATGCCAGCAAAACATGTGACACAAAAAGACAAGAAGTTGTGTACTGATAAAAAACATTTTTTTTATTCTTTGTAAAGGTATTTAGAAAAGATAGAAAGTGACACAATGGTTAAACCGTATCTGCGCTTGTTTTGCAGAGACCCTTCCTCTTGCAGCCATCTTCTCTGTGTGTGGCATACATGGGATTAATTTTTACTTGCTGTCCTACATGGTTCAGTTAATTATCTCCTTAAGAAGCAAAGTACTAATTACTAATCAAAGCATAAATATATCTAGCATTATTTTCTTACTGAACTATGGAATAGTGGAATTTTATGATTTGAACGTACTTAGTAACAAACTGGAGACACTTTGTATATATAATGCAGGGTAGAGAAGAAACTCAGTTTCAAAATCCTGTAAAGGCAAGGAGGCATCTGGAAAGTATTATGAAAGCTTTTTCACATTAATATGGGTTTGTACATAAAAATGGGGATAGTCAAGATAGCAGGAGAAGAACAATTATTTCCTGTTCCACTAGGCAACTGCTGGAAATACCTATGTACTGCTGTTTACTCACAGAACTAGTAGCTTCACCTGCAGTTGCTCTGCTTTTTATCAAAGGAGAAATAAGATTTAATCATTGTGGACAAGCCAGTTTTGTCATGCCAAATGCAGCTGTTGATGAAAGAAAGAAAGAGATGCATAAGGAACTTGGAAGCACACCAAGAAGGCCTCCCATTGTGGAAAATGCCTTTTTTCTTTCCTGAATCTGTTTGAAAGATTGCTTTTAAATCCACGAGTGTTCTCATCTTTCCTTTGGGGAAATGCCCCTTTTCTGGGAATTTTGAGTGAGTGAGACTCCTACAGCCAGAAGCAACAACAGGAGAGGAGGTTTTGCGGAGCAGCTCAGGCATGAACCTCTCCATCATTGCTGAGCAGCCTGCACCGTGGCAGTGCACAGCCTCCCTGGGCCCCTTCCTGGGACTAACCACAGGCCAGTGACCATGCTGAGGTACCATTAAGCTCACACAATGCGAACATGGAGAAACTATAATATTAGGTTGGTCCAAAAACATGGAACTAGGCAGTGTTTTCAGACTCAAATCTAACTTCCAAGAGTTAAATATATCCTATGGCTTTTAAAAACCAGGCCTGAAAGGCACTTCACAACACATCAGCTCTCATAAAATTTTAGACAAAGACCGGTGAAGCTAGTTAACATCGACAGGCTCTTGGTTAGGACCTCATGTCTGAATATTTAACATAAAGAGCTAGTTTGCTGGTCCGCATTTCACAGCCCTGTGGTCTGCATGTGGAGCATCACCCACAGCTAAAACCTGCTGCATTGTGACCTTGGTTGTTTAAAGTCTATTTGACAAGATGTTTGTACTAAGCTGCAAATACAATACAGTCACTTCCTTCAGTGGCAGAAATCACACTTAAAATGTGATTCTTCTTCATGAGGTCAGCCCCTGTCAACTGGAGCCTTGTGACGTGGATCCCACAATGAATAATGCTGCTTTGATGCTGATCTATCCAAATCTGAGCTTGGTAATTCCTTTCAGTTTTGCTTCCTCCTGTGCCTCTAAATCAAGAAATAATTCTATTTACAAGTCATTTCCTCAATTAGGTCAGTCTATATTATAGGCTGGCTTTCCACTGTTTTTATTACACTGGTTTCCCAACAGATGGTGGTTTGTTATTTTATTTTTTTCTCCCCCATGTTGGTCAAGAGATCAAAGGATTCAGCCATACTTGTCTTTTGTTTCGGGAGGTGTGTGGATGAAATTTTGCATATGTTGCATGACTCTGAAGTTGGGTTAATGTTTTCAATTGTTACTCTAACAAGAGGCAAATGCTGAACTTCTGTGCTACTAGAAACATTATGGGCCCTGTTGATGAACGAACATAATACTCCCACCCAGAAAATTAAATCAACATCTTAATATGATTGTCATCTCTCTTAAAAGTACGATCTAAGTCTGTAACGAATTAGGAAAACTGTATCATCTCATGGTGAAGTAAGGTAATCATGTGCCAGTGGGAATATTTACATTGTGGAAATAAATAATTCATAGTATCATCCTTTAATTGATAGCAGAAATAATGAACATCTAAACACAAACAGTGGGTATATTTGCAGCTCCTCTGATAGCCATTGTTAAAATTAATTTTCTTAAAACAGTCACAAAATTCTGAGTCATCACTCAAACAATTCTAAAAATTAATGTTTTCTCTGTGGCTATACAAATGAAGACTGAACCTCAGTCTTAGTTACACCAGTGTAAGTCATAGAGAACTCCACTGAAGACAACTAGCACTAGGAAAAAACATCCCACATTTTAAAAGAGGAAATTAAACCCAGATCCTAAGAGCATCTTTAACTTGAATCATGCATTATCTGAGCATATTCAAAATTACCCATAATTTTAAGACATGGACTCACAAAACAAGATATTCCATGTGGTGTAAGTGAAAATCCACTCAGTCTTCCTGCATGTGCGCTTGTGCACACTCCACTCCATGAATTTACTTCCATGGAGGTCTCTTTCTATCTCATTCTTTTTTTTCTCCCCTCTAGCAGCATAAACAAAAGTTTTCCCACAGTTCTGAGACTCATTTCTTTGAACCTAATGAACATTTTGACTGGCTTTAGTTTCTTATTCATGGAAGTCATTGAGCTGTGGCATACTGTATACAGTTCTTCACTGTAATCAACCACCATTTCTCAGCCACAGAAGGTGGAAGTCATGTATGGTGAGGGAACAATGGTCTTCTCATTTATCTCAGTGGAAGCATGCTAATGCATAGATTCCTCTCATTAGGAGGCAGGGTGTTCAAATTTGACATTATGGTTCAAACTGGACTCTTTTTGCACTTAGGAAATCTAAAAAACCTTCTGTGTTAACAGTTACTTTATGTGAGTTGGCTTTTTTAAACAGTGGAGGAGAATATTCAGGATCTTGCTACTATCAAGCTTCATTTTGTGTCATCACGCATCTGCTGATCAGACCAGATCCACGGAAACTCCATCGCTCTCTACAGACCATATCCTTACCAATTCTCTCTCATCTCAAGAAGGTTTTAAGTTAAAACCAAACTGTAGAGTGCTGGAACATCACCTGTGGAGCGACTATAATTTACATTTTTTTTAAAAAAACATGTATAAGGTAACGGAGTTGGTTTGGGGGGGCTTTTTTTTGTTTGTTTGTTTTTTAACTAGGAATTTTTTTTTTTAATAGAATAAACTAGGAGATCTGCCATAGCAATTTGGATTTATTTATCAAGTCCTAAACAAAAGTTAGTTGCTGAATAGCTGAACTGATTAGAGTTGAATAATAATAGGGGTTTCATTAGTGGTTTCTGCTGTGCAACAAATGGTCCTTGTGCTTGTAAATGCCATGTCTTTGTTCTGCTTCTCATCGTATCTTACACTTCTCCTCTGTATGACTTACTAAAGAGCAGTGCTTCCATTTTGCCTAAACCATTTAAATCTGTAGACTGATGAGTAAAGGTGAAGCAACAAAATAGCCAACCTCACTGTTTTGACTTGTGATAGTTTAAAACTTGATTTCATTTCCTGCATGTAAATGTTCAACTTGTAAATCTCAGAGCGAACCCCAGACATAATTACTGACTTTCTGTCACTTTAGACATAAATAGATTCCAAATTGCTTAGGTGTAGTTATGAAATATGCAAGAGCAGGACTGAATGCCTTAAATGACAGCTGAAAACCTACGATGTTCACATTTCCTGTCAATGATTAAAGCATGAACCCTTTACTAAATACTTTCCCCCAAAAAATGGTATTTTTACTGCATCTGAATTTTAAGATACTGAGTCAGATATTCTTACAAATATACCTTTACATCAATAAATGGAAGATCAAATGGATCAGCTAGTTGTCAAATATTCAGCTGTCATGAAGCTACGTCCTTCTTAATTGAATATGTCAGGATAATGAACACTAGTTGCAAATTTAAACTATTACGCTTTTAACTGTGTGGTTTACGTTGGAAGCTTAGTATGCATTATAATTTGTATTAGGAAATTGATTCTTATCTTGTTAAAATACAGTATTTGGAAAAAAATAACTTTCAAATTTTTTCTCTTCAGTATCTCACTTTGCTGAGGATGAAAAATCCATAGCAGCTGCGTAGACATTCACAAGAGTAAGGGATAGGAAAGATGTCAGCCATTGTCACCAGGTATGCTATTCAGTTGAGAGAGGTCTAGCTCACGAATTAAACTATTCTGATAGCTACACTATCACATAAAGCCTATGTCCTATTTTAAAGGATCTTCTGTGGAAATACATTTTTATTGGGACTATGTTTTGGTTGGGGATGACAGGATGAAGTTTTGAAAAATCTAAGTTTTCCTGGTTCAAATTCTCTTTTAGCAAACAAGTGTTCAAAATACAGCGAAAGTCAAAGGACATCTGCAGTGTATTCAAAGACAGGCCTTCATAAATAATACCATTTAGCTATGAACTTGATTCATATTTGTTTACAAAGGGGTTTATGGAGTTTTTCAGAAAGTGTTTTAAATGGGAATCAAGTTACCTTTTTATGGCAACCTTCTACTACTGTAACTTTATCGCAAGATAATACCACATACCAAGAGGTGCTATTTGGGACATAGCACTCAGTCTGTAAGAAACACATGATTCTGCATGACGGTGCTTAAACATGTGTAGACCTTCCAGCAACACATCCTGGTTTCCTTACAGAAATATTTGTCAGACTTTACCAGAACAAATGACTTGCTTAGGTTGTCTGATGAGAAAGCACTGTCATGTTCTCTGTCCCTTCCACGTACTCTTCTTGTCAATACTGTCTTCGGGTCATTGGAAAGTTCCCATACCATATCCCTTCCCAGCCAATGGCAATAGTGAATTATAGCTTGGTAAAAGAATTATATGCTATATATAGCTACATATAACATTATGTAAAACTCTATACTTCCAAAATACTAGGAAGGTTATAGCTATGCCAAGATCTATTCTTTGTAACAAGTGGAGCTAAGTAGTACATGTGTGAACAGCCTGATTTCATGCAAAGAGTTTTCACACAGGGTAGCTTCAGGGACTGGAAATCGATGTCATGTGGAGCAGCAGACGTGGAGGTTTGCAGATCCAGCAACCTCCAGAGGAAGCAAGCCTTTTTATGTTGTGATTTTGGTCACTGACCCTGTGAGACACCTGGAGAGATGTGTGCCTAACACTGACTATCCTGTTACCTGCCATCCTCCACAGACAAGAAACATCAGTACAGCAAAAAAGTCCAGTACCTGTGATTTCCCAATATAGCAGAAATCATTATCCTGCTTTACATTAAACAAGATTTAATAATATAATCATATCATCCTTTAAACATCTAAGAGATATTTTCTTTTTTCATGGCAAAACTACCCAGGCAATTGAAAGAAGTGCTTTAAAAGGTACTTGCATTGTACGTAAGCTGGAGATCTGGCTCTTCAGTTTTTTCATGCACCATAGTAACAGAGTATCTAGTGGTTTGAAAGGTTAAAGCATCTCTGAACCAAAACAGGCTGTCAAAGTCAGCAAACTAGATCTTCCTTCATTGGCATTTCTCTGTGATTACGGTGATCCTTAGAACTAGTATGTCAAGAATGACTTTTATATCACACAATTGTTATATCACAAATGAGGATCATCCTTTAACAGTATCCTTTTCCTTCACATTTTCTGTATATATTTGGTAAGCACATAAACGCCATATAAATGTGTAATTAATTAGATGGAAAGCAAATTAGCCAGAGGTGATTCTTAACTTAAAAAATAATCTGCTCAAATGTTTCACTTAAAAACCACAGGTCAGAATCTTAACTGATGTAAACTGACACAGCTCTGCTGTCTTCAATGAAGTTAGGCCGATTTCTGCCACATCTGCTATTACTGAAGCCAATGTTTCACCCTGAATTTTATATTAGATAATGAAACACAACATGTTTTCTACCAGCAGTAGCACTGGTCCTTCAACTAATGTGTTCCCTCAAAGTCATTCTCTTAGGAAAAAAACTGCTCTTCTATCACTATATACATATATATAATATATACAGACATATATACAGTCAGACAAAAAAGATAAATGCATAAATGTATCAGAACAGGATGTCCACGACTTACTTATAAAATGCACTCTAGACCTCTTCTAATGTGAAGTACAGAAGGAATAAAAAAAAAAAAAGTGGAAAGTATATTTCAGCAAAATTTTATGAGCTGAACCAAAGATTTTTAAAATGCACAGAGTCCGGAAAAAGCAAATATGTTACAGGTGGTAGTGTTATATAACTTCATATGCAATAACTTAATGTTTTATGTACACCATAAATCTGAACTAAATTTAGAGCTTCTTTATTGATAAAGAATGATAAATAACCTGCAAGTAAAGTGATACCAGACCTTTTAAGTTCATCCAGTTTAAAATGAGTTTTAATCTGTTGGACAATGACAAGAAATTTGGAATTAGGAGACAATAAAAGAAGCCGGGTTAGTTCTTCAGACAGCATCCATTGATTTACCTCTGTTGAAGAAACCCTAATGTATTCCTGCTGAGGATCTGGCAAACAATTTTGTACAGCTCTTGCAATGCTTGTCTGAGCATTAAAAAAAAGGTTCTATAGGGCATTCTCTATACCTCCACCTGTATGTAAGGTTTCAGTAAATGGAAAATCCTGTTCTTTCCTAAACAGGACTGTTCCCTGCTGGTTCACACAAACTACCCTAAAGGGAGCCCTGGGGAAAGGGAGCAGGGCTCCTTCCCCTGCTCAGGCATGCACAGGCAGGTGCATTCTGCATCCTGTTGTGATTTTCTAGTGGGTTTAATGCACCTCTGTGTCTCCCTGCAGTTGGATTTGTTCCTTTCAAGCATAGATCTGACTTGCGTAATTTTGCAAATGTGAAGTACAACATTCCTACACATCCAGTCCTGTTTCCTCAGAAGTCAGTGGGAGCAGAACATAGCTTTACTAATTACTTTCTTGTTCTGTCTGGTAATTGGTTTCTTGTACTATATTGCGTTATGTGGAGAGAATGCCACATGTTGCCTAACCCCGGATCCCTGAATTTGGTGTAGATGTCTGTGTTAAGTCATCTGAACTAAACTCAGGCACGTACAATACAGACATCTGCATATGAGCCAGTTTGCCCCGTTCAGTGAAGGTACAAATATAGCCTCTCCAACGGATGATCTCAAGCTTTAAATTAGGCTCTTCTCAGGTATTTTCTGCGTATACACATGCTACATTCTCTCTAAATATGTTCTTTCCTGCTTACTCATGGCTTACGTGCTTAAAGTCTATTCAAACATGAACTTTGTTCTTCTCTCTAAATACTGTGGTTATTCACTTACACATCTGGAATGGATTTAAGCAAAGATTAGTCTGCTTTACTCCTTCGACTGCGGTGTAATTCACAACATATTAGGTTGTATACATTTGTGCAGATCATTTTTAATCAGATGCACAGCATGCTGTTCATATCCTTTTACCTTTTTATTATTATTTCTGATACTGTAATTCATCAAACTCAATTAGACCTGCCTAGTTTCATCACTAGAAATGGTTTTCTTCAAGTATGGAATGGGGCTGCGATACGCTGCTTCATATCGAAGAGATATTCAACAGATACAGCAATTCATATTCCCATTACTTTATGATTGTGACACAAAGTAATTTATTTCCTTTCCCCAGTCATAAAAATTGTGCCATATTCCAGCCTCCTGCAGCCTACTCCAGTTGCTTCCAGTGTCTTCCCTATTGCTTGCCACTTGTTTCTTTAAATCTCACTGCTCCATCCTCTTCAGTTTCGCACACACTGATTTCCTCTCCTCCATCAGACTCAGGCAGGTGGGTTATATTCAGAGCTCACATAAACAAGCAATCTTATTAGACAGTAGGTACATTCCCTGACTATTCCCCTAATCAGTTCACATTTGCCTCTCTAAGTGCTTGAAAAATAAATAAGCAGATGGTGAAGTCAGTTAATTTTCCACAAGTGTTGTGGCAGAAAATGAATCTTCAGGAAATGTTTTAGATGGCAATTTTTTAACTCAAAATCAACCACTTGTCTTCAGTTATACTTTTTACCTTTTTTAGTGTGCTAGGGAGGTGTAAACTATACATGATACAGAAGCAGTGGCCCTTTGACACATCCAGTGCCGCTGTCTGACATGACAACGTAAACCATCTGGCCCTCGCAGATGCAGAGTGTGGGGGTATGGGGGTTAATATTGTATCCCCTCCCCATTCCTGATGTCTCTAATAGCTGCTGTCAATCAAGCACCCTCCTCTTCCCCAGCTCCGGGAGGAGATGCACATTTGAAATTTCTGGCTAGGCGGTATGGGAAAGGGAAGCGCAGACTCTAGCGAAGAGACAGAAACAGGCCAGATCATTCTTCTTTGCAAACCTAATAAATTCATTTATTCATCTGATTTTCACCTTTTCGAGGGACAGGGCCCAGGCTGTCTGTCAGATTTGTCAAAGCCTGAGAAGGTGTGGGTACTTCTGCCTCCTGCCTGCCCCACTTTCTCTCTCCATGAGCAGACCTGGGCTGAGAAGGCAACAGTTACCCCTCCTGCACGACTGCCCAGAGGATACAGAAACTTGTGCTGCTGGAAGGGCAAATGAAGATAATTTCACTCATAGCTTAAGTATGAAAAGGAAATCAAAAGTTAACAGTAGCCAAGGCAGTTCAGACAAACATATTCCCGACTTCCCTGGTTTGCAAAGATGAAACCAAAGGTCGTGAAAACGATTCAAGCACATGGGGACTAACAAAGTTACTGCATAGATGGCCAAAAAAAGTACCAATTCAGATTTTGTTGATAGTTAGGAACGGCTCAAAAGAAGCTGAAACAAACATCCTCTTTCAGCTCCAGGGCCAAACACATCCTTGACTTAAGTCTTTCAAAATTCAGAATGTTAAACCAAGGTTGGATCTGGCCTCTCATCTCTGATGATCCTTTCTAAAAATCTTTGATAGTGTGTGTTAGTTTTACGGTACAGCCATAAAGCAGCCAAATGTAGAAGTAAATGACCTCATACCAGCTATCTCTCTGCAGATAGATTCACTTGGCAGATAGCCAAGAATTGATTGACACACATCTTACGGAACTAGAGTTAATTAATATGTCTACCAATTCCCAAATGGATCTCAGGAAGCAGAGAATCTGTTTAATGCAGTAAGCAATGACAATCTGTGTGTGGTCAAGAGACAATCACTAATTGCCAAGAATGCATTCTGGAATAAAGCATTAAAGAATATGAAAAAAAAAACCTTCTCCTTTGCAGCTCCTTTACCCCTTCAAAACCTTATGCTTACAACATTTTGAAGAGTCATGTTTCAAATATCAAAAGACATTTTTATAGGGAAAAATGGTTCCCAGACTATAAAGTCAACACTCAAAAGGTCTGTTAAATTTTCTACGAGACGAAATTCTGATTTTTAAATACCTGCATCCTCATTCATTTAACAATGATGTCTTTATTTTCAGGGAAATGTGCAAATCTGAATTGCAAAACCGTAAGGTAACTTGAAAGAGCTGTTCTTCGGAGATCACAGAAGCTGCAAGTAACACAGCTATGGATTCATCAGTAAAACTTGTCCATAAATTAAGCACGTGACTGCTGAAAACACATCAAGAGCCTGGTTGCTAAACTGAAACAGTCCATGGAGCAATACTCAGGTAAGCCAGACTGAAAACAAAGTAAAGTGGACTAATTTAAATTACATACTCATCTTGAAAGGAAAATAAAACATTGGCTGTTCTGATGAGAAAAATGATTGAAATAGAGCACAGAGACATTCTAGTAAAATATTCAGCCAGTAAAAACAGCATAGTCCCATTGCTTTCTGTGAGCGATACTGCTTCTCTCCAGAGAAGACAATGCTTATCTATTTAGTTACGACGATCACTGACAAAACAGTAGAAGAGCTACCTCAAGCTTTCTGCAGCACTAAGCAAAAATCACTAAACTACAGATTAAAAAAAAAAGGGGGAAAAGAAAGGGGAAAAATGATTTATGTTTCATGAAAAAGTAAAGAAACAAAACCTAGGTCACATATGAAAAACTGTCAGTGTGTTAGAACAAATCTGAGAAGTGGGATTTATGAATGTGTGACACTATTTTAATTCCCAGCTGGGAGAATGCTGCCATGGTGTCAGACTGCACTGACTGCTAGGAGACTAAAGGACAGAGGAGTTGGCCCCAGAATAAACACACAGGCTGAACTACCCCTCTTATAGCTGGTATCTGTCCTGACCAGAAAAAGAGAGCGCATTTAACTTCATGAAGCAGGCAGAATGGGCTTATTCATATTTATTTAAATCCTTGGGGAAAAGATGCTGTGCAGGGGAGAAAAGCACAGATTCTGCTGTGATTTATCAATCAACACGTCAGCACCTGATTCAGGAGCCAGACTTACCAGATCCACTCACCGAGCCACAGAAACTACTGAGAGTGCGTTTTGGCAGGAGAAGATCATGGCTAAACACCAATAAAGATTACAGAGGAAAAATAAAAATACTGGGTTTAGATAGCTTACCTCAGGATGGCTTCCAACTTCAATATAGGTGCAAACTGGATGAAAAGCCCCTGTTCCGCAGGCATACAAGTGGGTTTGGTTGTAAGCCTTAAGCACCTTGATGAAATTAGCACATTCTCTCTGCAAAGAAAAGGGGAGAAAAAAAAAATGTATCCACAAAGTTAATTAGTGATTATGACTAATGGAAGCTCTTCTGTGCTAGGGATGTATGGCTGAATGAACAGATTTTAAAAGTGTGATAATTTCATGCTGTTTATAAGCTTGTTTATTGCTAAGTATTTAATAAATAGCCTGATTTAGGTTCTCATTTAAATATCTTTGGTTGTCATTTAATAAAGCATCCACCCCTGAAGAAAAGATTACACACACAAAAAAAAAATCCTGATTTTTTGTTTCAGACACGCTTCATCTTTGTAATTTATTCTATTGCCATGTTTGTAAGGCAAAATCCATTTATAGAAATGTGTCAGAATGAAATAATGAAGAAAAATGGACCAACTGTTTGCTTGTATTCAATTAAGTAACAATTAGAAGAAAGATGGGCCAGATGGAAGGAGCTGACGAAAAGCAAATCATTGATATAACGTTTCTAACAATAATATGAACGTTGCCTCACCCCCATTGCCTGTGTTTAGGGGCCTGTTTTGCAAAGATGAATACATATACTAAACTTTAACGCAATTGCTGACAGCTCCTAGAATACAAGCTTTGCAAGACTTGGAGTTTACATTTTCTACGTAAGTAAATTATCCCTCAAGAGCAATTCTAGTTCTCAGCAATTAAAAAATTAATAGCAACACTAACAGTCCCTAGTACAAACATTATGTTATCTGTTAGCAAAAATGTCATTGTTAATGCCTAATGTTATGAAAATGGAAATGTCTAACCTGATAGTCGAAACGTCAACTTTTTATGTTTATTTAATATTTTTATTTCAGCAGAGTCTAACAATGAAAATAAATACGTCTGTTCTTGAGAATCTGACACAAATACAAATGATGGATTTTAAATAGGAGAAAAATAATAACATTGAACTAAAACAACCATTTCCAGTGTTTTAAAAATGAAGGAGACTTTTCTACTCATATTTGATGGATTTTTTCGTACAGCACTCAGCTGTACCTCTCCAAGCGGACCGGGGCCCATGGAAACACCACCTGAGCTATCGCCTCCACAGAAATCTCATTGACTGGCATCGTCCATCTCTGTAACTTGCTTGCTAATCAAACCAGATACTCTCAAGCACAAAATAATGACTGTGCCAGGAAAATGCATGTGCAATTTGAGGCATGCCTTAGGCCACTGCAGGGAAAAGCAATGAACTTGCACAGATAAAATACTGATTCCCTGACTTACACAAAGGACTGTACTGAAATGACACTGCTCCTCCAATTTTATTGTTTATTTGCATAACACATGATGGCAATGCATTAAAAGGAGCACCCAGAGAAAAGCATACAGAATTTTACTATGTCCTTGGCTTATTGCTGATATAACTTAACTTTCCAACTGAGATGGAAGAAAAAATATAAAGATAGTTAAGGTAATCCAACAGGAAATTGAAAGAAATGGAGATGGATGTTACCAGAGGTCTCTCTTAATTCTTTCCATTCTGACCTTTCTTAATAAAAACACACACAATTTCTGGGCATAAGTATTCTTCCTCCCACACATGTATAAACATGAACATACATTTATTATATGAATATGTATCCACAGACTACTTTCCACTGTCGTAGTGATAGAGCACTAAGCAAATACCTGGCATAAATCGTCAAAACTACAATATATGTTTTGATATTGTTCTTAATGCTGTTGTCCTTTGTTCCGCTGAATAAAAGAAATATGGGAGAACCGTGAAAATATGTTAATAATTCAATAACAGCAAAAACAAAAATGGGCAAATACTGCAAATTCACGTAACAGTAAAAATGAACAAACTTGAAATAAATCCTTTCTTAAACTGACATTCTGTCTTCCAGATGGAGCATCTGACTTTGACTCTACATAATTTAAAACTGACCAATGATTTGCATATTATTAAATAATACAGTATTTTCTCACTTAAGAGTTGAATCTGGTCAAATTTAATCACACCACTGTTTCAGTGGTGTGCTTTGCCTTGTCTGATTCATTTGTTAAAGTTGTTAAAAATTGCCTGCCTGAAGAACTTGAAGTGTTAGAGGCCAGTGGACATGTACCTTTGCAAAATGTCTGGGCTGGTACATGGGCTAGACCCACAGCCAGTGCAAATCAAAACAGATGTCCTGATTTCAGAGGAGCTATTCTGATTTACAGCAACACTCCACCTGTGACTCTATATGCATTCACTAAATACTGTTCAGCTGCTTATCTATAATATACAGCAAGAAGGCATTAGGTAGCTAATACTTCAAAGGTGAGATGGCAAACCCTGTTTAGTTCAGGGGCAGAGTCCTCTTTGATTGCTATGGATGGAAATTAAGAAAAAATCAGCTTCACTGAATTATTCCTGATTAGCCTGAGAGGGGTGGAATTAACTCTATCATAGCCATATTTTAACTTCAAGTGCTCAAGGTTGATAGAAGTGTAACTGTATTAGTACAAGCAAAGGTACTCCGGATTTATAATATACTTCCAAAACCAGATTTGGCTTACTCATCCGTGCCTTTAGGCTCTCTTTAATTTCTTGTACATGTTTTTTACCATAGATGTCTGAGAAATACACAACCTAGTTAAACAATGGGGAAGGTAAATACCTACAGCAATAAACCTTTGACTATGACAAATAAATTTATATAACATTTAAAGCTCCTAGTCCAGCTCAGACTGCTCTTATAGCTTCCTTGTGTTTTACAGCTGCATAAAGGAACCATTAAGGTCTATTCAGTACATTCTCATACACCTCCCTAACAGATTAGGTTTCTTTATATATTTTACATGATTGTAAAAAAATAAATAAAGAGGGGTATTAAACCACAATAAATGACATCAAAGTGAAGTTACAGTTCTGATTTAAGCCCTTGTCAACTCAGGAAGTTCAAAGTGAAGTTCCTGCCCTGCCTGGGAGAAGGTGCTATTCTCCCTGGAACAATAGCAACAGGCGCGTTGATTTAAATTGCAGGGTAATCGGATTCCTTCCTTTGTCTAGCTGTGCTCAAGTACAGCTGCACAGGTACAGCATGATGTGTGGAAATCTTTTACCTTTGCATTTGATATTCTGAACTTAGCAAGACTTTGCTTTGTGGTGGTGAATATTAGGTTTTCCTCGGTTGTGTGGCTCTGGGAAGAAAAAGCTTCCCATAAATCTGTAACAACTTTAACAGCTTTGAATGATTCACTCAGACTGCAAATCTCAGCACGTGTGTGTGGAGAAGATGTTCTGACCAGGGAAAGTGTGTGTGCATTTAATGCAGTTTGGGTCCACCACTAAATGAGACTTGGGTGACTGACTCACATTTTCAGTCTCTGTTTCCCCACTCCTGCCCTCAGTCCAAGGCTCCTAGATGGTATTCAAGCACCTTCAGCTGTGAAACCTGGCAGACCGTCCCGACACCAGTGGCTATGTCAACTTAAATACAAAGCAACTCCCCGACCCCCTTGGCTGTAGGCCTGGAATGACTTGGGTGTCTCCAGCCGGGCTCGTCCCACTTGGCAGCAGCGTCTCCCCTTGCCAGACCCCCAGGCCAGCGCTGTATTGTCAGCATGAAGGTCTGTGCCAGCAGAACGAGACATTTCACTACAAGAACTCAGAGTGTAAGGTGCTGGAAAGGAGACAAAGACAACAACAAAAAAAAGCAGCATCTATCTCGGTAAAATACAGCAGATGGGAGAAAATATCCACTGGAGGAAGTGGAAGTAACTCAGAGCCAGAAGCTGTAAGGAACAAATTGTCAGGAAATTTAAACATTGAGTCTACGTGAGAGTTCAGTCCCCCAGTACTTTTGTATCCGTTTTCACTTTCCCCCGGAAAGGGATGTTGTTTGAAGGGAACATATCCTGGACATATGCATACGCTTTGAATATTGTTCTTCATCAAGTAAAACAGCCAAAGGAAGAAAATTAGACTTTTAAAAATTATTTTCCAGGTGGAAATATTTTTTTTTGTATGCAAAAGCAGGGTGGTGTGGGAGTTTAAAATACTTTTAGGCTAAAAGCATGAATAAAAATGAGTGTAAAGTTTGCAAAGTTCTCCGTAGGCAGGAGAGTATTGCTTGGATGGCTTATGAAAATAAACCTTAAAATCCAATGCTCAGAAGCACTGGAATCACCATAGTGAATCATTATAAATTCTTCCACCTAATAATTCTGTTTATTATAATGGACAGCTTAGTATTAGGAAACTTTTCTTGTCTATATAAAGCTAAACACTGGTTTATGCCCTAAAGCTTGAGTTTATACATACATACATACAGCATAAAGCATAAGTGATTGCATATGGTACAGAATTATTCAGGTAAATATTCAAAGAGAAAATTAGGTACATCATGCAGGCATTACTGCTGTCCCGAAAAGCCTATTCATTTATCTTGCCTACCCTTGGAGAGGATTAATCTTCATTTATATTTCAATAAATGGTACAAGGTTTCCCCAGGAGCTGTAGGTTCTTCCTTTGTCCTTGTACAGAAGTACCTCTATCTTGAAATCCAAGCAGCTAAGCCCTACGTCATATCTGAGACCTTTCAGCATAACCTGTAAGGTCTTTCTCTCTTTGTCCTGACAGACGGACCTTCTTTAGATACCTACTTTTTAAGTTTTTACAGGGCAACTGTTGGATCTACTTTTGAAACAGTCCTGTGATTGCATGATTGCCAATATCTTCCAAAGCAAGGCCAAAGAAATGGTTTGTGCCTTGTCCCGACTGCCATGTACGGTGGCTGAAGAACTCACCCCAAACGTGGGGCACAACCCAGTTTGTTTCTCTGCTTGAAGGAATATGGATCGTAACCCTCACTGTGTTGGGTCTGTGGGGGGGGGCTTTGGTAGCAGGGGAAAGGGCTACACGGCCGGGTGGCCCCTGTCAGAAGCTGCTCGAAGCTCCCCCAGCTCCAAGTCAGCCCCACCTCAGGCTGAGGCCGGGCCATTTCGAGACAACAGATGCGCCTCTGCAATAGCGTATTTAAGGAGGGGACAAAGGAGCGGTTGTGGAGACCTGCAGCAGCGAAAGGAGGGGGAGGTGAGAGAAACACCTGTGCTGATACCAGGATTCAGTGAGGAGGCAGTTGGAGCAGAGATTCCCCTGCAACCCGTGGGGAGAGGGCAGGCTGTGCCCCTGCAGCCCATGGAGGATCGCGGTGGGGCAGCCCATCAAGGACCATGGCAAGGCAGAGATGGACCTGCAGCCCATGGAGGACCCCACGCCAGGGGAGGTGCCTGCTCCCAAAGCAGCAGTGACTCTGTGGGCAGCCTGTGCTGGGTCGGTGTGTTCCTGAGAGATTGCACCGTGCAGGAAGGACTCATGTTGGAGGGGTTCGTGAGGGACTGTCTGCCGTGGGAGAGACCCCGCGCTGGAGCAGGGGAAGCGTGTGAGGAGCCCTCCCCGCCTCAGGAGGAAGGAGCGGCAGGGACAATCTCCGGTGAACTGACTGCACCCCCCATTCCCCGTCCCCCTGTGCCGCTGGGCCGGGAGGAGGCAGAGACATCGGGAGCAAGGGGGCTGGAGCCCAGGAGGGAGGGAGGGGTGGGGGAGGGGGTTTGGGTTTAAAATCTGGCTTTCACATCTCCTTATCCTATTCTGTTTTGATGAATGCTCAATTAAAATGAATTTTTTACCCAAGTTGCATCTGTTTTTGCCCGTGACCGTAACTGGTGAGTGACCCCTCCCTGTCCTTCTCTTGACCCACCAGGTTTTGTTACATTTTCTCCTCATCCGGGTGTGGGGTGGAAGAGTGAGCGAGTGGCGGCAGGGTTCTTTGTTACCGGCTGGGCCTAAACCATGACACTCACCGAAGCCCGAGCAGACACTACAGGCTCTCCTGGGGTTAGCTTGGCATATAAGGGCACAAGGACATCCAACCGAAGCCATTCTAGATTGCCTACAGGAGCCGAAGGTTCATTTGGCCACCTGGAAGGAACACTGTCCTAGAAGTTTACTGGGCATTTCTGAGCGAGAACAAGGTTTTAACTTCAGGTACATTACGGATGTTTATGTTTCCTCTAAACTTGACTAAGGAGGTTGTGGGGTTGAGATCCTCAGCTCCACACTGACAGTTCATTGAAATGAAAGTGGCTAAAACCATTTTATCACACCATGGTGCTGTAGTCAAAGCACCAACCCCGCTGCAAATTCTGCTGTACTAAACTACTTGCAGAACAAATTGAGAAATTATTAGACTCACATTTAGAGTGCGACTTAAAGTCAAAGATATCCAGTGTGTCTGGACAGAGATCTTAACTCTAAATTTCAATTCCCAATATTACACACTACATATAAGAGCAGAGGGCCTGTCTTGAAGAGAAGATAAAGTGTTAATTAAGTTTTCCAGAAGGGCACCCACTATATGAAGATCAGTATGTCTGACTTACTAACCAAACATACACATTTATTTTTTAAGAGTTTTCTAATATTTATATATCAAACTGATAGAAGGGCTTAAGCAGAGAGAGATTAGCCAGAAAAAATAAATTACAAAGAAAAGTCTGCAACAAAAAGCATATGAGCCAAATGCAGAAAGATTGAAAAACAAACACTACAGATATATAACACTGATTAGGCTGTGTTATGCAGACTTTTCCCGGACAGTTACAAAAATAAAGTCCATCCATCTGTCAAAACATCTGCTCCACATATGAAAATTAGAACAGAATTTAGGTGTTTTTTATGAGTTTCCAGTAATTCTCTCTTCTCCAGAAGCCTGGAATTTACATCTTTCAATCTGGATTACTGACGCAGCAGAGTTTTTAATGGCATCTTTTTAAGTGGAAGTTAAAGGGTAAGTCCCTGTGACTAATAAATATCTAGATTTTTCTCCTTATTTTAAGAAAGTTGGGGTTTTTTTTTTAACCAGCATTGACGTCCATACTAATCCTCAGATATTACAGTAAATGTACATGGCCAGATTATGCAGGGCAATAAGAAGTCCAAATAATCCATTGCAGTATCATTAACTTCAATAGTTTTCTGCTGATTTAGTCCAGATAAGGATCAGAACCTGTGATACATTCTTCCTTTATTTCAGCCTTCCCACATAGGCAAGTGGTTAAAATATCAGAAGGTTTAGTCTAAACTGGATGGACAAGGGGATTTAAAGCTATCGTCTAACAGCTGGACAAACAAAATAAATACCTGTTTTGTCTTTCAAATCAAAGTGGAGGGACAGTTTCCATATAAAGTCCCATGCATGAGTTTAATTAATACGTTTACTTTTTTTCTTTCTTCTGTCCAATTAGTTGAATTCTCAAGTGGCAAGGTCAGAGATATCCATGGAGAATAAGTAATCCCTGATATTACTGCTGTCATTCAAATTTATCACACTGCTGAAAGATGTTCCGGACTTACTACGGAGCTTTTTAACTTCTCTCTTTTCGCTACTGGGCTACTGCCAGCTGTGACCAGTTCAGTCTGTATTGGCTAGGTATCTTTTTCAGCATGCAGCAGCACTGTTTCAAGAGAAATATTTCTGGAGTGTTAGTGTAATAAATGTATGTGTGATTGCCATGTACACCAATGATTAATTCTCAGCTAGATTGTGCAAACACTTTGGCACGTCAGTAAGTGCATGCAAGGAAGTCCTCTTCCTAGTGAGTTCTATGTGGCATATGCTTTCACAGTTCTTGCTGCTTGTGTTCAAGTTTTTGTAAGATGCAGTAAAATTATTTAAAAATGGTTACTGTTTCCCTCTTTCTATTACAGTTGCACTTAGAAAAATATTGGTCAAAAAGCTCAGTCTGCTTAAACAGGCCCAGAATAGGCAACGGACAAAGAAAATTATTCCAGTCTTGTTAAAATGCAATGATATTCTAAAATTTTATTTTATTGGAGTAAGCTAGTTGATAACACTGCTGCAAAGCTATTGTGCTAAGTGCTGCATTGGCAGTAATGGGAAAGTCTCGGACTACTAGGAGCTTTGTACAGGCTCTAATGGGTGGGGAAATGATGCCTGGCACCTGTACTTGATGAGATAACCTTCCAGCTGAACCTGTATAGGCAGGTGCATGATTCTGGAGTGGGGGAGGCCAGCTGGCATGAAAACATTTGCAGACTATGATTTATTACTGTGTACCCCTTGCAGTTTGGATCAATAACATCAGTTCCATCCCTGTTTTGTCATTACTGTACCTTGCAATCAGCAGGATCAGTGTTTTATAGTCCTACGCTCTGAAAAAGAGTCAGTCTGCAGTGCTGAATGAAGTTAGTTGAGCAGCTGAAGTATCAGGGTCTGTGTTACAGAAAGGGATTTCTATTAACTGAGTTTTCGGGGATTACATCTCCATTAGTCAAAGCCTTATAAGCAGTGTGTGTTACATCACTCACGCACAAATCCAATATAAACCTAGAATATGTCTTGGTAAACAAAATGTCATCTCTTTTGTAAATCCATGTTATTTTTCTGGACTGTGTTCTAATTGTACTTGTCTTCGCATCTCAGAGCTTTGACAGCTGACAGATCTCTAGATTCAGTGGCCCTTGTATTGGAGCCTGATCTGGAGGATTTTATATTGGATTGTGATCTGGAGGACTTGACCCCTCTGGAGATGTCAGGAATGACACTACCCTTAGGCATGGTGACCATTGCCAACGTTACAGAAGAGCCCTTGATTGATTAATTCCATATCTAGATTTTCCTCAGTTGTCAAGATGCACCCTGAGAAATTTCAGGCTGAAGGTGCCGCGGAGCGGTTGATAAGACATTTTTGGTTGCCTACTACAGCTTACTGTACTTCCAGTTATCTTTCCAATTAAGTTATACCTGTTATCTGTCTGATATTTTGCTATGACAAGAGTTCATGAGAATATTTAAAACGTATAATTTACCCAAGTTGCAGGATGTCTGCGTGAATTTAAACCTTTAAAGCATTAAGACAGGAAAAAAGAAGCTAACTAACAAAGTAAATGATAAAAAAAGTCACTGCAAAAAAGTAAATATATCCTGATTCCTTCAAGCCACAAAACTGCATGCTACCTTAGCAAACAGTTGTATTACCAGTACACTTGCACAGCAGATAGAAAGCTCCTCTGTTTCTTCATTTCTGTTAGTGAGGATGGCACACAAAATATCTCCCTGCCTGTCTACCTACCTACTTGCAAAGCTCGTTGTCACTACTGGTACTGTCACTACTGTCATTTGGCCCAGAGTTTATCCCTAAGGCTAATCATGGAAGTAGCTAAGCCAGGTGGGATTCTCCTTAGGGTCTGTCCTGAAAACAGTCATAAACCAGAACCCATTAGAAGTCATTAGATGCCATGCTTTAAAGATGCCTCCCTTCACTGCACAGACTTAACACATCAGGCCTTCAAATCTTTGTTTTTACGACTAACCATCTGACCTAGCAATCTTAGGAACTAAAATTTCTCCACATTTTTCTGTGTTCAGTATGTTTAAGTACAAGACATGTTTCTGGTCCTTAAATCTTCACACAGCAGATGTAGATAATAATTATTCTGGACCCGTAAACAGCTAGAGGGATGCCAAGAAGAATATATCACTAAATACCTGATTTAATGACCATCTAATATTTTTGTACATCTGGTTAATGCATAGTTAACAAGACAAAACAAAGTCTTTTGTGGATGCAGTCCAGCAAACAAGTGGGCTTTCAGGATTTTGCAGCCACAGCGTTGATTGTTGTAAATTAAACCTTTCCATGAGCATCAGCAAGCTTCCTTTATTTTGAATTGTTCTGCTTTTCAGTAGTATGTACTTCCTACAGCACAGGATGAATTTATTTAATGAACAGAAGAGTACTTCAGTAATAACTCAAAACATTGGGAAGCCTTGAGGTCAAGCAGAAGGCAGTTCTTTTCTGACCATAACTTTACAACTAAATTGGTTTTGCTCTGTAGAGTAAACCTGTTCCACGTTTGGGGCATGGCTTTATTAGCAAAGAAATGAACAATACTGCTTGGTTTCAGCTCAAGCAGTCTCACCAAGCCCAGCAGCAATTTAAGTTGCGACCACAGTCTAGATCTAAAGAGTCTCTCTGTCTATCTCTCCTGTCTGGGTGGGGTAATCACCTGTCTCCTGGAGAAATCAGATTATACCCTGCCTTTCCGAATAGGATCAACACCTTCTAATTGGGTGGAGTAGTTCAGACAAACAGGTTGTCAAGCCTGTTGGAGGCACATAAAGCACTTACCCTCCATATCAGTCAGCTTGCCTTTATTCAGCATACAGGCATATCCTGTAATGACTTCCACTCACAGCCACCTAAGATAAATATACTCAAAACTTCTGTGTCAAAAGTGAACGTAGAACCATGAAGCGTTGACAGGAAGCAAAAGACTGTTGCATCTATAAAGGACAGTTGCTTAGCAATTTGTGTGCATGTAAATAAACATACTCTGTGAGATAGACTATGAAGTCACATGTGCCTTACTGTGGGAATCCGGAAATTTGTGTGTGGCTATTAAACTATTTTGACACCACAGAGGGATGCAGAACAGAGAAACCTTAAGTGATAAAGCTTAAAAATCACACTCAGTAAAAATTTGGCACCAAACTGAAATTATTGAAATGAGAGTTTGCTGAGAGGTTGTGGGGGGTTTTGTTAGGTTGGGTTTTTTGGGGTTGGGGTTTGGGGTTTTTTGTTATTTATATTCATGATACATGTATAGTAACCTAAAGTTTTTGAAGATGTTAATCGGGAAAGAATTACCCAAGAGAAAAAGAGATCGGTAGATTATTTGATCCAAAACAGATCATACCATGCAGTCAGAAAAATAAAAAATATAAAAAAAAGAACAAAGCAAGAGAGAAAGATATGGATTCACCCTTTATTTACTGTTCTTACTCTTTTTGTTCCACCATCTTCAGAATACAAAAGTGTCTCTACAATGAAAAGATTTTTGTAAAGATCTTCTGTTGACACGAAGATGTGGAAACTGAACAAAGCACTAGCTTCGACATAGGAAATAATTGCATATTATTTCGCAGGTTATTTTAAGAACTTTCCCTTTAGCTCTTTTACTTATTACAAAAGAAAAAAGACAATATTTTAGACTTGTGTGCACCAGGAAGGAATTTAGTAGACCTATTTTTTGTGTATGTAAGTTACAGGATGACAGAAAGAAAAATAGTTGTGGACTAATTTAATAGTGACACAGGGACCACATCTTGAGTATGGAGGAACTGTGATACATGATCTTTCAGAGTAGACTTTTCCTAACTTTTTTAAACTACCTTTCCTTTTACTAAAGCAAAACAAACAAACAAAACTAAACCAAACCAAACAAAAACCTATCTGTTTGCTAAAAAATAAAAAAATGTAAAGCAAATTCAGAAAAAAAAAAATATGTGACTGGCACCAAGAAAAAGGCTTTCCCCTGGCTTCGTGAACTTCATACTGCAGCCCTGAAAGAAAACAAGGACTAAATATATTGATAATTTTTACCAATTATCCACTTAATATGTTTCTCTGCAAAGAAATGTACAAAGAATAAAGCTCCTCTGTCCATCTTGGGATGAAATAAATCATAACAAGGAATTACCCAGAATAATTTTGTAATAGCAATACCTGGTAACTCAGCCATAAACAAAAATAATCCCCAGACTTTCCTAAGGCCAAACTAAGGCTCATGAGGAACACCTACCGATAAAAAATGAAATCCCATAATTTTGCGAACAATTTTTTCTTCATTTCTCCTTTACTTTCCTTTTGTTAACTCTGTGACTTTGTATTTCAAAAACAACAAAGGAAACATTTCTGCAAGACTGCATTAAATCTGATGAATATTAAGTTTCCTTCAGAGCCAAATTTCTATAGTCACACCTATAAACAGAAAAATAAGCCCAAAATTGGAAAATTAGGTTTCTCCTTGATCTATATCAATTTGTTTCCCATACTCAAAGACTTAAGTGACTTCCCATGATACATAAGTGGGTAAAATATGAAAATCTGAACAACTGCCAACTTAATTCTTTCTCTGTGTATGTACACAAGTTATTACCTTCCAGTAACTGATTTGCTTTGGTCAGTTCATATAAAGAAATATATGCAAATGCCTAAATGAACACAAGCTGTAAGATCAACATCTGAACTAAGAGCCATAAATGAGGCTTTATGCTGGTGGGTGTGTTGTGGGGGCCCATTCAAGAACTGGAGCCGGCGCAGCCAGTATTTCCCAGGGGGTAAAATTCTGTTAGAGAGCTCCACAGGACTTTGAAAGAATCCTGTGTACTATACTTCTTTTTTACCAAGCTCAGTTCACCTCTAAGTGAAGGGGTTGAAGGTTTTATTTTTCTGCCCCATCCATGCTTCTTTTTTGTTTATAGTCTATGCAAAGCTGCAATATTAAAGCACGCTACTTACAAAATGTCTCACACTGTCATCTCCCAAATGATAAGAAATGTTTTGATAGGGAATTATGCCCACATTAGAGATCATGGACAAGATTAAGGAGCTCAAAAGTCATATTTCTCCTTGTAGCAGGAAACCCTGACAGTAAATTCTGTCCCTAACTTCACTGCAGGTTGGATTTTTGCTCGCTTTACCCTTTCCTACTCGCAGAGGACACGCACCTTTCCCTTTTCCCTGGGCTCCATGGAGTGTTTAGGCTCTGTTAAAGGATTTCAGTGCTATGCTGGAGACAATGAGCCAGAACATAACCAGGGCTGGCAGTGAGGGCTGGTGATAGAAAAGCTGGAAATCTGGCCGTAGTTGTCATCCAAAGGAAGAACCCTGACAGAATGGGATGAACTTCTCTTCGGCACACCCAAAGGGCCAGAGGAAATTTGACCGGAAAAACTGTGTCTGTCAGATGAATTTAGAAGCAGGCTTTCTAGATCCAGCCAGCACTGTATATTTAATTCTCAGATTCTCTCTTCAGATCTTTGTTTACAATAACAGATGAAAGGAATTACTTTTACTTTCTGCCTCCATGTTCTTCTATTTTCCCTAAGGCAACAACAGTAATAAAATGAGTTAAAGGGAATAGTGCTCATTTATTGTCAACTTTGTTTTTCCAAAGTGTCACCAGATGTGGCTGAGGGACACTTGCTAAGTTACACACTACTTTTTCTTTTTTTTCTTTTTCTTCTTTCTTTTTGAATTAAATGACTGCATATTGACGGATCTATAAGCCTATGGAATTGCTAATCTTCCTGTGATTTAGGGAGGGGCTGGAAAACTTTAAAGGAAGCATAAACTGAGATGGCATATGAATATGTTAGCTTAAATTATTACCATAACAAATGAGGTGGTGAATTAAATTACAGCCATGTGATTCTACCTGCACGAACCATAAACTCAATAATTGTCAGCCACACTTAAAAGCAAAGAAGCATTCACAGAATATAGCTGTGTCGTAGGTAGTGTAAAGAGTCTTGCTTCTTCTCAACTGGGAATAGGTTTCTGAGCTACAGTGATTCCAAATGACCACCAAGAGAACTATCAAGTACAAAAAAGTAAACCACAGTTGAATTCAGGTAAGAGTTAATAACTAGGTAATATTTAATGGAATTAAATAGCCCAAGTAGATGTCTATCTCCTGTAAATTATAATACAGTCAGTGCTAATACACACACGATTGTGCTGATACATTTTAACACTGAAGGGAAATGACGTAAAAGTGTAACTCTCTGTATGGGCTTGACTATTCTTGTGACGGAACATAAGTAGAAGCTTGCTGGTACCAAGTGAAAGTATTTGCTATTCTTTGTGTCTGTTTGTATATCAACATTTAATTCTCACCAGAATCATCCAGGGAGTAGCTGATTTCATACAGCATGCAAAGTGTGTATAAGTGTCTGTCAACACATAGCTTGTCCTACATGACTTAGTTAAAGTACCCACTGAAATCTTAAAGATTTATACATGTCAAGGCCAGAGGGATCATTTGAACAATTTAATTTGAGCTGGGATCTTTAAAAGCGGCAGAATAAATTAGATATTCAAATCACACTTGAAAACAACATCCTAGGGTGCCCTTCAGAAACACGTCTTTAAAGCTTTCAAGTCGCAGAGATCTATCATAACCTTTAATAGGGATTTCTCTGATTAATTGTATACCGTGTGAACTACTGCTACGGTGCCTCAGCCAAATCTAGTGCAGACATGTATTGACTAAACAGCATCCCAAACTTTTAAAACAGTAGTAAACTAATAGTTTAAGGACTAGATGATCTTTCCAGTCAACAAGCTACCTCTACCCTATCCCTACCTGCAAAACTAACTAGTGTTTCTGGCAACTTCTGTAAATCACCCAAACTTCACTTTGCTGGTTTATGACATCCCAGGAATGTCAGAGTGGAATTGTAGCCACGTTTTTTTGCAGTTAACTATTATTTAACCCATATGCAATGCAGAGGTTGCCATGTGTTTCTGCTGGGTCCCAGGTGCCTGTGAGATCTTAAAATCAAAATACTGAGGCTCACTAGTGAGGGATATGACTAGCAGCGTGTCTGTACTGTAAGTTCAGTATAACGGTTGAGAAGTATTCTGTAGAGACTTTGTCTTCTTTGATCATTACCAAGGTCTGGTCATGAATCGTGAGAAATATTCATGGGACTTACAGCAAGCAGAATAGATCAAATGAGAGACTGAAGTCCAAAACAGCAAGAAATCCTCACAGAATTGCTCATTTAGTAGAATTACGTAAGCATGTATCTTGTTATTTATAGTCTTTAATTTTTCATGAACAATGTTACTTTGGTGTTTGGGATACTCTATACTGAGGAAATGGAAATATATTGTAATACTAAGTACTTACATGGGACAGTAATTATGATTTTATTGGAAAAAAAACCCCTATATTTTGTGGGAAAACGTAGCAGTTAACTTCTATGAAAGAAGTTCTGCTATAAGTATTGCATAGCTGGGGTGAGTCTTTCAGCCTCCCTTCTCAGCTTACCCACATTAAGAAAAAGGATCCGAAGCATACTTAAAAAGGTTTTTCTATCTATACAGTGAGCAAAGCTTAGCTAATTATCATATACTAAGCCCTTTAAGAAACAGAAATGAAAATGACTGCTTAAGGAACAAAGGGATATCAGGAGAGCGGGAGCAGCCTAAGTCGGCTGTCCTCCTCAAGTCCCGTGTGGACTGTCCTGAGCTACAAATCTGCTGGGCCTAGATTGGTGTGATTGACAGTGTCAGTATAAGGAATCCCTCTGAAGGAGTGCAAGCGACAGTAAATTACCTCTTATAATTACGAGAGGAAATCTCGGAGGTCATAGCTGAGGTTAGCAGTGGGGCAGAGCTGGGGTTATACTTGCGCTGCAGCTGCTGCAGTGCACCTGGCCTATTAGTGGGGACTTGCATTTTCAGCACTGACTTCCCCTGGAGGTCAATAATTAAAGAAGGCTTTTTAAAAAGACTTCAATGTAAAAGTATAGACTGTCATGTAGAAAGTTTTGAGCCATCACAAATGAAGTGTATCTAATATCTTAGTAGTGGTACATGCTGAAAGCGATATTAAATCAAGTGTGTTTCATATGTCACTTTATTTGTCCTCTATTTGTCTTGTTCCTTCTAATGAGAGTCTGTTGAGTTATTTTTATGCTCTTTATATTTCACACTCCCAAGGTACTGACAATGGCTTTAAGGAATCAATGAGGGAGGAATAATAAGTTTCTTAAATGATCTGTAATGTTTATCTGTAATTACAGTTACAGAAGTCACATTAAATACTTTATTTGTAATGCACTGTTTTATGCCAAGAATAGGTACCTGTAAATATTGAAAGATGATGACCTGAACGTACCAAGACACACATTCCATCTCTCTAGTTGTCTACCAAAACTAGACCCACACTAAATATGACCTATGATTTTTTTCATTTCTCACTTACACTTGCAGAGAAATCTAAAAAATTGCAAAAAGAAAGCAAAACCACCCGCAACAACACATATATGTGAAAAATATTTTTCAAAACAAGTTATCTGATTCTAGCAACATTGTGCTGCACTGTGTCCTGAACTCTGTGCTCCTGTTCTCTCTTATTCTTTTCCAACAGCTCATAGGAGTACTGCTTCTAACGCACAGGATTGCAGGCAGCTAACGCGCTAGGGTCACACACAGCATTGGAGTGTGGTATAGGCTTCACCTTTTACTCATGATCAGCAGGTGTAGCTGTCCTAATACCATAGGAAATAAAAGAATCAAGGTGAATAAAATGGTTACAGCACAAATAGTCCTCTCAAACTTACAGCAACCAGAGGATAGGGACCTGAACTTCCCAGCTCACTCCAGAATAATAGTGTCTCTATTTACAATGAAAGGGTTGGAATCAGCCTAGTGCAATGTATAAACCATACCCTTTCTCACTACTGTGAATTTCTAAAAAATATTATTAAAAGCCAAAAGAGTATACTTTCATTCCAGGTGATGAATCTCTTCTTAATTTTCTAGGTTTCAACCCCAGCTATTAAAAAATCTGCTCAATGTAATATCATAATACTTAGTGTAAGATCAAGCTGTGAGGTTAGTTAATTTGCTCAGACATTTAACACTAGCCTTATTTTTTTTAACCTTGAATATTAGATATTCCAGTCCTCACCTTGCAAAGTACTCCTGAAATTTATTTGTGAACAGGAAGATGGATTACTTCAAATGCATTATTCCTGTGTAATGAGATAAAGTATCTGGTACTTTAGCTATCCAGTCACACATATAGCTTATCCCATTTTTCTTCGTTTTTACCTAATCCACCTCTACTGTTCCCAAATGGCTTTTCATGAAGACAACTGTCCTCTATGGCCTAGGTAAAGACTGATGAAACTATTTTTATGATGACCTAGGAAATTATTCAAATGGAGCTCTCTAGAGGCATATGGTTGGCATTATGAATATTTTACAGAATCATCTCTGAAAATCAGGCCAATAGCATATACACACGGGGCCAAGTTCCACTCTCCGTTATACCTTGGCAACCACAATGATTTCCCATTTGGCTATGCTATGCAAGTATTTGTTTGGCTTATTGCATGCATGTATTTTTTATCTTTTTTCCCTTCTTCAGCCCTGTCTTCCCATTTCCCGCATTATTCTTATAAAGAAGATAGTTATTATCAATGTGGGATGATCATTATTTGGAGGCTACTGGCTATGTACCTCCTTTCTCATAAATACAGGCAATAAAACATACACAGGAATGAAGGAAAACGTACAGAAATTTATGCCTAGTGTAACAATCTCTTTCCTGAGGCACCAAAACTGATGCAGAATGTTAAAGCCACTTTGACCTCAATCTTGCTATGAACTTCACGCAGGAAAGAGCTCGGCAAAACCCACTGAATCCAGTGAGGTGCCACAAAGAGAAAGCACTTCTTGGAACTCCCTGCAGGACTAGGATCTGGAGCAGGGCAAAAATATGTCAAAACATAATGGACTCTGAGATCAGGACACAAGTATACAAGGGTTAATATTTTTCATTCTGATGCTTCTCCTCCCTTCTCCTTGTTGTTGATTTGCTTTTTTGGTAGATAAACTGTATTTCATTTACATGATTTCAATTTATAAATTTAAAGTCTTGATCATAAAACCAAAATTTTGTTAATTTTAATAAGTAGTCTGAGGTAACTCAAGACTGAAGTTATGATCAATGTGCGTCCTTACAGAGGAGGAAAAATACTTTAGGAATTAACACAATAAGACTTAATAAAATATTTACAATGTTTTATAAAGTAAAAAAAATGCTAAAAAGATTTGTACTTACCAGAATATCTTTTCCAGCCCACTTGCACTCATCCCTTCGGGAATGAGATACAGGCCAAACAATCTAAAGACACAGAACAAAAATCACATTGTGTTATTTCATGCTTCAATAATCACAAATTGCAGACCAAATGCTACAGAATGTCTTTACTCAGTTTGCCTTTTCCCCACTCTTGTCCTAATTTCTTTTTCTTCCATAAAATTTGATGGCAAATGAAACAATAGGAGCAAAACATGGACAATAGGAATCACAGTAAAAACAATCTTGAAATAAGAGTCTATATTGTGAATGTCAGCAGTGAATCTTGAATGCTAAGGATAGGAAAGCTGACTCTCCAGTAAGTGAGTGTTCTTCCACTGTTTCAAATCTGACGTGATGGAATGGCGACTAAGAGCAAAAAATTGCAGATGTTTATGAACAATAAACCGGATCTATGTGAAATGCAATCTCATGTTGGAGTTACAGCAACAGAAATGAGATTTTTGCCTCTTCAGTGTATCTACTAGTTCACTCTTTTATTAGGTTTAGTTAATTAAATAATAAAAAAGAAGCCGTGGTATTTGAAAAGTATCACACCATCAAAATAGAAATGTTTATGTTGTTCCTATAGAGCTACTCTTAACACAAGTAAACCTAAACCTAGGTTTACTGTAGTGTTTACTTAGCAGAAAATGGATCTCACCTCATACAGAGAAAATCCAGAGACCCTCACAGTCAATTATTCATGTTTTTTTAAAAAGCTTTTAGGAATTACATATAGAATAAAACATGATCTTCCCATAAAATGCCAGGCTATTCATTTGGGAGCCTCAGATAATGCAATATGAATGGCCATAAGTCTGGATTACAGCCTTGGTGTTCAACATAGTTTGTTAGAAGAAAGTAAAAGGTAAAATATTCAAAAAGAAAAGAAAAAAGAATGAATATTGATGACAGAAGAGGTTGAAAGAGACATTACATATGATGTTTCAAAATACATTTTGCAACCATATTTTTAAATTCAAAATTTTCTTAAAACTTAGTGAAATACAAAGAATGATCGAACATCTTAAGTCTATAAAATAAGGCTGAAAATTTTATGAGCACGTTCTCTCTCAAAGGATTCCTGCTACTTCCTGTTTCTATTCTCAGCTTAAAATGTGCAGAGACATGTGAAAATTTAAATTTACTATGTTGAAAAACATTAACCAAACTTCTCGGATCTCCCAAAAGGACCAGTTCAAGTTCAGCTAAAGTTTTGGGCAAAGATTTCTATATTATGCAAACCAACATTCTAATCCATAAAATGAATGGCTAGATGTTCTTTTTCCTCATTCTCACAGCAAAATATTTTCCTCTAACTTAGTTTAAAAGTCAGCTAAATTGTACCATTTTTAATAGACTGCAAAATTTGGCTTTTTGAATTGTGCTCCTTTGGTGCTATCAGCATTTCGACAGAAACCTTAGTTCTTTTATACGTGGCGGAAACAACAACTGGTGAAGTTGGAGCTCAAATGCAGCACTGGCTGCGTGGTGATTTTGGCCAAAGTTTCTTCAGTGACACTGCTGTCTTTAGTAAGCAGAACGTCTTTAAGCCTTTTGTCTATTCTTAAATCTAAAGTCTAAATTGTAAGTCTGTTCTTTAAGTCTGTTGCCAACATTCATTTCCATGTTACCAACAGCAATATTTTATTTATATAGTAATAATTACATATAATTTCAAATAACCTTCTAAAAGTATCAGAATACATAATTATGTAAGATGCAATTCCTCCCATTCTTCAGAGCTGTTTTCTGTAATGGAAACACCTTCTTTCCTTTAATTATTCCAGATGTGTTGCACATTAAGTTATCAATCCCTCAGAGAATTCAAATAAATAGCTAGTTTCCTTTATAGCTGCTCTAAAGAGAATAGAAAAGAAAATACCCGGTTTTCCTTTTATCCTTTTTCCTTAGAGAATACAAATGAATAGCCTGTCTTCCCGCTGAACAGAAAACACAAGGTATTTATTGCTATCATCTTAGGAAGCTAATAGTCAAATGGGCAAAAGGTCAGGAACACCAAGAAAAAAATCCCTGAGTATTGAAGCAACATATCTTTCATAAAAGGGTACTCCTTGGATTTTAAAACGTGTCATCAAAATACTTAGATATAACAAATCAAAACTCCATCCCAATGTTTACCTTGTTAGCATTTTGTCTTATCAAAATAAATGAAAAATGAAATTATTTATTTAGGCTCCAACAAAAGAACATCACTGAACTGTTTGTCAGCTTTTAATTTGTCACCAACTTTTACTGGAAAATTATACTCTCCTTCAAGAATGGCAAGCTTTTATGGACCTATTCCTCTTTTATTAATATTGAATTTATTGTGGTTTGAAAGCAGCAGAAACAGAGTGCCTACATGTGCTGAGTTAAAGGAGAGAAATCAACATTCGGACTCCCAAACAGCTTCTTTTTTTCTGCAAAAAAATACAGAGCCATAAACCCTTTTTGTGTAAACTGTCATAACAGTTGTTTGGGTTTTTAAGCAGTAAACATGAAAGTATGTCTTGTTTGGGAAATAGCGGGATTATTCACTTATCATTTACTTTTTCATACTCTGAAAAAATATTGTAGATTATACAATCATAGGTTATAGGCTCATTATAAATTTCTCTTCATAGAGTCAGCAAATACTTTTGATGTAATAGTATTCCTGACATCGAAACACTTACAACATAATTCATACAGTACCCAATATAGTCTGAGTAATAACAATTCTGCAATATTAAAAGTATATATTTACATTGAACAAAACATGAACGCAAGTACCTTCCGATACTCCTTGATGTTAACCAGGTTGAAAGAAAATATGTGATCCTTTGCTCCAACGTATAGCCGACCCCGTTCTTCATCCAAGAGGAAAGTGTGGTAACTGGAGCTGTTAGTTAGTCCATTGAAATTTATTATATTGTTGGATTCCAACATTTCTGTAAGATAAAGGTAATACTTTCCTTATTAACATGGCCATATAAAATACAGACTTATATTTCTAATGGTATGGATTTCATTTTAGGAATTTGTATTTATTTACCTGGGCCCATCAATGTTTTTATTTCAAGAACCCAAACCCAAACTGTTTGTGAGATTCAGCTCTACACAAACAAAGGTCAAAACATCAGTGAAATCAATCAAAATCCCGTATGAGGTTTTAGGTGGCAAAATTCTATCCATGTAACTCATTAATTGTTGGACAAAGTTCAATTTTGTTCAATTAATGAAATTTACAAGGATAAACCTGAGCATGACCAGCCAATAAAAAACACATCCAAACATAAAATCTCCTACTTCCAACATACAAAACTATTTCATACAGATTTGTAAGTTATGAGAAAGGGGATAAGAATGATGAGTTGACAAGATAAAATAACATGTACAATCTATTCTTACACGTATTACTAACTTCCCAGTTTACTGGCACAGGCAGGCTTTTGTTCCCTTGCTTGGAGTTGTGTATTTATCTATCACAAGAATAAAACTAAAGAATGTAATTTTGCTTCTGTTTAAGCTCAAGAATATTTTGCTAGTTCTCATACTCCTCACAGAACCATTGCACTTGCCAAGGACAGGCTTTTTCTTAAATACAAAGATCCACAGTATCCTCTTAGCTATTCACAAACATTAACAGAGACATACACATTTTCCTGAAACGGCTTAAAAATATTTTTTCCATGAGATAATACAGACCATATTAGTATAAACTTTCATAAAAACACTCTTTCTTTATGCCTGTCTACCTACATTCCTACAGAGACCAAAGCCAAACTATCTCTATCATTTCAGGGCACGTCTCCACTAGCAAGTCATTGATAAGAAACTTCTCCTGTGACGACAAATCCTGCACAGTTCAAGCCCTGACCTTGTGATATACGGAGGCAAATATGCAGTTTTAGGAACAGGAGCAGTTCCATCGATGCCAGTGCAGCTCCTCACACAGCACCCATGAGGACCCATGAGAAGGGAGCAAATACATTGGGATCTAACGGCTGATGGATAGAGGGCATGGCCAGACCTTCAGGCACCTAACGTTTGTGTTAGCTCTGCCGTATGTGCAAGCCAAGGACACGTCACTCCTCTCAAAACAGCTACCAGATGCCTAGATGTCTAGGATTTGCCTAACAGCGCAGCTATCTGCTATGACTTTTTGGTTTTCAAGTAAGACCACTCCCATTTTTCACCATTACTCCAACTGATGAGGGAGTGTAAGATAGCACCCCCTATGCTGCTGAAAAGTGGATTTAAAAGCAGGCTGATACTCTGTAATGGCAAGAATCAGTAGACAACATAATCAAGGAAGGTAAAGATTACGCTAAGAGTTGCATGCTATACTATCGCATACTGTTCAGGCTTGCTTTGCCCCAGTATTCTTTGCACTTATTTGGAAAAACTCTCACTAGCACCAAAAAGAGTTAATTTGCATAGGAGTGTAGGAAAGTGTCAGAGCATACACTATATTTTGTTCCTTGTTCTTTTTTTTTCTAGCTAAATATAACTATAGATTTATATTACAGAATACTTTTTAAAACTTGTGTCGCTCAATTGAAGTTCTCATTTTTTCTATTTTTTTTTTTTAATGTAACAAGAAGAAATCAAATCACCCCAAGCAGTCTTGTCAAAATAATTCTTTTGGCTTCCTGCCAAGTTCTAGAATTTGACTGTATTGTCCTCCAGTTCACTTATTTGCATTTTGTTAGAGACTTTACTAATTCTCTTTACATTGTAATGACTGATTCAGATGTTGAATGTCGACTCGCTGAATAGTGAGTGATGCAGATGATTGATTGCTTAGCTTGCCTTAGAACTCTCTTGGCTAGAAATGCTTTGCTGTCATCTGTATCTGATCATTTTTCTTATAATATAGCTGTCAAAAACCTTTGTATTTTTTTCATCTTTCTTGATTTAAACTTGCATAGGTATGATTCTGCTCTTTGTGGCTGCAGCATAAAGACAAGCGTCTGCTGAAGTCAATGTTACACTAATATAAACTGATATAAATGGAAAGAAGATCAGTTAGACACACAGCTACTTGGTTTAAAACAAGCCTGATATGATTTTGCTAATGCAAAGTTCTAAATATTCACATCTAAAAATGGTGATTGATGTTTTCTTTTCTTTCTAATACTCATGACAAATGCCAGATCATAACATTACAGTCTAAGGTTTATTATGGCCAAGAGTAAATTACATCATCATCTTCACTGTTCATATGTCTCCACAGTGTAACTTAAAAGGACCAGGTGTAGCTGTGCCGGGAAATATATATATTTTTTCTTTTCATTTTCTTTGGCTCTTTAGAGTATACAACAATGTTAAAGGTAACACTGGTGGGGTTTTTGGTGAACTTGTAATTTAAAATCAAACTAAAAGCTAAATCTCTGTTGCCTTCTCTAAAATTAGGAAATTTCTCCTGGATTTTAATCCTGTATCTGCTGTATTGTCCCATTGTTGACTTTTGCAGGACATGACCAGATTTCCAGAATCCATTACCCAAAAATTTAAGCCCAAGCATATTCCAAGCAGTGTATTTCAAATCATGTGAAATCAGGTTTCTTCTTATCAGGAATCTATCTGAGAATATAGGTTGAGAAGAAAAATGTTATTTGGGTACTGACGATTCTCATTCACTACTAATTTAGTTAGGATTGAGTTACATCAGAACTAACAGGTGAAAACTTAAATAATCTCTGCAGTCCCTCTGTTGTTTATTCTAACTTACATGTATTTCTCGACTGATGAATAGGGCTTCATATAACATTTTTGAAAGGGCTGTTGAAGAGCAAAACAGCATTTGTGCAATCAATACAAATTAAGTATTCCACGTCCTCAAATTAATTAGCTTCAAAATGTTTACCGTCCAATGTCTTTTCAGTAACCAGCCAGTGACTATCACTGAGAGAATGACAGAAACAGCAGTGGCGGGGCACATTCCCAGAAGGGCACTGGCATCCATCAATTCTGTTAAGTGTCGATCAGTCATGATGGCAAGGTACATGGCTGATCAGTGCTAAAATAAACCAAGATTTACAACAAAGGCTGCATTGCAGTGCCAAGAGGAAAATTATGGTGCGTTCAATAAGTCAATGAAATTAATACTGTCTACTATGCATACCCTACTTCTTTTCAATTTTTTGTTGCTGTTCTTATTAAAGGTGGGCATATCCATGACCTATGTAGACACATAATGGTTGCTTGTACTTGAAGTCATTTTTTTAATTTCTCTATGCTTTGTCCAGTTATTTTTATTGCAACAATGATAACATTACTCCACCTGATGTTGCAGCCAAGTACCATTTCTTCAGTAATTGCTCTAGACCATTTTCTTATTTCCTTTTGATACATCCTCAACTGTAGCAATCCCCGTTATTTTGAACAGGAATGAATGAACCCTATAAAACTAACCATGGCACATTATGACTGTAGTATTTTCTATAAAATGCTGTATGAGGTAGATTTAGAGTGAGTGGTGATTTTTGAAGATAATAAAGATTTCATTGCTTTTGTTATTGGTGCATACTTCCCACATTTATTAAGTGTTGCAGGTGACCTAAACTAATGGTTTGAAATTCACCATAGCTTAAAAAACCTATCTTATTACAATGAATTTTCACTTGTGATGATCAGCGAAACCAGCTGGAGGTTCAGGTTCTCAAGGTTTGTGGGCCAGATTCTCCTACTAACCACTTCACTTCAACTACCTTTAATTCACAGTCCTGACTTGCTTGCTCCATCTTACTCTCCTTTCTTTGCCAGTGTCCAAGCTTGAAGAATTTGACCTTTTTCAATGTGCTTTTCTGTAGACTCTGCATGGCCTTTCTTCTGTTAACTGATGTTTCTGTTGATCCAGTCTGACTTGTGTCAGAACATTCACTGTGCCAGACTAAGCTGGCAAATTTACAGAAGAAAACCAGTCCCTAACTCTTGCCTTCTTCTTAACGCATCGTTATTTCACTTGCTAATGGAATCATAATTAATAGTATGTATACACACAGAGGGCCAAATTCTTGCAGTGAAATCGATGGAGCTATGCATGCACAAAGAATGTAGATTTGGTTTATTTTTATGACACTTTTTTCATTAAAGAATAAGCCAGGAAACCACAGCTACAGCTAAGATGAATACAGTCAGGCAGATCCTGAGGTTTGCTTTATCCATGGTTGGTATTCCACTGTAAACCTTGGTTTATGTCTGTGTTTCTTCAGTGGAGTTTGTCAAGAGGAGAACATAACAAAAGAAAACCATCTTTTTTTTTTTTCTTATCTACTACCGGGCAGACCATCTTTTTAGTGAGAGGGAGTTTGTCTGTGTAACAAGTTCGAAAGTTTGTGAGCTTCAGCCCGTGTTCCTGTTACAGACATGTAAAATACAGACATGTACATACAATCACATGCCAGCCAAGATTATTTTTGTTGATAAGGATCAAAGTGCCATATCAATTTCTAGAAAAACGAGAGCAAAGGTCTCCCACTTTCCTCACTAGCATTCAGATCTGGCCCTGTCCTATTCCTCGTGACTCTGCAGAGTGACTGGATTATACAGGCATTTCTGCTTGTCATAACATGCTTGTGAATCAAATGAGTGGGTTGCTGGTTGCACAAAATTCTCGACCTTCATTCCTTTGCCAGCAATGATAAGATCTCATTGTATATCTCCTAGCAGTAGATAAAAGATGAGTCAATGTATATTATGCCATCAAACAGGGATTTTGCTGAATTGTGAGCAATGCCTCCCACAACGTCATGCTAGAACATTTCCTTCTTCTCTCGCCAGGCTTTTACTTTAGCTACAGAGTATCAGGTGGCTGCATGTTTGCACATGCATTTGTTGCTTACACAGATGCATATTGCGCCTGTTCTGTGTATCAGCGTGTATAATAACCCTGAGTATAAATTAGTCATTACTCTTTGAGTGATTATTTACTGAATTCTAAGATACTAATTCTATCGTGAAAGAAAAAGAAGTGGGTATTTTAATTTTCAACCTCTGCTGTAGCTTCCTCATTTTATTGCTCTGAGTGTAGATGGTGAAGTCAGTCCCTGTCAAACAGTTAAGGAAAAGACAGGGAGTGGCAGGAAATCAGGACAACTTCCTGCAAGGCATTAGCCAGCAGCACTTATCTGGCAAAACCAGGGGTATAAGCATGGAAAAGGCATCAGATTTGTTGTGAGTTTGTTCCCCATTGGCAAGAGAGAACAGCTGCCGTGCACACAGTGGGATGCTTCAGTGGGGTATTTCCATGTATTATAAAAGTTCACAAGAACTAACTCAGATCGGTGCTTGTCAGGTGTCTGAAATCAGGTGAGGTTGACCCCATCCCAGGTCTAATACGTAGTAGTATGTCAACAGCCTGAAGGATAACTCTTTTTTTTGGTTTTTTCCCCACAAGATTTGACTACTTTATACCTCAATATCTTTCTTTCATCTACACCTCACACATCACTGGGACCTTAGGATTTAGCTCTTAGGTAGAATGCTTCATCTATCTACTTGAAGAGAAAATAAGAATCTCCCTAACAGTCTATGGTATAATTCAAACTTCTATGAAGTAATTAATTAAAATAAAGGACAGTGAATTTATCCATTGTTTAATATGTCATCTGAGAAAAAAATTTTAAAAAATTGCAGAAACCTTTGTTTTGTTACGTCTTTTACTTCAACTGGTCAGCCTACCAGTTTTTTAGTAACATCCAAACTGTTTCAACATCACAGAATCACAGAATGGCAGGGGCTGGAAGGGCCCTCTGGAGACCCCCCAGCCCAACCCCCCTGCTAAAGCAGGTGCCCCCAGAGCAGGGTGCACAGGACCACGTCCAGGTGGGTTTGAATACCTCCAGAAAAGGAGACTCGATGACCTCACACTGCCATTTGTCCAAACATTTTCAAATTATTTTTAGGAGTTACCATTTGATTTCTTATTAGGAACAGAAGAAAAAAGACCTAGAAAATTATTTTAAAAACCCTCAAAAACCTATGCTTTCACATAATTTTAGGGTTACACTTCTTGGGAATATCATAAAATGATCATTTTTGTCTGAAATGAAACAAAAAACAATTTTATAAAGTGTATGAGATCACATAGTGCAATAAGTGGTTTATCCATTTTTAGAAATGTAGCAAGAAAAATTTTGTAATCAGCACCTTTGGGTTTTTTCTGCATTATGAGCCAGATAGATAAACTTGAAACTACACAGCATTTGTTGTTGATGGCAATTCAGTGTTATTGTAATTTGAATGAGATAAATCACTGGGAGAAAAGGGAGGGTTATCTTATCAGTAATCAAAATACAATTGGAACAGAGCCTCTCACAGCTGTTCAATCAGTCCTAGCTTTCATCCTCTTCATCTACCTTATCATAACAGTTGCCAATCACCTGGTTTCAATGAATTCTACTGGAAGGAGAAAAATACAAAAGTTTTTTTCTTTTTTAGTGTAAACCTGTGTTTCTGAGAGAGCATGTACTTCAGAAACATAGTTCAGGGAACTATATTTTCCTTACAACCTATCAATTAGAAGTAGCTAGGACAAGATATACAGTTTTTAGTGTGTCCATGATGTAAACCAAGCATTTTAAATGAAACACTCCTGCCTACCTTCCACTGTAGCAAAGAAAACCTGAAGGCCATGAGCATAGTTTGATTAAAACCAGATACTTGGAAGGAGGAATGTTGCACCAATGTTTTGTTTCAGTTGCACCGGCATAAGCATGGACTACTTTGACTTCAAAATACTGGTGCATATGTTTTTTATACTGTAAAACTGAGAGAAGATTTTAGCTCATTAATGTCAGCGCTATTTAGCTACATGACAGCCCTTAAAGTGTTCTTGATTTGAATAATTGAAGGGGCCACATGATATTTCAAAGACATAAAACATTTAGATTTCTAGAGCCAGCCTGGTTTCCCTTTATCATTTGCATTATTTGTCCTTTTTGTGTCTGAAAGTTATTCCAGATTATCCCTATTGCTCAGTTATTTTCCTATAAAACATGAGAAATATTAACGTCTGAGCTAAACAAAGACTTGTAAAGCTTGATTTCATATGTTTGTAAAACTATTGTAACATCCCATATTATTAATTCAGCTTTGTGAGAAAGGTTATGGCACATATTTAACTGCGAACTTCACAGGTATTTAAGCACAACATTGTTATAAAATCACAGACAATAAATACTACCTATAACATTTTTTTTCTGTGTGATGAATCAGGTAGAAATATATGATAGTGAAAAGAGACCAGGATCTGGGTTTACTAAGCAGTCATCTGTTAAGGGAAAATTTACCTGGTTTAAGATTTGAGCAGGTAACATTTTTGCTAATTCCCATCTGCACTGGTATAAGGCACACACAGGAGAAATAATGGAAGTGATGCATTGTACCAGCGAGCCCCTAGCTATTAAAGGCAACATTTGTAACTCTCAAGGTTTTTAATAATATGGCAAAATACTGAGCTAATGAGAATGGTTTCTAAACATGCTAACTCAAATAGTAAAACATAATAGGCATATTAACTCAGCCCTCTGCCTTAGGTAGTACTCCCTCAGTGAGCTTGGTTAGCTCAACATGGCGCTGCGTTACCCTAAATTGCACCATCTTCTGAGCTAGCACAGGTAAACAGCTGGTTAAATCCCATTCATTAAGTAGCTCCGTTATCAGATCTAGTTACCAGTTCATCAATTCTCAAACATTTGTATAATACTGCTGGAGACTTAGTCTTCAGCGAGCAGAACCGGTACTGGTTATCAAGAAAGTGAAATTGTGGGTAGTTGTCACTTCAAGGATTACCTTATCTATAAACAGCACCATCCTTGTATATTAAATATCATATCACAGAGGCATGAACACCTTTTCAATGACTAATAGCACAGATAGTTGTTTTCCCAGGGCACAAATGTATTTTGTTTGGCCAAGCGGGGACAAGACGGGAAGACTGTCGCGTCCTATCCTCTGCATGGCCTATCCACATGTCAGGTACAAGCATAGCACAGAGTAGTTTTTACTCACTGGCTGTTCCCCAAAAAAGCCATATACAGATTTCCAATGCATGTTTTTTTTTTCCCACACAACAAAAGCAAAGCAGGAAAGGATCTGTTACTCTATAGGCACATCTACTTGCTCAAAACATTGACCATGTCGCAGTACAGACATACCTGAGCTAGCTTGAAACTCACTCACATACTCCTAGTGTACTCTAAAACCACTGGCTAAGAGACCAGCAAAAATTAATTGACTTTGCTTCTCATCTAACTGTGCCTCAGTGAGGGTGCACGTTGAACAACTAAGGTGTTTCATCAGGCTAAGCAGGCAAGGTACTTTGAAGTTAGCTGAGGGGGTATGACTATACTTAATCATGGTAACGATGGTATAATAATGGTCATAATCATGGTAATGAATAAAAGTCAGATATACTCAATGCAAAGACAAAATGTCTGCATGCTGGTTTTTGCACAAATACAATCGGAGAAGTTTTAGGTTTATTTATTTATTTTAAAAGTCAATTCCTCTTCCAAAGAACCATTATTTCCGACAAAAAAGAATTTTCTCAGGTGAAAATAAAACTGTCTGGGTAATGTTAAAACCTGTCAAGATGTTTGGGGACTATTAAGCAACAAACTACTTAAAATACCATGATGTTTTAGAAAATTCCTTTCCGAAAGTCTGGTCTAATGAGAAGGCAAGTTCATTATTTTCTCATTCATCTCTTAACAACGCTATCCTTTATTCTAAATTCCTAACAGTTGAACCTGAAAGTCCAAAATCCAGTCAATGTCTTTATGATACACATACCACAGACAATTAGGAATCAAAAGTAACAACATTGGCAATAAGTGTATTGGAGTTGCAACTAGGATTAAAAAAAATCCTTCCTCCTGCAAGTGTGCATTTTTTTCGGGGCAAAAGAGTATTAAAGTATTTTCTAACTCTTAAATAAATCTTGGTTTAAGGTACCAAACCAACGTACTTCAAAAACAAGTGAGCTCATTTAAAACAATTAATAAATATGAGGTGCTAAGTTTGTTAGGGATATCAGGGGAAATTTTCAAAAAAGCCCAGTGGTTCTATTTTCAAGTGTGACTTTGGTATGTGACAATCAAGTTACCATCGACTCTTGATGAGACCTATGGGGTACGTCCTTGAAGGATTTAGATGTCACATTGGAGACAGCGTGAGACTGAGGGTAATCTGCAGTAGACTAGCCATGAATGAGTGAGGGTGCGAACTCTTTCACTGGCTGCAAGAGACAGGGCTCTCTACAGCTTAAAATACTGTAGATGTAAGTGTAAATCCAGCAGAGGTACATTCGGTCTGAAATTAAACAAGTATTTTTTTAATGTTTTATTATTATCATTACTAAGCTGATATAATAAGATGATGATATAAAACTGCACAAATTATTTCCTAAGGAGAATTAGTTAGTATGCACAGTAGGATTAGGAAGTTTCCCTAGAAATTTAGTTGCATACGCCAAAGTGCAAAATGAAGTAAGTAGTACCTGACTTTTCAGAACTCCAGGGACAGATTTATAATGGAAAATGCAACTGAGCTACTTCAAAAAAAGGTCTTTTTGTGCTTGAAAATCATGTATGAAACTCTTGTGTCTATCCGTCTAGCAGCTTTTCAAAGTCCTGTGATTAATAAGATGCAAATAGACTTCAAGGTAGTTCTGCTTGTAGGTAAATCATTATATTTTATATAGCAGCTGGCTTAGATGGACTGTGTCCAGCTTTTCTAATATGGGTACAAATCAGTAACCACTTATTTTCAGTTTCAGACATAGCTATCAACACTCCTTCCATTAAAATTTGGTTTTGCAGAGTGGGATCCACCCTTCACTTTGATGAGATATCCAGCACTTTGAGGAATTGTCTTTTCACATTGGTACGACGGATGAGTAAGATTCATGCTTGGATTACATCTTTCTCTCTTCTGATAGCTCTTGTTTCTTCTAATTCCCAGGGGAGGGTTTGGATGAATTTCAGCAAGGGGCTGAAAGCACTGACTGCAGTTAAAGTCTGTGTAGCCCACATACAGATACACACATCTTTGCTAAGTGCAGCAAAGTAAAGGGGGGACTTCTAACCACTGGTCCCCCTTGCACAGAATTCAGTGCCGAAACAGAGTAAGTGATGATGCTCACTTTTGCCTAATGAAAATTACTGGACTTACACCATGGATAGAAGTATCTGATTGCTGTGGTTCTGCAATGTGTGGAATATATTTAATGTCTGCTAGATTAAATATTACTTCAAATTAGTTAGCATTATTTACCAAATGTTTCCAATCCAGTTAGGTTTGGTTCTGTACACCAAAAAGGAATTTTCAGTTCTTCCCTTCCATCCAAATGTCATAAACATAATTAGTAATCAAACAGCAGCAAAGCCTCCACTACCATTTTTCAACTCAAAATAAATTTTCTCATGTTTAATTCTGCTCTATCAATCAAAGTTTTAATTTTTTTTCAGGTTACACAAACTAAAGTAGTTCTACTTTCAATGTTTTCTGTAATTATTACATACTCAAATGGGAAACAAGAAATTCCTAATTAACCACTAGATTCAAAAAGGAAAATAAACCTTAAATACAATTTTTACATTTATTTTCTGGATTCTGGGTATACTGCAAAGGGGCTGGGAGAGTTGCATTTCTACCTAAAATTTCATGATATGCAAGCAAACTTTGAAATGTGATTCTGACAACACCGAGAAATTACAATGTGAACCAATTTAACTAGTTTTAAATTCTCCCCCAAAATGTCTTAATCCACTTCACACAACACAAACAGTTAAGATATGGAAATTCTTGACATGGGCTGTTGTAGATGGTAAAATTGTTTATAGTTTCAAAGGGCGAAGTGATAAGATCAAGCAAAAGAAATCCTTAAAAGGCTATTAAATTCAGAGACAGCCCCTAGCTCACCAAGTTCATTAAATTCAAATTGTAGGAGACAGAGAGAGTATTCTGGGGAACTATCACTGATTGACCTAACCCTACTATCTTCTGCTGTGGAGAATCCCTATTATGGAACCCCCATATTATGTGCTTGCTTTGGCTGTGGCTGGAGACAGCATATCACCCTCCTAGTCACATGTGGATAAAACTGCAGCGATGATTTGAGCCTTGGGAAGAGAAGTGAAGATGCAAGACATGAAATGTAATTGAGGGAAATAACTGCTGCCACTCCCTTCTCACCTGGACCGTGCTCTGTGGCTGCCAATGGGGCCTCCCTGCCCCATCCTCCCCGACTCTCTGCCTCCCCTTCTCAAAGCCTTTGGGGCCTCCCTGGGAGAGTGGAAGTATTTGCAAACAGCATCATTTCACGCTGATTGAATCCATCTTTTGAAATAGCATTTCAAACTCTAATCCCTTCTAAATACCTTTTGTTTTGAAATAACTTGTCCATAATTTAAGTGAACTTGTTCATGTTTTAAGTGAACACCAGAACGACCCATCAGCAATTTCCAGTAGAAATGGAAGAGGGAAAGTGGATTATCATCACTCAGGTAGCACCTGCTGTCTGTCTGGGCTTAATGCATGACAAGATTTGGATACAACTTTGTGGTGCTTGACCTTAGAGCACAAGTTCATTTGCTTAAAGACATGTTAATGTAAATATAGTTGGACTTGTTTGAACACCAAATCACCTGGTGCATCAGGCTCTATTTAAAGCAGCCTCACAAGGGGATTCAGAGATAATTGAAAGTAACTTTAGGATGTTTTGACTCCAAGCACACTTGGCCAGTATCACCTGAACCCTCTCATAGCAGGTTCCTGGTGGATAATATCAGCTGAAATGGCCAAACTGCAGCATGCCCAGCCACATCTTCTCCCATCTTCTGCAGCAAATATGAGTAAAAGAGAGGGAATGCATATGCAAATTACAATTGAAAAAGTGAAAATACTATTCCACAAGTAACAAAACCAAGCAATGTTTTGTTCAACAAATTTAACTGGAGAGGGAGAAGGGAAGGAAAAGCTGTTATGACTGTCTACCTTGAAAAAAATTCAGCTGTTCCCAGTTAAGTTTTTTAAATTCTTTTCCTCTCTCTGTAGTAGCACAAAGGAGATCTAGTCCACGCCACCAATCCTAGGTGGCTCGTCAATCTAAATAAATTATAGTTTATTCATTATATGAACACAATAGCATCATTATCCTCAGTGCTAGCATCAGGAATAAAGTTCAGTGGAATTTTGCATCAGGGAAGAGAAATAATGGAAGTTTTATGTTTCTGATGCTCCCGTGGAATATCAATGAGAATCAGTATACCATTTTTTTGTTCAAGCTGTAAAAACTGCATTTTTCTTACCAAGACAGAGATCAGAGATCAAATTCATATCATTTACTTTGTGTCCCTTATAAGAAGCCCTTAGAGGATGACGTGTTGCCTGAAAGTATTAATGAAATGGCCCAGGCACACTGAAACGGAAAGCATTTGCCTTCTTTTCTTTGTTATGCAAAATGAGAATTACTAAAATGTAACAATTTCTGCTAAATATACTGGGAATTTTAATTAAGTTCATTGTTTCATACTCCACATTTCTTTGCACTTTGACTGATTTAAAACAGGACCATTTTTTACCTGAACTGAGGAAACATTCTCCATTGGCATCAAATTGCCACGCCTGCACAATGAGTTTAATGAATTGCTTACGCAGGTTGCGTAGCCTCAGTGTAAGTTTGGTTTATGTAAAGGACACATTAAAAATTGGAATGTTTGTGGGGAAAAGGCAGGGCACTTTCCACTTACCCTTCCAGACCCAATGATATTATTCATTCTCAGCAGCTCCGCTGGTTACTCTGCTAATTTCCCTCCAAAAGAATACTCCTTTGGGTGCAATATTCAAGTGTATATGTATGTCAACTGCCGCACAGGCTTCCAAATGCCCACATTGATCCAAGATACCATGAGTCACTGTTGACAGATGAGGAACATTCACACAAAACCCCCGCTGAAAGTTAAAGGAAAACTCACATTTTTCCTTGATGGTCACACACTAACACATTGTGGTTAATGGTATACTCCAGAGATTTGAAAAAAGATTAAAAAATTAAAGTTGCAATTCGCCTAAAATTGAACAGGACACTGATGTAGTGTTTCCAAATTAAAGCAACACTGGGTGGTTCCAAGTAAGTTCTAAAGAGCCAGATTTCCACTGACAGAATTTAACTCTATCGCTCCATTGCTTTTAGTAAACCCAAATTAATTCACAGCACATGTGGATATAACTTAAAGTCTTAAAGTGAAGTGTACTAAAACTCCTTATCATCTAGCAGGATTTTGATTACATGTGTAATAAACTAACATCACAACAAAGTTTCTACATGTTTATAATGTTTGAAGACTAAGTAATACCCAAGAAAAACATTGCAGAACAGCATCATGACACTGTTGCACACTATATTCATACTTCTCAAACATCTGGGGAAATGACTCTTTGTCTTGATGATGAAGAGGTTTCCTATTGACACATACATATTGGAAAATCTTCAAGAATGGATAGCTCACAGTCTTGAAATCTGTGAATCCTGAGCCTCCATCGAGCATTAACAATCCATGTACAACCAATGCACTGCTTTTTCCAAAGTTAAACTGCTTCAAAGTTTTCAAAATTTATTGTAACCATGTCTGTTTCTAAATATTCAAGATAAAGTATTTTGTTTTGTTTTATTTTATTTTTTCCTTAGACAACTGTAATTCCAGGAGCAGCTCCCAAGGCTTCTAATATAATGGCAAACATTTGGGTTTATTTCTAGCAAGTCTAATTATGAAAAGCATCAGGGTAGATGTGTTTTCTTTTTGTAGTCACTAATACTAATTTGACCTTTTGGGAAAACAGTTTCAAAATGTTAACATTTGCATGCCTGAACCCTGCTATGAACTAAAAGGATTCGTGTGCAGAGGTCCTGCCTCAAGCTGTGACACACTACTTGCCTCCTCAGAGGGAGTTAACACATTAATTTGAACAAATGAAATTAGAACAGCCAACTCTCCACGGTGGTCAGAGGAAAAGTACCCTGGCCATAATGGCTGATTAAGTGGCATATTGTTTAATTAAACTGTAGGACAACAGCTGAATGAGTGCATAAACAGCCCACAAAAGAGGAGGTCTTCAAGCTTGGAGTTATATATGAACATAGTACCCAGTTTCCTAAAAGGAAAGTTACTGTTGCCCTTTTTAGAAGTATAAGCTTTGAGATTTATGACAATAATTTACACATTTGTTGTATATGCTGGTTTCTGCAGATGTATATTCCAGAAACCACTCTTGAGATTCAGACGCTAACAAGTTTGAACAGAAATCTGGTAGAAAGTTCCGCGAGTTGAGGAAACTTGCATCTGCTCCACTGCTTAGTTCAACCAGTTCACGACCCTTGAGGTCTATTCCAAAGCCAAGCAAAGGCAGTGGGATTTCACTGATTGTGCTGAAAACTGAATCAAGCCAATGGATTAAGGGTATGGTTCCTAAAGGACCTGTATTTTCAGGAACTTCCTCTAAAATATTTACCCTTATAACCTTTGAAACATTTTCTTAAGAGTATGTACTTTAAGCTAAAATACAGGGTCCCAATGGATGTCACTAGATAACACTCTTATGCGCAGTGCTCCAAATATGTTTCTTATCTTGTGATTAAATGTTCAATGTGACATGCTTTGCAATGGTCTCTTTAGGGAAAATATAAGCAGCGGGTATTTTCTGTTTTGCCTTAGTCTACTTCATGCGAGTTGAGAGTGATTCTTCGAAAGTGAGATTTGGTGTTGGTTCATGCATGTTGTGTGCATGTCCTACTGTTTCCCATGCTATTTGAGAACTCTGTTTCAGAATAATTCTAAAATAATGGATGGTATACACCTCACCTAATTTGGATATCTGATCTGGGCCTAAGTTTTAATTATGTGATGAAGCAGTTTGCCTAAAATAAATGTTAACTAGGTCAACGGAAGTTACGAGGTGCCCCTCAGGATCTCCACAAAGAGATCAATTCCATCTAAATTTAAGAACCTAAATAAAATTAATAAATCCCATTTCATTCTGCAAAAGAGACATCAACATTAAACCAGATTGTATAACTTTAACTGTAAGTATTTAATAATTGCCACAACTTACATTAATATGTATATTTTCTGTATGTTACCCTTACTTTGTTCAGTGTGTAGAATGGATGGAACATCAAAATTATCTTTCTTTTTGAGCTTTTTCAGTATTTATCCGAATGACTACGTAGCATTCAAATACTGGTCTGGAAGAGGCAATTATTAAATTGCTTTTTATCTTTCCTATGGCAAAAATCTGAGTCAGAAACATGATTCAATTGGAGAGAAGCCATTATGATTCCTAATTTATGTAGACATAGGAAGAAAGAAAAGTACCCTAAATTAACAAGCTTTTGATTTGACTCAACAAGCCCTGGTCTTTGAGGATCTTTAGCATGATGAAATACATGATTTCAAACCACAAGCCCACACTCTGCCTAGTGCAGAAATACTTCTGTGGATCCACAGGGAAGGAAGCTAGACGGTCAGAAAAATTAGAAACTGTCAGTCAGTGACCATCTAGCACATAGTACACAGGAACGATAGACCACCAAGATAATAGTTTACATATCTAGGACAGAAATCAAATACCTTAATCGCCTTGTCCCCTGCCTCACTTATCACACAGATACTAGATTCTGCAAAAAATGATGTAGGGGTGTTATACACAACAAGCACCTCTGATCTCACCTTAATTCTTTACCCAGCGCCATCCTATGCATCAAAGGAAACAGAAGTTCCTTAGAAATACTAAACAAAAATTGCACGATCAAAGGTTGCATGGGACAGCTGCGCTTCCAGTATCAAACGGGCTGCTGGATCCTCCAGTCATGTGAGGAGAGTAAGGTTTTCTCTCTGGAATTCAGACCCAGTGGTAGTGGCAGTCCAGGCTTTATGCCACAAATTCACATCCAGATGTGATTATGTTGGCCAAAAAATTCCAAATAGAAAGAAGCAGGATGCTCAGCATGTAAACTTTCAGTCCAAACTATCACTGGCTATGAACAACTAAAACCATTGATTTATCATAGGAAGTACCAGGCATGTTTATTTAGTGTTCAAATAATAAGGCACTTAATATGAAGAAGTGTATGAGTTTTTCTAGTCTTAAAACTTAGCACACACTCATCTCCTACTGAAGTCAACAGTTTTTAACTCCTGATTCAGATTACATACCCTAAAATGTTGCTGTAAATCAGGAATATAGAATGTTTTATAATTAGATGAACATGGTCCACATTTTACAGTGGAGTAAAAGCAAAGTGAAATGGAGAACCTGTAGTCTCCTCACATCGGAAACCTCCATATCTGCATGCACATCCTAATTCCTGTATAATCCTGAGTGGTTTACCTCTTAAAATAAACAGACTCTACCTTATGTCCTTACTGGATTACTGTGAGTAGGATGTTTACATAAAGGATATAGCTAAGTATTCACCGAACATAACAAGAGTGCAATTCATTCCCATGCGTTACAGCCCATTATAATTTAGTGGCTATATTTAAATAAACCAACATTTAACTATGCCAGCAATTACTATCTAATGTTAATACTCTAATTGTGTCCAATCCCTCCCCTCCAGAGCTTGATTCATTGAAATGTTTATCTGTACTACCACTACCCATGGAGTCTAAATACAAAGATGAGCATTTTGTGTGAGAGAAAGTAAGCATAATTAATTGTCCAGGTGTATTAGACACCGATTTAGTAAACATCATTATTTTCACAGTTAATAATAATAATTACACTGTGCTTTACCTTTCATGCAAAGATCTAGCCACACTCTAATAAAAAATAGGACTTGAGTCTCATTTTCAGTCATTTATTTGGGCAGTGCAGAAGTGTTTCAAAATGGAGCGAAATGTTTTAAAGCTTCTTTGTACTATCCTAATTGTAGAATATCTCTATGATGTGAAGCAAAAAATCCTGAAGTTGAGCTGACCTGAACCGGGGGGAACAGGCTGCCCAGGGAGGTTGTGGAGTCTCCTTCTCTGGAGATATTCAAAACCCGCCCGGGCGCGCTCCTGTGCAGCCTGCTCTAGGCAAACCTGCTTTAGCAGGGGGGTTGGACTAGATGGTCTCTAGAGGGCCCTTCCAACCCCTACCATTCTGTGATTCTGTGATTCTGTGTGATTCTGTTAACTGCAATGCTGAGTGCCATGTTAGGCTGACACAGCATCACAAGACTGGATCTCACTCTTCCTGAGTAAGTGATGTCTGTGGAAAAAAAGAGATGGCTAACGGGTGATCTAATTGGTGTCTTCAATTACCTGTTGGGGGATTACAAAGAAGAGAAAACCAGACTCTTGCCACAGGTGCATGGTGAAAGGACAAGAGGTAACATGTACAACTGGCAACAGGGAAATACTGAATGGGATATAATGAAAAAAGTCTTGATTGGAACAATAACTAGAAAAGTTATGGAGTCTTCATCCATGGAAATCTTCGAAATTTGACTGAATTAAACACAGAAAACCCTGACCTAATTCTGAATATAGTCTTGATTTGAGCAGGAGTTTGAATTAGTTCCTTCCAATCATAGGTTTTTTTTCCCTATGAATTAAGAGTACTGGTTTAGCTTTGATAAATTAGAATCCAACAAAAAATAATAGGGCACTACAAGAATGTTCCTCTTGTTATTAAAAACAAAAACGTCCAAAACTCATTAATCTCTTTTAAAGCTGATTTTTCATGAGGTATACCTACGGGTAAGGATTTTCTTACTGTAAGCAACAGCAGAAAGAAATCAAATGGGCAACAAGAGATACGGCACATACTGATCCTCGTAGAGCAGTTGAGGAATGCAGTGGAGCGTAAATACTGCTGCTTCTGCATTACTGGGCAAATGGGGATCCATAGCTTTCATCGAAAGAGAGACGACTGAAATCTCAACTGTTGTATTGTAGCGTATGCATGTCAGATATGTCAGATACAGGAATTCAGATGTAATTTCAGACAGATTCTCAAATACTATAAGTACAGTGCAATAAAGCTATGTAGGTGTTCATCTACTATTCACATTTTCATTTGTCATCCTCTCATACATTCTCAACACAATCTCTTTTTAAGTAAAAACATTTACAAATCATGCAAATGTGAACAGGCAATAATTGCTGTGGATTGCTCTTTTCTACAAAATAGTCCTCCATTTCTTTCATCTAAATTTAGTCTTCAGGTAGAAAGAACACATCACATTGTTATTAGTGCAGTTTGCCTTGATTACATTACCACATTAAAGGTCCCTGTGAAAAATTTTCAAGACACAATGTGGTATATATCAGATAAAGGGGGCATAGTTAAGCACCACCTTAATGGTGATGAAGTAACAATCTCAGCACACTGAACAAATTTTGGTCCTTTTGACTTCACCATTCCCCAAATCTCACTCTAGCTGCGCCACAGCCACAAAGAGCACAGTGAGACTTAACAAACACAACTAGTCTATTTTGCAGAAGAATAGCCTGGAAGAAACAGTGAAGGTATTTACTGAAATCAGAATGAAAAAAAATAATAACACTGTGCTAACATTGTAACACGTTATGATCATTTAAGAAACAAGGGAATGTTGATACAGAAAGATAAAAGAACTGCAGCGTTAACAGTACCTCATTTTCCTTTATGGCCTGTTACTGCATGGCTGAACACCGCCACTAACTTTGTATTTTCAGAACATACTGAATTTAAGACTCTTTTGTTCTGTTTGCAGCCCACATGCTGACACAGCATCTCATCTCCTATTGTTCTAACTTAACTATTATCTGATACATTTGATGTGCTGAAAGATAAAAGGCACAAAGATTCCAGTTACCTTAGAGATAGCAAAAGAAATACTTAGCAAAAAACCGACTGAGACTGGGCTGTTTCTGGCAGTTTCACTCTGGTGTGTGTGTGTTAGACCTACGAATGTGAGTTCAGACCCTGTAAGTCAGGAGTCTTTATTGGGGCTGTGCTGCTCGCTGAATGATCTCACCCTCCCCTGACTCCCATACACAGAGGTATACTGGGAAGAGCAGGCTCGACCAGTCTTAAATTCCTTTGACATTTCAGACTCCAGACAGACTCTGCAGCAGTGAGGAAGAAGCATGGCTCATAGCAACAGTTAGAGAGAGATGTTTTGAAGAAATAGATTCATTCAAGGTTAATAAATGCTTCTACCATCATTTTCCATGGATGCTAGTTCTGGTGACGAGCAAACCTTGCAACTGAAAACAGGCTGCTAAGAGACTTTTTCAAAGCCTGCAGTGCCTAATAAGCTATGGTGCTAGGTGAAAAAGAGGATTGGTTCCCATATAGTTATATAGTTGGTATTGGGACTGGTGCTGTCTAACATCTTTCTCAGCAAAGATGTTAGCAAAGATGGGACTGAGCGCACCCTCAGCAAGTTTGCCAACGACACCAAGCTGTGTGGCACAGATGACACGGCGGAGGGAAGGGAAGCCACCCAGAAGGAGAGAGGTGGGCTGTGCAAACCTCATGGAGTTCAACAAGGTCAAGTGCAAAGTCCTGCACACGGGCTAGGGCAATCCCAAGCACAGATAATGGCTGAGCAGAGAAAGGATTGAGAGCAGCCCTGAGAAGGACTTTGGAGTTGATGAGAAGCTGAACACGAGCAGTAAAGCATGCTGGCAGCCCAGAAGACCAACTGTATCCTGGACTGCATCAAAAGAAGCATGATAAGCAGGTCGAGGGAGGTGATTCTCCCCATCTACTCAGCTCTCATGGGACCCCACCTGCAGCACTGCAGTACTGCATTCAGCCCCCAACATATNTTTGAAGAAATAGATTCATTCAAGGTTAATAAATGCTTCTACCATCATTTTCCATGGATGCTAGTTCTGGTGACGAGCAAACCTTGCAACTGAAAACAGGCTGCTAAGAGACTTTTTCAAAGCCTGCAGTGCCTAATAAGCTATGGTGCTAGGTGAAAAAGAGGATTGGTTCCCATATAGTTATATAGTTGGTATTGGGACTGGTGCTGTCTAACATCTTTCTCAGCAAAGATGTTAGCAAAGATGGGACTGAGCGCACCCTCAGCAAGTTTGCCAACGACACCAAGCTGTGTGGCACAGATGACACGGCGGAGGGAAGGGAAGCCACCCAGAAGGAGAGAGGTGGGCTGTGCAAACCTCATGGAGTTCAACAAGGTCAAGTGCAAAGTCCTGCACACGGGCTAGGGCAATCCCAAGCACAGATAATGGCTGAGCAGAGAAAGGATTGAGAGCAGCCCTGAGAAGGACTTTGGAGTTGATGAGAAGCTGAACACGAGCAGTAAAGCATGCTGGCAGCCCAGAAGACCAACTGTATCCTGGACTGCATTAAAAGAAGCATGATAAGCAGGTCGAGGGAGGTGATTCTCCCCATCTACTCAGCTCTCATGGGACCCCACCTGCAGCACTGCAGTACTGCATTCAGCCCCCAACATATGGACATGGACCTGTTGGAGCAAGTCCAGAGGAGAGCCACAAAGATGATCGGACTAGAGTACCTCTCCTATGAAGACAGGCTGAGAGAGTTGGGGTTGTTCAGCCTGGAGAAGGGAAGGCTCCAGGGAGACATTATAGCAGCCTTCCAGTACCTGAAAGGGCCTACAAAAGAGCTGGAAAGGGACTTTTTACAAGGGCATGGAGAGATAGGATGAGAGGTAATGGTTTTAAACTGAAAGACAGTAGATTCAGATTAGACGCTAGGAAGAAATTCATAATGATGAGGGTGGTGAGACACTGGAACATGTGGCCCGAAGAAGTTGCAGATGCCCCCTCCCTGGAAGTGTTCAAGGCCAGGCTGGATGGGGCTTTGAGCAACCTGGTCTAGTGAAAGGTGTCTGTGCCCATGGCAGGGGGGTTGGAACAAGATGATCTTTAAGGTCTCTTCCAACCCAAACCATTTTATGATCCTATGATAGTTGCCCTGAAAATTTTTGAGAGACAGATGATTCTCAAAGTCTGAGTCCCTATAGCCCCAGTCTTATAACTCAGCTATTTTATCTTGGATAGATATAACCAAGCTGTACTTCTTCAGTATTGCATTGACTTGACTTGTATCAAGAATATGGAGAAGCTTCCAAGCAGTCTTGTTCTATGACACAAGCTAAATAAAAAAGAATTGTGCTGTTTGGTTTCCTCAGATAATCATGGGGAGTATGTTCCATGGGTGCGGCAAAAAACGGGAAATAGATGATCTGATCAAAATCAAAATCTGTGACTTTTTTTTTTTTTTAAAACAGAATAGGGTTTGGGCTAACTTCATCATTAGGATCACAGTAAAAACTAGGAATCTCCATAGCTCTTCAAGTTATCGTTTTACCTACTGAAATGGAAATTTCATTGCATACATGGTATAAAAAGCAAATTGCTAGAGAGTAAAAGTTCTCTTACCAAAACAAAATTGTACTGTGGTTCCAGGAAAGACAAGCGTTCTTAGCTGAGTTCATGAACAAACGATATCAAATGAAGGCAGGAGGAAATAAAGCCTGACTCTATATGAAGTTTGCCAACTGTGGTCTCATAAAGCCAAGAAATCTTGGAATGCTTTGAGTAAGTAATATTTTTAGAGCTCTAATAAGGCACACCTGAGCTCCTCTTTACCACATTTAAAGATATGTGCCGCAGAAGCTGGATTTTGCTATGCATTTTTGCCTATTCCAGTAACCTATAATTAATAAGCACTCATGTGGAGGAGAGCAGACACTCACTTGCCTGTTCAGATTCCTCTGAATTACTCCCACATACTTTTCTAAAGTGCACAACATATAGTAATGTTCTTGAATTATTCTTAAGTCATTTGGCTAAGAAGAGATGGCACTGCTATGCCTGCCTTGTTGAAATTAAATATTCTTCTATCTCCTACAGATGTTCTTCCTCAATTTCTTGACTTACTGGGGTGTCTGTCTACACCAGCTGTCTTCCTTCAGCATTTCCACAATTTTGAGCCAGAGTGAGAATCAGATCTGTCTCTACCATTAATAAGATTTATTTTTGTTTTACCTAACTAAGCAGTGCAATAAAAGAGAAAACTGTAAGTATTAAGCTCCTCCATTCAAAATATGCTAGCTAGAATAACCTTACTGTCTACCCTGCTATTCATGTATTGGTATCAGAAGTCATACTGTACACAGAGAAGTCAAAATGAGCTATGTTAGAACGAAGGAACCAAGGAAATGTTGGTTTCACTCCATTCAATTTGGGTGCAGGCAGAGGTGATATTACCCAGAAGCCAGATGCAGTCCCAGCAGCTGCCAGAATAATCGGATCTCATACATACCGTGTATGTGAACCAGAGGTAGCCAGAAGTATACGTAGCCAATCATTTGGAACAATCATGTCCCAAATAATTGCAGTAGCACAATATTAGAAAAAAGCATGGAATCAAAATACATGCTGGGTGGTATCAAAACACAGGAGGACCAGAAAAAAAGTTCAAATATGTCAAGTTTTGCAAGGAATCCAGTTACATTTTGATTAAAAATAATAATAAAAAACTAAAAATTATTTTAAAATAAAATGCTGTCTGCTTTTAAGACAAGGAATTTAGTTTGCACGTTATCCAGGAGTCAGTATACCAATACAGAACATACAGAATTATTTTATGCCAGTCAGAAATTGGGCTCGCACTTTCTCTACTAGCTGATCTCCTATAATCTTTATGATTATTTTCTGCTAGAATATATTGCAGTACTGATCCCTAAATACTCACACTGGTTGCCTACTAAGGCAATACCTTATTTCTGACTTTAATTACCTAGTGGTAAGCTATAGCAGACTCTCCCTGAGGTGCCCAGTAACAGGACAAGAGGCAACACAGCAAATTTTGATTAGAAAGCAGGACAAACTTCTTCAGCATGGTGGTCAAATACTGGCTCGGAGGCCCAGAGAGGTTGCAGAACTTCTAGCTTGAAGATACTGAAAAGTTGCCTGGACAGAGCCCTGAGCAACCTAATTTTGTTAGCCCTGCTTGAGGCAGGAGCTGGATGTAAAACTAGATGACCTTCAGAAGTCCCTTCCAACCTAAATTACTCTGTTACTCCATAATAACTGACACACCTTCCTACTGTCCCCATCTATCAGGAGAAAACCAAAGACTCAGGATCACATGGACATCTTTGATGTCCAGTTTCCCATACAGCTACTTATATTCTCTTTTAAACAGCTAATGTAGCTTTCACATAGACATTCAAACCTTTTTTGATATATCCCACCACTTCTACAGCAGTCTAGATGGTAACCTTCTTTCTTCAAGTAGAAAGGCACAAGCATGATGATGAATTACGGTTTTCTGTCACGGCACATAGGCACCCAAAACAGACAAGTGGGCTCTTGTAGTTCAGAGAAAACTATTGCAGCTTCTTAGAATTAGAAAGTCAGATGAAACTAGAAGAAAATCTTTCCTCAGTTTCCTATCAGCCAAAACTCCAGCACTTGTGCTGCTGCTGTTGTTGTTGTTGAAATAAAGAGATCTCAGGAGCACAAGAACACTGTGGGGGTGGATACAGAGAAAGTGGCAACCATAGACACAACTTCAAGCAAGCAGGTTCAAACTTTAATGACCTGTGTAGGAAGATAAATGAGACTTGAAGAGAAAACAGCACTGTTAGCATGAGGATGTTGTTAGGTGTGGAAGGAAAGAACTCGCAGTGCTGATGAATTGGTAGCTGACAAAGAGCTACATCTTATAATGATAACTGTATAAAGCCGTGATCTATTTTTCCTGCTAGCTTTCTTTCTTTCATCGCATCCGTTTGAATGAATCCTTACCAAATGTTGTGTTCTGTTTGAAATCAGAGAGGAAAAACAGCAAGCACACTATTGCCACTTATCAATCACATTATTTTCTCTCTCAATTATCCTTAATTTAATAATTGTATTATTTTCACTTTTGTTTCAACTTTAAGGGCTTCTATTGCAAATACTGTATTTTTGCAGGTGGTTTAGGTTACCAGTAATTTTCAGTAAGAGCTCTTTTCCATCTTTTTTTTCTTTTTTTCTGAAAGCTCTTCTCTATACCATTATTTTGTCTAATCATCAGCCTTCCTGGAAATATTAATCATTATGTCTACTAGACTACTAGAAAAACCTGCATTGAGTTTCTTCAAATTGCTTCTCTGTTTATTTTAACCACAGTCTGAATAAAATTATTTGAATAAACAGGTCTGAAGCATATCCTGAATTGTACAGTTGGGATATGAACCTGAAATCCAACATAATTCCTGGCATTATAGCAATAGCATTTAGTAGAAAGAAAGAATTGTATTAAATTATAAGTGCATGTGGAAAGGAATTCTGTACAGCTAGCTGTAGTTTCCATAGTAAAATACATTTTATTATCCTTTATTTCTTACAGAGAAGAGCAAGAGCCTAATCTGATAAGGACTATGAGAGTTTTGCCACGACATTTTTTGGCTGATCATATACTCCATCATTTGCACGTCATTTAGAACTATCTAGCTGAAAATATGGACTTAATGACACTATGATGCGAAATTCAGTGGCATCATGTTACGTAGAAGAAGCAACAAGGTTAAGATTACAGAATATCTAGTCTTAGAAATCTAATGTCAATCCCAACCTAACTACTACAGTGCTTTGAGGGATATGATGCTTCAATGGCTGAGTTACCTATGTTCAACTTATTTCACTTTAGGCCCGAACAGCAATCTAAAGAAGACTCTTTCCCTCATTTACCACCATTTTTTTGCAATACGTGGCATGAAGCCCTCTATGTAAGCCTATCACAGATGGATGGACACTGCCTTGATGAACAAGCACATTCGGTCCTTACGATTTCTGTTTCAGACCCCCACGAGAGGTTTTGCATCACTGATTCTAGTTTTCATTTGGTCCTGTATTCAGCAAAGTGCTCTGATCTAAAACTTCGTATTCTGAACACTCATATATATTTATATCTCCACGGGGACAGAAGGTGTTAACGAGAGCACAGTTGTAGTTCTAGGAGCTCACAAAACTTACGTAATTATTTTGGTGGTTCAGGGAACAGACAAGGACATTTCAAGATATCGCTAGATTAATATGGCTTGGCATGGAAAGTGCTTTGACTACTGGTTTGTGTTTGTGCGAGTGGCTCAGCCTGCTCTGTACAAGGGATGAGCGGGATAGAGCTGTAGCAAGGGCACCCACACTTATTATTAGTCTTTAGCTATTGCCTATAATTAAAAACCAAATGGCCTGATATACGTCTCATAAAGTAACAGCCACAAAAGTGCTGGCACTAACAGCTCACACACACTATTTACTATGTAGAATTTTATAGGTTTAGAAAACAAAAGGGTTGGTTAACTAAACAAAACCAGTGTAAGAAATAGGCCAATATATTCTGAGTAACAACAGCATAAAACCAGTTTAGTTGAATTACAGAATAGATTTGTTTTGCTCATTGAATGCTATTGATTTTTTGGCATGGAAGAAATTAAAAAAAAAAAAGAACAGATGGTGAAAGAAATAAATTAAGCTGCTGGTGATGGAATACAATATCACACTGAATTATAAAGAATGATGAGCAGAAATCCCTTTAAACAGGCACTTACACTGAGTATAGGAAGTTCATATTGCGGAAGTTCACATCTGATTGTTTTGGTTTATTTTGTAGTTATTAGAGTTTTTACTTTCAATACAAACTCCAATATGAATTCAAAACAGAAATCCAAGGCAATGTACAACAGGTGCAAAGGTGCCCTTTTCACTATGTTCAACCATAAGCCAAAGGTTCTAGTACTGTTCTAAAATGTATGGTATTGTAAAACCAATCAAATGAAAACTTTCTACTTTTTTTTCTTAATAGTCCTTATTCCTTATTGCAGATTTCAAGGAGTGAGTGTATGACCAAAGCCTTCGCTACATTTTCCAATTCTTCTAGTTTTAATAAAAAATGTTCTCTCTCCTCTTGAGATCTTGCTTTGTTTATATCCTTGGACTTTAAGAACAATAAACTGCCACTGTTAAAAATCAATGTATTTAAGAAAAAAATGTAAGATGAGTTCATGTGACTGCATGGCCAAGAACTGCTGTGCAAGGTAACTATGTTCAGAAGCAAAATTACAATGCCAAATTTTGTCCTGGTAAGATGACTGCAGTTCTCTTCATTTCAGTAGACATGCATGACTTTACAGGAATTCGCAGTTTGGCTCTTCAGTAATAATACTTCTCTTCTTTAATGTGATCTAATCAGCATTTGGGTCATAGGCACATTACCAAATATCAAATCACATTACCAAATGTGAGTTTATTTATCAGATATTGAAAAACATTTTGCCTCACAATGCTCTCATCTTTCTGTAATGTAATGTTCCCCCAAAGCACAGCACTATAAACAGTAAGTAAACAGAAGTCTAATATCAGTGTAATTACCTGAAGAGAATTATAACTCTGTCTTAAGTTAGTGAAGACAAATGCCCTGTAATGTCCATTGTTATGATTCATCATTAATAATATCAACACTTTTCACCCTTCAGCCTCCAGATATGGTTCAAAGATGATTTGGTAGCACTAGCTCCATTTAGCAGTTGAAGCATGAAGAAGTTTAATCTGGCTTTGAAGGTACAAATCATGGTTTGAGACTAAGCTCCTCTTACTGAAAACTGGTCTGAAACCTTGCACTCTGCTTCTGAGAGACTGCTGCTTTAAACTTTATGGAAAACTCACACTGTCAAGCCCATACACTCCTTTTGCACTTGCTTTCAACAGAGTTATCCACATCAGTGTCTGGATTAACTTCACTATGGATTTTTAAAGCATAGGGCCATGTTTCCAAGGTTTATGCTATACATTTCTTCTTTTTTTTTTTTTTTCTTTTAGGATCCATTTAGAGAAACTATATTCATACGCACAGGAATATTTTAGGCCTATGCCACTTATTACAGAACACCAGTTCCCTGTTCTGCTTCTTACTGCATTTCCTCATGCCCCACCACGATGGGATGATCAATGTAAGTCGATAAGTATTGCTTGCCCTGACCATTAGTCAACACTTACTTCATCAGAACCTGCCAATAGATACTGTCTGTATGACTGGAATAACCTCCAAAACTCTAGGCCTACTATGCCTGTTTACAGACAGAATATTTTCTCTATAGCTAGGCCCAGCTGTAGACAGAGCTCCTTATTCTTGAGCAATTTGTATGGCAAAAGCATATTGACAACTGCATTACCCATCTTAGCAAGCTCACAGTTGATCTTTCAGCATGTTTTGTGGATGCACCAAATGGAGCTGGCATAATGCCATACATTTCTTGGGAGTTCTGTGATCACGGAGAATAGTAAGCTTTGGCTTACTGAATGTTGTAACATACCTGTGTATGTTTCCTACCAAGCATGACAGACTAACATCTAGGGTAATTTTCTGCCACTCATGCAAGAAAATATGCTGTTCACTGCATATTCAGTACCTTAACAGTGGCTTGAGTGGATCCTGTATCAAACCGCTTTCCCAGACCACTTGTAATATGCATGTTTCTTCTGGCAGCCCTGCCTGGAATCCCTGTGACCTTCACATTCATCTCATTTGTCCAGCAAACAAGTAAATAGACACAAATCCTTAATAGTCATTTATGCTGGGAAGGTCCACCAAGAAAATCAGCATGATTAAATAGGTGACATTTGGGTTATGCAGTGCAAACACTTTTAACTTCAGTCCATCTCTAGTGCTGCTGGACTCCTGTCTCCTGATTGACCAAATATGACTTTGAGCCAAACCTACAACGGAAATAGAAATAGCCAGCCATATTCTAAGGAAACATACGTCAAATTCATTGGGGTCATCACCAACAGGAGAAAACAAACACCTGCTAATTACAACTTGAGGAGTAGATGACCACTGTCATGAACAGTTAAGAAAACTCTGCACTGAATAAACTTCAAAAACCCTTCAGTTCTTGAGTTAGCATCCCATATCTGAGATGTCTGACAATTAGACATCAAAATCTTTTTGCTCTCATTACTCTTAGACTCTGTCAGGGTACCATGCACCATGCTCGGAAAATGTTGGACAAATTAGCATCTTGCCAGATCTCTCTGATAAAGATTAGATGATCTCATCTGAAAGACTGTCAGGTAAATAATCAAGATGAGAAGACAGAAAATACTCACTTGAGATGCCAATAGAATCTCCTGGCAAGAGAGGTGAGCAGCTCTCTGATCCAGTGGAGAGAAAAATATGAGAAAACTGGTATGGCCTACTTCTTCAGGACAGTGAAAACCACTACGCTAAGAAAAAGAAACTACTACATAAGAAAAACGATTGGGGAGTATGTTTCCAAGTCTGAAAAGTTTGGCTTAGATTTTTGGCAAAAGGTTCAAGTTTTTGGGGGTTTCTTTCTGATTTGCTTCTCTCTCTCTCTCTAGTATCCAGGAGTCATTATAATATAATCTGCTTGCAATAGTTTTATCTCACTTTATAACACACATATTGGAATATAGACATGCACATATACACTAGAAAGTACAGAGACTAGCTTGACATCTGATTAAAAGTTATATATGAGCTACGGATGTGATTTAAAAAATGTACAGTGTGGGGCAGAGATGAGACGAACACAACTTTAAAGGTTGAATGAGCAATATTATTTTGATTTGGCTTGTCCCTCTTAAAAAGACAGTACTTTCAAAGGTGTTAAACATCCAACACTTCAGCTGACTAGCTACCTTTCAAACACCGAGGTTCAGAGCTGCTTTAGAAATATCAAAGGGTATAGATAAAACTGAATATAATTTGAAATCAGTCAATCAAAGAATCTATAATTCATTATCACTTTATCCTGGTTTTGCTTAGAAGAACTGTAAAAAGAGCTGCAGGGGTAAGATGGCAGAGAACAAAACCTAGCAATAATTGGCAAGGGATTGGGCGTGTTCAGCTCTGAAGGAACATGGTTAATTCGCGCCTTTTTCCATAACATGGGTTGGATCACGATGGTGGTAGGGGGAATATAAAAATGGAGGAAGAGCCGGCACAGATGTGCTCTGGAACAGAACTGTGCAGGATTCAGCTCCCATTCCTGTCTGAAATGCCCTTGTAATCTGTTGCTAGGCTTGAAATGGTTCAGAGTGAATGTTGTTTTAAATGCCTTCTTTCGCTTAGATCCACTAGTGTTTGGTTCGGAAAAGTCCAATATACTGATACTCTTTGATGATTGCAAAAGAGAATATAAAGACATTATTTGCTAAAAAGAAATGAATACAGAAATTTGCAGTGTTTATTTTCCTTCTTTATATCTCAACTGTTTTTTCTCAGCTATCAATCTCAGTAGCATCTGCTAAAGCTCCTTATTTTTACTCCTCACAGATAAAATCAATTAATACTTTTTTTCCCCTGTTTTTTCCCCAATCAAAACTTGGATAATTCAGGACTGATGTAGTTGTGTCTTTTTCCCATGTCTCCCAGAGAGCCACAGTATGACCTTGGCATGACTACTTATATTACGGGGTCTCAGTTCCCTGCCTGCCTTAGGGCTGGCTTGTTAAACGGACTGTCAGGTTTTCTACAAAGATACACTCTTTTTCATTGTGCAGTGGCTTCCAGTCTTCATGGGGAGATTAATTTCTCATGTCATAAAAATAACTGTATGAAAGTACGGCAATGAATGGAAAAAGGACCAAATCAAAATTACTATAATCTCCAAAAGGTATAACAAACACTCAGAGCATTGTCTTCCCTGAAGATAATAAATCTTCTCCTCACAGTAATATACTTCTGCTTATAATATTATCTGTTTTGTGCTAGAGAGGTCTCCAAACTATTGCCTTGGCAACCAATAAACACTAATCCAAGTGAGATTTTCTTCTTGAAATACTTTCTATATTGGAAATGTTATGTAGGAGGTAAATTTCACTGGAACTGGAAAAGATGTGCTGATGATCTGATTCACATTTTTTCTGGATTTTGCAACAAAACAGTCCTGGATATTTCTTATGTAAGAACAAATTCACTATCCTTCTAACAGAATTGGCTCTGGTGGGCACACCTGGACTGTACATTTATCTGCCCCAGAAGACTCGCAGCACTAACAAAAGACACAATACAGTTTGCTCAAGGCCCAAAGCAATTTGTGTAACACCGGGTCCTATGCTGCTTTACGTTACCATTCTTAATTCTCAGTTATCACGCACATTTAATAGCTCAGTTTCAAGGGACCAAACCAAGGGTTGCGTTTAGCTGGCAAACACCTGTGCAAAAATTGGCCCTTGCATCATTCCTGTATGTCAAAGCACTTTCCAGCTTGCAATAGCAAGATCTAGAGCTATTGACATACCACTTAAAAGATTTTGCCAGAAATCCCAGGCAAGCAAATAATGTCACACCTTGCCCTGTCCCCTTGGGTAAGGCCAGCTGTTGGGGTTGAGCTCAGAAAGAGAACTAGTGTGGTAAAATCACCTCTAACCGAAGACTGCGGCCTGGTTTGTAGGCCACCAAAATCAATAGGAAGACTCTTATGGAATTGAATAGGCTTCAGATTGCACCTCCATAGAGCAATACTGAGGACTTGAATTATATCCAGAATCTCATACAGACCAAGGCAGTAGCAAGCAGGCACAACCGGTTTAAAGGACTGATTAAAGTCCACTGATGTCTTTCCAAAAGCTTTGAACAAGTGCCACAGAAGGGAGAGCAGTAATCCAAGAGGAAGGTGACAGAGGTTTAGGATGACGGTGGTGAGGCCCACATCCTAATGCTGTTGCACGATGCACACTTGAAAGTCGAGTTACAGGGAGAATATTTTATTCATAAGTGTAAACACTTCGGAGCATTTGTCAATATGAAATAACACATTGCTTGGGTCTCTGAAGACATGATGTGAACCATAATGGGTGTTATTTCAAAATAACACATAGCTTGTCACTTATTATTACTGTAATAATCTGTATTTTAATGAATCAACAATGGCAATGTGTACTTATATCAAGGAAGGAGCAACTCCAGCAAAGAAGAAATTCTGTTTTTGTATTCCTTATGGAAAATAAAGGAAATCTTTTGTAAATAAGGACCATTGTTCCAGATTTACCTCCTGAAGAAAGGTTAAACCCCTCAGAATGAGTAGATGGTTTCCTTAACATTCAAACACAACATGGGATTAACTTTTCAGAAATGTTTTCTATGCCTAGTAACAGTCATATATTCATCTATGCCAGAGCCTGGGGGACTGCACAGCTTGTTTTGGAAAACAGTCATTCTTCTTGTGTGACACCTGGAAGTCCCCCGATAATCTACAGTGTTCCAGCCGACTGATATAACAAACTACACCTGAAACCACAGATTTTTTTTTTTTTTTTTAAAGAAAGAGGAGAATGCACAAAGATTCCAGCACCAATCAGAATGAAAATGAAACTGCTTCTCCTCAAGAGCAATGTGAGGCAAACATGTCTTTTCATATTGAAATGAATGCGTGTAACAAACTTGAGTATTTTTGCAGCCTTTATATCCAGAGAACTGCAGAACATGCAGATGACAGGTAAGCGAGAAATTTTGAAAACAAAAACTGTCAGCTTTTGAATTTTATATGTAGTGGAAAAATCACTTAAATAATCTTTAAGATCGAGAGGAAATTATAAAAGTGATATTTTTAACTAACAGCGCCTTCTTTTCCTCCCTCTAAAAGGAACAGGCTTCTGAAAAAATTCACTTCTCAGTTGCAAAAGTAATGTAGTCAGAAAGGTATCTTTCTGATGACTAAATTTCTTGGGTTTGGGAAATTAGACCAGATATACTGTTAAGGAATTGCGCAAAGCTTTTTTAAAAATATACATAATATATTTATATTTCTAAAAATATAAGAATAACGTATTTTTTAATTTTTTTTTTTTAAATTGCTTTTATACCAGAACGCAAGAGTAAGGCTTTTTTCTTCATACTTGGATGTTTGAGCCTTGAACTAAATACTTGTGTTATTTATCAGTTGTACTACTTGTTCTGAAAAGTCCAGATAGGATCTCATTGCGCAAAAACATAGTCCTTGCCTCCAAGAAACATGCAATGTCAATGGAAAATAAAACAAATGTGTACAAAAACTAATTACAGATTGGAAGCTGAGGCACAGAGATATCATCTGACGTCACATAGAAAGTTTGTGTACGATCCTGGAATTGAAGATCATCTGTCAACTCAGAGTTTTAGCCACAGACCAATCTTCCTGACATTATTAACATCCTTGAAACATTAAGGCAAACACATATCTCAACTTATCAATGCCTTAAAAGCTTTGTTCCTTAAAAGTAGAGCAAAAGTTCTGTTAAGCAAACTATAACTGATAACAATACTATTTTTTTAATAACGTATTAAATAATATTAAAGAATCAGACATCAACTTTTAACGCTGGTTTTGCTGCAATAAATGTTGAGGACTTTGTTTTGACATTAACACATAGCTGTATGCATCAAGTTGGTTTGGAGCATCACAACTCACATAGGAGCTTTATGAAGTACTGTTTTTCCGGGACAACACAGTTTCTTTCATAGCAGGAATAAGTAAAGCTGAGAAAAGCAAGGTATTTTTTTTGACTCAAGGGAAATTACAATACTCCAACATCTGTTTTCAAATTAAGACAAACAGTCAAAATGCTGAACTTTTCACATAGTGACAAGTTAGAAAAAAATGATATCCAGGAATGTATAACTTTTGCTTTTGATCATTTCATCTACGTCAGTCCTGTTCTGGGTGTCCAGCTTTCTTAGGCCTTCCTGGGGAAAAGCAGTGCACGTATTCCACAGCCCAGACATGGCCAAGTCATATCCCCAAACTGAGAAGCCTGGAAATGCTTCTGAGTGTGTCCTGCCTTACATGGCATCCTCTGACATTGAACCGCATCTTACACAAAGCATAAACATGCCTTGTCCCTGATTCGGACCTGCTGGCCAGGATTCGAGACTGGCTATATGTTTTATGCTATCCTGCTATCATATATAATCCTTATGCTGATTTCTGAGGTACTCTCAAATATTTTAATGGGATTTATGGTCCTGCACAGGAAAGAATGGGGAAGAAAGCAGCAAAACCGCATGAAGCTCTTACAAACCTTGCTGTTAACCTGAACACGTCAGATGAATGCAATATCATGTGCCTTAGATCAGCACAATGATCCAAAATAATGCTTTCATTTGGATAGAACTGGTGGAAAATTTTGATTAAATGGAAACTTCTTTTTTCATCGACAATTCATTTTGATGGAAAACGCCTGCCTAATCCTTATAATACACTACCAGACAGTCCCACAAGGCAAACTCTCTGTTTATGCATGACTTACAGACAATGTTCATCAGCCAGGTTGCTTCAGTGCCGTTCCATTGCAGCTCAGCTCTGTCTTATTTACCAGCTCAAATCTGGAGCGCCAATTGTGGTGGTGAACAGTGTCAAACGGTCAGTCACTCAGTTCACACACACCACAGATCAATTCCTGTATGATAGTGTTTTCTCATTTACCACATATGCTGAACTGCGTTTGACCTGGTGGTGAAAGGTTTCATTTACTATTACAGTCACTTTGGCTGTACAGTCTCCAGTCTGTACGCTGATTTATGGATGGATGGATTTGCATATGGCAGACATCCACACAGCTTTATAAGTTTGCATTCATGCCAATAAACGTAAAGTCAGGGCTATGATACTAGTATGAGTAATGTTTTTATTAGAAATAGCTCTGCTTGGGGTTTTTGTTGTTGTTGGGAGTTTGTTTTCTTTTGTTTTTATTAAATGCACTGACAAAATTCCATTCCATTTCCAGTTTAAGACACAAGAACACTGCTAGAAAACCCAACCCTTTATTTCCTATTATTATTCTTTATTTCTTATTTCTTCTTCTTTATTTCTTATTTCTTTCTTACAACTATTCCTTAGCAGGTATACATAGGGGTCACTATGTCCCTGGGGGCAGGACTGAGCACAAATCCTGACACTGATGGTGAAATCTCCAGGTTGATCTCGGAGACGGGAATGTAAGAACTGCAATATCCAGCCAGATCAAAAGCTAGTCTAAAGCAATGACTACTGATGACAAGCCATGGATAATTAAGGAAAGAAAATGAGGAAAGGAGAAGATGTAGTTCCTGATAGTCCTTATGTCAGAGTGGGAGAAAATTGCGCTAGGTTTTTTGGTGCAGTTTTTTTTTTTAGTTTGGCTTGGGTTGGGGTCGGTTTGGGTTTTTTGTTGGGTTTTTTTGTTTGTTTGGGGTTTTTTTAAATGTCATTTGATCTCCTCCATATCTGGCCTAATTAACCAACTGCTGCAGAAGACTCACATTTGAGTAGTTTTAATACCAACACTGCTAACACCCTGTACAAATACTAAAAGCCAGTGTCCTCATTTTCAGAAATTTTTGCTGTAAGCAAGCTGTTATTCTCTCCACAACATACACATGTATCTTCAGTTAAAGTTAACACTGTCTTGATGAAACACCATGACAAATATTCATTCATTCTTTGTTTCCTGGTATGAGCAAAGGAGAAAAGATCCACCTCCCACCCACATTCTGTAACAGATTTAGGAATGCAAGACCTTTCATGCTTAAATCATCTACTATGCAATGCAAACGTTTATACCCACTGAAACACCAAACACATCATTCATTATTTTGAAACTTAATTTTGAATTAGAGATTTACATCGAGGAACAGCTAAAAATAACTTGCAGCAGGGCGTGGTGTAATTTTACACTGTTTGTGGATTTCGTCCAATTATGGGTGTGTAAATAGCTTCACATTTACGTACATTATGTAGATAAATGCATGCACGCATCTAAGGATACTCTCAGAATCCAGACAGTTTGGGAAGTTTGTTCCCTCAGCTCAGCTTCACAGGGAAATAAGTTGAGCTTAGCCTGACTCAAAAATCCTGTTGGAAGGGCAGTCAAGTAGGAGAGAACTCCTGGTCTCAGCAGGACAAAGCAGGGGAAGGAGTTTCCCATGTTGCATTTACCTTCCATGTACCCTGCCACTGGCTGGCAATTTTATACAGATGTCTGACATCTGCATGCCTTTTAGGTATCACCTGGACAGGCTCACAGACTTTCTTATATTAAGCGGCCTTGATACACAAAACTTTGGTGTATATGTTAATATATATGGCAATTTCTACCTTTTAACATCATCCTTGGCCAGAACCAGAGAAGTGCTAGGATGTCTCTGTTCCAAGACATCATAGACCTGTTTACTGAGTTGTTTTGTGGGATGTTCTCTGATTGCTACCACAGTTGAAGTAACAACTCCAATTAACTAAATTGATGCCCTTTACAGCCTTCTGAAGGACTTCACAGCCAACTGCACCAGAGATCAGAAGTAGTGCAAATGTGTTTCCTATTGGATTTTATGCCACAAATGTTTTCTGCTCCTAATTTTAATAGAAAACATTCTTTTTGCTTCCTTCTTTAAATGTATACCTATAATAAAATCTGCAAAAATTTATTGCCCCACCACCCTCTACTGCATTTGAGACTCTCTGCATTTTCTTAACATGTGACATAGGCCAGAATAAATTTTAGGATAATAGAAGTGTCTGCACAAGTGGCTACATGTGAGTGGCTGCAATATGAGATTCCTCTTGCTGTTTTGCAAAGAGCACCGAGAGCCCGTTGGCAAGAAGTCTGGAGTGAGGGAGCACGTGGCCCTGTGCTCACTGTCCCACTTTGTCAGGCTGCTATTTGAAAAGGAGCAGGGATTCCTTGCTCTCGTGCTAACATCAGTAGCTATTCGGAGTGGCAGAAAAGCAGCTCTGGAGTCTCCTGCTGTGGGGACATCTCCTGGGTCCTCTCCAATGAGCTCATGTGAGAAGCAGGGAGGAGCAACTTTCACTCAAAGTGCCTGGAGCCATAGCTACAGTAAATAAGTAATAACCCAGTAAGGGATAAACGTTTCTACAATGTTGTGCTCTTTTTTGATAGATATGGGGATGGTTATTGAAACAATTGCATTATGGAAACCCTATTCCAGTGTTACTTTCCTTGAATCAGTGTAACTGCTTCAAGGCTGATTTCTGTCCAATATACGCTCTGTGTTACATTCACACAGATGAACTTCTGCACAGAAGGTTTTAATGGAAAGACCTGTTAACAGGGAAAATGGGAGAGGGCTTGGATAAGAGATGACATTCCTTTGCTCAAAAATTCAGTTTAAACTTGCTTGAGCATTCACAAATATCTGATCAAATTTTATAGTGATAAGCATCCTTAAGAAGACTCAAAAGACCCACCAGACTGAGTGTGAGTCTTTCATAGCGACTTCAGTCGGCATTGTAACCTGCTGGACATGAGGATGTAATGAACCACAGCAAGGCAATGAGTGCTCTTCTTGTGGCAATTTAGAGCACAGTGGAGTCATGCGATAAGCGGGATCAAGAAAGGTTGCTATTGAATGAAAACCTTCGTTTGGGAACAGAACAATGTTTTGAACTGGTTTTGCATCATTTCTTCCCATTATCTGTAAAAGCTCAACAATTTCAAGCGATCTTAACAATTGCTTGGGTTTGTTGCTGTACTGGGTGACCTTGGTGTCTGCAGAGTTGTTGCGCTCACGTTCTCAGCCCTCTCTCCCTGGCTGCAATTGCCGTTTTGCAGCAACTTCTCCGCTTTCTTAAATACGTTATCACAGAGGCGCTATTACTGTGGCTGATTGGCTTGGAAATTTATTATTTCATAAGTGAAGAAGAACTTGCATAGCCTCACAAAAGGTCACTTCACACCACAAGTGCCATGTACATTGAAATCAATGGGACTACTCATGTGAGTAGGAGTTTGTAAGATCAGTCCTTTTTTTCGTTTTTAATCTCCTGTTAAATACCGAGACAAATCACACTTCATTGCAGGAATATTAGTGTGATTGAGCAAATCCCAGAGCCTTTGAATAATCATCTGTTATAAATTCAGTGAATGAAATTGCATTTAACTTTGTGAGATCTTTTCGGCACAATGTAACCAGATCAAATTAGTGCACAGAAGATTTTTGAAAAAGAAAATGTGTGCTGTAAATGATTACAGGGATGACATAAGCTATTTACTGAATTATGGAGCTTGAATGAAATACATCATGATATTTTGAGATAAGTAGATGGAAACTACAAAACAGTATCGGGGGAAATTATCTTGGTAAACTACAGCGACCGTCCCATGTTATCTCATGATTAAGGGGTAGGTACATAATCTACATCACCTTTGGAGGTGAACTTTACTTTGGAAACATTTTCTAGTCCTTGCACCTGCCTAATCACAGTTTTTGGAGCTGTTTCACACATAAATGGCTTAGTAAATCTTTCTCTCTCCATATATACACATGCCAACTCTATCTAAGCAGACATGAGGTACAATAAAACATGTAGAAAATTGTCTGGCTCAGAGCCTATTAAGATTTTTATTGTACTCTCTGTTCCTCATTTTTCTACTGTTTACTTTCACTTTTTCACCTTTCTGGATGCATGAAGAACTACATCTTTTGAAGGATACATTTAGTTCTAAACTAAAATGTTCACCCATTCTACCTAGCTGAGCATGTACTGAAGTAAAACAGCGGAGCAGAACAGCAAAATGCTGAACAGTTTGTAAGGAAGATTAAAGTAATGACTATTTTGGGCGCCTCCTGGGTCAAATACTGACACAATTCAGAATAATACTCAAATCCTTTATGTTTCTTTCACTTCTATCACACTTGTCTGCCAGACTTTTAATGAAGGTTTACATCTGCTTACTGCTTAGATCTTGTGCTTTTTTCCCTTTTTTTTTCTTTTTTCTTTTTTCAGGGTGGGGAGGGAGGGTGGGTTTTGTAGGTTATCTTTTTTGAAACATTAAAAGAATCAGAAAATGTATACTGGAGAGAGACCTGATATTGCGGTTTAAGATTCATTTTTCCCCAAGTGGTCATTATTATGGGAGATGTATTTAAGGCATTGGAGTTTCCTTACCTGTGACTAGGTTAAAGTTTTATGGTGCTGCTTTTCACAGCACTTTGAAATGCAATGATCTTTGCCAGGAGCTAGCTAGAGAATTATTTACATATCTTCCTCCCTACCTCAGCTGACCATTCACATGCAAATAAGAGCTTCGACAGCTTCTCCACACATTTATGAAACCCAGTGATCTATCCATTTTTCAACTCAGAATGAAAGATACGACAATGCCTTAGAATAAAGCCCTGCCAGACTCTAGATTCGTTTCTTACTCTGCAATACTGAATATAAAAACAAATCCAGCTTTCTTGGAATGGAAAACTTTGGGACCACAGTGAATGCCTTTTCGTCATAAAATAACTACTGATTTCTTAGAGCCTAGCTGGTGGACAGTAGCTTTACCAACTATTTGAAAGGCAGAGCTGTCTTAAGCTCTTGCTTTTTCCTCTCTTGGTCTCTCAGAACCCAGCAAAATAGCTCAGTCCCTCAAAAAACCTTGATTTTTAGAGGGGGTTCAAATCATTGCATAGTGAACACACCATAATACGGGCGGAGGAAAACGAACAGCAGACGTTTAAGCTGGCCCTGCCTGTTAGACCCCATGTTTGAAGAAACTTGGCTTGTACTACTGAGCACTTGCCCATAGTATGTACTCACTGCTAAGTGGGTCCCAGAACAGTTCACCTCTGCACAGAACAGGTTCACGGTCTGGCCCTGAACGTGCAAGCAATTGCCTCTTAAGCCCTGGAGTCTGAAAGACCTGACTGAGAGGTTCAGCTCAGGACAATATTGTGCTTTCATGGTGATTACCAAAAATCATTGCTATTCTACCCACTCGTCAGTTGTTATTTTAAAAGAAAACTTGTCTTATGACCTGAAGTCTCCTTTTCTGGTGTGGTTTTGTTGTCTTATAACCAGAAACAAGCAGACACTTCCTAGTCTAAAAAGCTGTATTTCACCTCTCCTCATGTAATTTACATACATTGATCACTTCCATATGTCTGGCATAAGGTAAAATAGTTTCTATGCATAGTAATGAGGGTGAATCTACAGTGAAACAAAATTCAGCATCTCTCCTATTCCTACATGCTGATAAAAAAGTTTTTAAGAGAATGGCATTTGTAAGAAATGCCCTTGGAAAAGCTGTTTGTGGTCTCAGCTATGGAAATTGTGTTCAAAACCTAAAAGTTTCATTGCTCGGTCTTGTCTTCAGTCCCTTTGGTGCAATGTTAATCAGCAGCAGCAGTGGTCTAATTCCCTTCTCCCGTGCACCACTGCAGTCACAGTCATTTAATGAAGTTACGCTTGATTTACACCAGAATAATTGGTGATAAAATTTCTAATATAGAATAATAATGCACATGAGACTTGATACTGCTCTCTTTGAAGACAAATGAAAAAGTTTCTTTACTCTAGTAAACGGAGCCTTTTACCTTGGTCTCCGTTGGTCTGTTTGCCAGCCTCAAGAATTGGACTTTGCTTTTCTAGCACCAGCAAAACTGTCAGAAAACTGCGCAGCAAGTGATCAGGTAAGACACTATAGTCTACCAAGTCAAACCACAAACTTGTGCCTGAAGTTCAAAAGCACACCAAAATCATACAAAATCTTGTATTAGCTCTGTATTTCTAAATTAATGGCATGAAAACTGGTACTTTATTACGGAAAAAGAATGTTATTCAAAACAACCATTACATCATGTAAGTGGCATGAGGAAGCAAAAGAGCAAAGAAAAAAAATTCCTTGAGTTAATTCACCAAAGTTAATATTTAAGTGCTGCATTTAACGTATGTGGAATATATGAACAACCAATTTTATTTTCACATCGACCAGGCTGATCAGGGGAACAGGTGCCTACTTACTTATTTTAGGAATGAGGATGTGAATCTTACAGAGATGCAGAATTCCGCTTCTGAATTTATTAAAGCAGTTAATCTTCATTATTAAGTTTGAACTAGGGCTGTCAAGCAACAGTTTTCCAGTGAGCGAGTCACAAATGATAGGCAATTATATCTGACTCAACTGATTACGGAATACTTCCCCAAGTGGCTAAGTAAGGCTGCCCTCATCCTGGAGGAGGCTGGGAAGCATTTTGGGTATGGAAAGTCAGAAAAAGGGCTCTGTGCAGGAAGAAATAGAAGTTTTGTGTCCAGAATCGGTTGGGAAGGAAAATACGTACACTCGTAGGGACAGAGAAGTGTTAACAACCAGTGGCCTGGTAAGGTATGTTCAGACTGGGCGGAAAGGGGAGGAAGTGCCCAAAGTGCGGTCTTCAGTTTTGTCTGATAGGCACAAGAAAAAGATTACATTTTTAAACTCCCTCTTAATTTTAAAACATGATTATCAGCTATAATTAGAAGAAGCCTAGCTTAAACTCAGAGAAATAGGTCAAGACCTTTCAAGCACTCACATACCTTTGGTAGACAGTATTGCAAAGACTAAACACAAAGGCACTTCTTCTCCAGAGTCATCTGTAATCACCTTCACAGTGTATTTAGTGTGAAACAGAGGCAGATACTCCAAAAAAACAATATGAAGGGTTCCTGAACCGTCTGGAATATCCAAATTGAATTAAATTAGACACGCTTTCTGGATAATAGGCATGTGTTTCATGTCACAGGCGTACACAGCTGTGAATATAATTATAATCACTTTAAAATACCTGTGAGGCCTTTGTATGTTGATCAAAAATAAGGTCTGACTGAACTTTGAATATACACACTAATGGGATTATTCTGAGAGCGGGATACAGCTCTGAATAAGCATGGCAAGTCTCTGACCTCGAGCAATTCCTCATGAGATCACTTAATACCACTTTACAGGTGAAGAAGCTGACACAGAACAGTCAAAGAATTAATAGGATTTCACATTTACAGTACTTTCTTTGATTCCCATTACAGTACGGATTTCCTGTATACCGTCAGCGGTGGTGCTGGTGTTGTTTACCTCCAACCTCCATTTGTAGGTGAGGATAACAAAATTTGCCTAATTTGTGTGACTGTTGTGCAGTTAAAAGAATCATGAAAGACACAAAATTGTAAAGGGATGCCAGAAAAGCAAGTGGAATACCCAGTAGATTACAGTTCCATCACAGATGGGAAAAAAATCTGAAAAAGTAGAATTAGAAATCTATGTTAATCTTGATCACTACTCAGCCTGCAGAGAAAACCAAAATTTTCAACATTTTATTATTATTATTATATTATTATTATTAATTTCATAACACTCCTTTAAAAAAAGCTATGAGAACTTTTATTTCAAATTTAACAAATTCCTAGATCTTCTCACTTCAGATGAAATCTTGTTCGCCTGTTTGTTGGAGGTCAGTTTTTATGGCTAGAGTACAAATTACTATTTAGAACAGCAAGATGGATGGAGGTTCACCATACTGATAACCTCGCAGCCAACAACCTGAAAATACTGCTTCGCTGATGTTTAGGACATTTCAAGTACATGCCAACGAGAGCTCTTTCAAAATGTTATCATACTCTCCTGTACATCTGAATATATACTTGGTCTTGGTGGGTAGACTCTGGCACGTCTTGGAAGAGAAGCAATTTAGAGATAAAGGGATTTCCTAACTATGCAATTTGCAGGTAGCTCAGGAATACATTTATATTGTCTGCAAGGCTGTCACAGCAAGAGGGTTTGATACAGCCATTCGTCTGTTGTAGTAGAAGGGAATATGAGGAAAAAAGCAGTCTGGAAGGTAACTTTTCCTCTCCCAGATGCCCGGACATCATCTCTGCTGTCCCTCCTATCCCTTGACAGGAACTGGCATTTAGCACAGGGGTCCAGCAGAACGGAGACCTTGTACAGAATCTAGCATGGTGGAGATGAGACCAAGTTGGCTACAGATACTACAGAGCAACTCTCATCATTGCTGATATGGCCCTCGGTGTGTTTTGAGAAAAAGAACTTCATCGAGAGCCAGAACCATTTCAGACTATGCATTCATGCAAAAGTAATAAAGTTGCACCGGGAAATCCATGAAGGAAGTCAAAGTAATATTAACACTCTGAAATCTCCACTTCATCTTAAGAGACCTCACTCTATGCCTTGGCCAGGCGTGGGATCTGTGTTTAGCAAAGGACAGCTATTGCCATTCCAGTGTCAGCTGGTGATGCAAGTTGTACCCTGCACTCTCTGCAGCCCTTTTGGATGCGTGTGAGCTGTATTTATCGTCTGTTGCCTCTAGAAAAGGCCACCAACCCCTCCCCCTTGAAAGGCAGCTCTAAATCCTTTAAATTATCTCACAGAGCTTTTTTGTGTCCTTTTCTCACACAAGGCTGGAATTTCAAAAGGAGCCAAGAGGGGCCGTCAGAACCAACATGAGCTTTGCTTCATTAGAGTGGAGAGTAAAGGAGAGCTTTCTTTTTCCTCCTTCCACAAGTCAGATGAAAGCAAATAACTACTTCATTCCTCAGATTGTTCTCTGCAAGATCCAACTTTGCACGAAAATATTTATAAAAGATGAGAATTTTATTTGACTGCTCACTTCTAAAGTTTCTGCAACATCCAGCTGGAGAGATAAGCAGGCGGCCCAACAAATGTCAAACAACTTTAAAACATTAGAAGAATGGCAAAATCTTCTGACTTTATTGCGTTCGGCTATCAAACAGCAGAGGATGAAAACTAGATGTGACACAAAGTAGACTAGCGCTCGCACGTTTTAGGGATTGCTGGAGATTCGCCTAGCTCAAGGGAAATCTATAATCCCCAAAGTGAGAAAAGAATTCCCCAAACCGTAAGTCTATTTAGAATTTGTAGAAATGAAGCTAAATTAGGTTTCATCCTGCTGTCGCTATTGAAATAGTTCAGCTGAAAAAGGGGAGAATCAGGGTCAAGGCACCTGTTCTCTGGGTTGCACACATGCATATGTATTTCTATTTGCAAACTATACTATATGAAATTGAGTCTTGAATACATTTTTCTTTTCAAGTGTAGAAATATTCAGAAAGTAACAGAGCTGGTCAGGGGACGGCTTATTGAAAGCTCCGGATGATTAAGCTATTAAATTAGTAAAGCTCTGCAGCCCCAGACAGTCACTTCCAGCATGTGTCACTGGATTTGGGATGAGCTTATTAAGGAGGAGAGACATGGGAAATGTGAGATGTAAGTTAGGGAATTGTTTTAAGAATATGAAGAATTTAGTAGTACTGTATATTTCTCGCTATGACTGAAAGTTTCATGCGAATTTAGATAGAGTCACAGGTGGCTTCCGGATCACAGATACTGAGGGCATACATAAGTTTAACCAGTTGGATTTTTACAGAACTTTACATACTCATTTACGCAGAGACAGTTTCTTAAATGAGAATGCTTTGAGATCAGAATACAGACTAAGCTTTTCGATAGCATTTAATTGGTACCTTCTTTTGATACCTTCCCAGAAAGAAAGAAACTAAATGAATGAACATGGAGCTTAATTCCTTTTACAGTCACTGAAAAGCGATGAGCACCCTTAAAGTCTCATTCAGCCTGCCTGACCCAAGATCAGCTCTCTGGAGGCACCTCTCCTTCCACTGACAGCAAGAGGCTAATGTGGCTGACTATGTCAGTCAAAAAGAAAGAGAAAGACACCACAGAGAATCTCCTGTGGTGCAGGAGAAAGGCAACAGCACTCTTAAGATTTCTGATGCTCTCAACAGCTGTGGCCGTCCTTTTCTGTCTTGTACATTGGGGCACTATCCCACTTGGAAAAAAAATAGGGAAAGTCAAGTAAATGTACTATCCTCTCAGTTATTCTCACCATCCACAGCTGTTACTGGAAGAGAGCAGCTAACCTATATGAAGGCTGTACGTGGGAGGACCGTGAACTTGCAGACATTCCGCAAGGCAGCTTTAATCCTGCAAGGGAAGGAATTCGCTGAATTGCTCACCAGCACCAGCACACCACCAGCAGCAACTTTCACATCTACCCTTAACTAACAAGAGCACTAGAACAAGCTACAGAACTTTCATTTAAAATTTTGACATAGAGCTGCCGGGGTCCACCCCCAACATTTGCTTAAAAATAGTGGGAGCCTGAAGACAATTTTACCCTTTTTAGCTTTCAAACAACTGGAAAATGTCACAACCATTGACACCACTTAGAAGGATTTGTTTTCTTCTCAGTTGCTTAGGCACCGCCTCAGGTGAAGCCCTGATTTTGCTTCAGCTTGAACTAGGGTCAAGCCAGGCTCCAGCTGATGTAGAAAATGCTCAAAATATTGGAGCAACTTTGTATTGCAGAGTTCCAGGTATGCACATGAGAGAAAAAGCCTGTGGGCCAGAGGAAGTAAATAAAAAAGATGTCTCAGTAACAGCAGCTGTGGGCATTAAAAGCAGTATGCAGAATCAGTGATTAGGCAGACCAAAACCATATTAAAAGGATCAGAGTATAGCAATGCATTAAATAAAAACTCAAGAACACTTCCAAGCAAAAAGAAAGAATTAAAAATTCAAATCACTTAGTGGTTTCTTCTCAGATGGAACTCCATGTAAATGCTTTCTGTACATACAGAGGCACACGCAGGAGAGATTATCATAAATAACCCGTTTACATTGTAGTAAGCTGCAAAGACTGGGTTTCTTATTTTAAATATTGTTTTGCTAAGCCTTATGGAATAAATACACACCTGAATAAACCCTAAGCAAACAGATAGGTACTTCAGTCCTCATCAAAAAACTTGAAGCACAGAAGTGTATTTTAAGGCAGACTCCACATATCAGTAGATCCATTGAGCTCAGTGAAACTATGGATGTTTAAATTCCTCACCAGGCCAGAGTTTTGAAGATGCTGTAACGAACAGTAAAAACAAGTGCTGCACACCTTGTCCACAGCAAAAGAGCAGAGTTTCCGTTGCTGTCAGTACGGCACCTTCCATGAATAATTCAGTCACTCGCAAACTGTACAGCACAAATAATTATAGAGAACTCCAGCTTCTCAGAAAAGGGAGGCTCTGTAATTCAGAAACCACTTTTTCCACTGGAATTAAATGGGAAAGTTGGAAACACAAGATGAAAAAGTTGGGCTAGGCTTTCACCCTCCTTGTTCCAATTACACTGCCTGTCTCAGGCCCTAATTAGCTAGCTGAAAATTTCCCTATATAGGCAAGATCTGAGCTTAGGCAATTCCTTCATCAGCTTCTGCCTCCTGTCAGCCGGTGAGGCATGACAGAGGCAGGCAGGGTAGTCCTAGCATCTCCTCTGGCAGTTCTCAGGTCTCATGAAGACCCTACTCAACCAACATTAAAGACCAACACACAGATCTTTTCTGAAGGACTTCTTTTCTGAAGGATTTTGGGGGAAAAAAAATGCTGAAGCAGCTGAGAGGCTGTGGCTGCCATCTGGCATCTTCACTGCCTCCCAGTCTCCTGCACTGACTGAACGGTGAGGTCCACGAACGTTGGAGCCATGCAGAAATGACATCAGGAATGGTGGAAGCTGAAGAGTGTTACAAGCCTGTGCCTAGACGGCAAACGTCACCCGTTTGCCCTCTTTCACAGTCTTCTTCCTACGTCTGCGCTGCCGTCCCCTCCTTTTCATGCACGCTAGAGAGGCTTTTCCCTCAGACAGTACTCTTACAACATAGCTTAAGCAAAAGTTTTTTTAAGCAGATACCTTGAAATCTGAGCCAAACTCTAATACTGGTCCCAACCCAAGTTAGACAGGCTCCCTTGCCAATATTTCTCTCCCCGTTTCCTTCTCCCACTTTGCTCTGCTTTCCCAGTATTTGTGGAGGTATTGAATTGTGAGTTATAGAGTCTGATGGAAAGCAAAAACCACAATCAAATCCACCGGCAGGTCATCAACTACAACCAGACTGGGTCAACAAACTACGAACTAGGTATCATATTTACACGAGCGTACATACAGGTAATTCAGTGCGGTGTCATTCCCCCCTCGTCACAGCATGTTTGACAGATTGGGGCGGACAGAAGTTTTGCCATTGCTTTCACTAGGGCCAGGATTTCATCCATATAAAAACCCATCCTATAAAATTGTAAATCAACCGCACATCAAGGATGGAGTAGTTCTCACTATCACTGCAACTTTAAACAGGACACTCATTTTTAATATGGCTTGAATTGGAGCCAGGGAGAAATAGAGCTAAATCTGTGTGCAATGCTTTTCCAGTTACTTATTCTCAAGTAATATGTATCCAATTGAGCAACAACAACAAAGGAGAACCACACATGTACTCTTACAAAACATACTTACAGCATTTAGTAATTTTCAATAGACAAATAGGATGCGACACGTGGATTTGAGAAAGTTGGGTTCACAAGATTTAGTCATGTGGAGACAAAAACTGGGGTTGCCTTAGGAAAAATCTGTAAATCAAGGAATCGTTAATGCAAAGTTTCTCTTTCTTTGGGCTTATATGTTTATATGTAAAGGTTACTGTAACTGGTTCCATCTCTGTTTGTGCCCTTACCTCCCCATACAGAGGACAGCAAAAGAAAATAGGAAACAATAAACGATACAAGAAATCCATCTGGAGCTAGAGCTGTATTTATTGTTTTAAACTTTGCACACTCAACTTGATCACCATCTTTCTGAGAAGTCTGTGCTCAACAGAAGTTTCCTGAACAGAATCTGTGACCTAGTGACATAATATAGAGACTTACAACTGACACTGAAATTAAAGCCGATGAAATTAAAAAAAAAAAAAACAAACAAGCAACAAAACCCAAAAAACCAACAACCAAACTCCCCAACATTCTTTAGGGAAAGATTCCTTTACTTTCGACATATCAACAGTGACATTTCTTGTTACTTTTACAATAAGGACACAAAGTCTTTGAAGGAAAGAAAAAGAGGAGCTCAGAGGTTGGAGGGCTCAGCGAAGCTTTCAGTTTTATAGCCGGTTTTACCACGTTTAGGCTACGATCCAGAACTTCCTGACTTCAATGAACTTTGGATCAGGCCTTTAATCATATTAATTCCCTTTGGCTGAAATAAGGAGATAAATATCATCTGTGCAAAACCTTTCCAGTCTGTGCACTAAGATGAAAATGCTTGGAAACTTTAAAACGTATGGAGCAAAACCCTTATGCTACCGAACAGGAGTTTCACCACAGATTTCAGCTGGACAAGGATTTCCCTAGTGTTCTCATCAAATTTCTTTCCTTTAATATGCCACCAAAATCAAGGTGTCTGTTATAAACCAAATAACCAGACCTCTGCTTTACAATAAACAGAAAGAACCTTTTCAGACCACAGATGTGGCCTTAATATATGTATTTATACACTTTGCTTTCCTCTTCCTACCCGTTACATGCCCTGTAGGATGCTTCTAATCTTCTGCAAGACTGAGTCACAAGAAGTTAAGAGGAAGCAAGAATAGGAGTTCACCGAAACTTCTGTCCAGCAACCTGGGAAATGGCAGAGCTAATGCTGGACCTTTGAGAACAAGTGACCATAGGAAATCAAGGTTAGCAGGGATTTAACCCTTCATGGCTCACTTTGCCAACTTTTAAAGCAAATGCCTGAGCTTTTTAACCATGTTTGACATCTAATTAGTCGAGAAAAAGAAGAAGTTAAAATACATCCTCACTTTTCTTTTGAAATGAAGCACCGACAATTAGCTCCAAGGTATTTGTTTAGGCAAAAAACAGGCATGCATGTTAAAAGAAAGCACAATGACAGTCATTGAAAAAGAAATCACTTAGGTCATTCCTTTCACCCTGTATGGTTTTTTTTTCAGTATCATAAGTTTATTTTACTCAACCACAGCTCTTCATGGAGAGGCAGAATGGGTAAGTAACTGGGTAGTTTCTTTTCCTAATTGCAAGCAGTTTGAATAGAAATGAATCACATAGCATCACATAGTCATATAGCAGTGAGGAATACCCTGAGAGATACATATTAGCATATAAGGTATTCAGGCCATGCCTAAAACACGTATTTTCAATACCTACAGCTCTTAACGCTGTTCCTACACGAGGTGTTAACATTGATCTGTGCATACAATACCGTGCTGGAAGCAAAATGTGTCTGGAACAGCACCAGCTGATAAGGCTTAGTTTTCCCTCACTAATAATGATATCCTCATCCTTGGGGATCAATGCAGCAGCACAGGCAACACGCTCCTCTTGACCTGGCCAAGCATTTACACTGGTGCTTAACGTTAAGCATGTGAGCAGTCTGATCTGGTTTTTAGGGTTACACATGTTTTAAGTCAAATATGTGATTAAGTGTACATATGAATCAAAGGCCAGCGTGTGAATTCCTGTAAGACTTCTGACTTTAACTTGCTTTGAATTAACTATGCCTTTACTTTCTTCGCTAGGTAGGAAATAAGAGTTGCTCAGCATTTGAACTGGTTTTCTCTTTACAGTGATCTGCCAATTATAAAAGCAGTTCCAGTTTCCTGTTTTGCTTCTGTAGCATTGACTGTATGTTAAAATCTGACGTCTGGTGTATTTAAGAAGTGAAAATGAGACTTTTTCTCCCAGCAAGAGCAGAACTGGAAAACAACCAATCAGCAGAGTAGCAAAATGTTGCTAAACTGTACACAGATACAGCGCCAGGGGGGTGAAAAAAAGAAAACAAGAAAAAGAAAAAAAGAAAACCACTCTCATCCAGATTTGGCCATCCTTTGAAGTTACTTTCTGTGACTTCAGTCAGTATGAGCAGGGGTAGCAGACTTGAGCCATCAATAAACTTTAAAAGGGTGAAAAATAATAAACAATAATTAATTAGCCGTTAAACCCTTTTACAGGGTATTTTTATAGCACTTATGCATCTATACGCTAATCTGCGTTTCAGTATGATTGTGAAAGTTTGGAAGCAATTAAGAGGTTTTTAATGAGTTTTTTGACATGACATGTAGTGATGGTAGAAGCTTTCTTCACACTCCATTATTCAAAATAATCAATTTTGCGTTAAATGCAAATGGCTTTGCTTACGAAAACCAAATTAACAGATTCTGAACCTCTTAAAGTGTTCTTTTCATACATATCTTTTCAAGTTTAAACACACACAAATATGCATATAGGCGTTCTTTAATAAAACCCTGCACACGCATTTATTTCATACAGTGCATCCAAGTTTTGCAGGTGTTTAATTTTTTTTCATCTGGAGTGCGAAAATGACATCTGCCTTGTATCAGAGAGGACTTCTCCCCTCTCACTTGCAGAAGCAGAAAGATGAGAAAAAAATCCAAAAACGTATTTCTACTGGCAAGCGATGTATTGACACTATACTGTAAACTGAGATTGACATCTATGACCAGGCATGCACACACATGTTCTCCTTTCTTCCACTGTAGAAGCAGTGTGTTACTTTTCCTCCCTTCTTTCAGAACCCTAGCTGCTGCCCCTTCTCTCAACCTTCAATAACCTGAGAGTTATGAGAAGGCAGCCCTTCAGAGAGACGTGTATGTTCACATAGATGGATAGAGCTCCCTCTGAGAAATAATACTCTACAGCTCTTACATTTTAAACTTCTTTCCCTGTTGCACATTCTCCAGACTTGGTGAGCTCTTCTGAAAACGTACTTGGAGAGGAGCTATGCTGATAAAGAATGGAGTCTGCCTACTTCAGACACCTCCTATAATACTGGCAGTATTATACAAAAGTTAATTACTGACAATTGCAGTGTGAATGGCATTACACAATTTCAAACGTAAAGGTAATCTCACAGCTCTCTTTCTTCACTTACACCTTCCTTGTGATCTCTAATGAAATACATCACACTACACCGAAAACAACCCCAGTTCAAATGAACTGGACTGCATTAAGCATCCACAGGCAGTGCTTTCTAGTGCATAACAGTCCTTTTCCTCCTTTTCTGGACTGATCTGTTCCTTTCAGTTTATAGTTTCTTGGCAAACCCACCATCTACTGCTTATGTTAGGCATCTGATTGTCAGATTTGTACAAACTGAATATTCATGACTTGAAAATTAACCACTTCATGCCTAAAAAAGGAAAATATAAATCTTCATCTATTCCATGCTGGTTGCAACAGATCTGGTACTGTGGCTGCACTACATGCCCAGCACGGGAGAGATTGGGTGGCCAAACACGTCTCATCGTTTTAAACAGTAAAGTCCGATGAAATAGCACAAGACGGAAAAATACTCTTCCACGGATCAGCGCGATCCGGAGTCCTTGTCTGCAAACGCAACTAACTCTTCTTTGTCTGTGTTTAAACTGCGTGGTACCGACCGCAGCACGGAGTGGCTGTTCAAGTATTTTTTCAGGATTTTTTCCTAATGCCAATGTCCCCTTTGGAAGATAAGGAAAACCAGAGAGGAAGGTGGCAGGGGGAAGA
>VZSC01014168.1:178357-190776 GCA_013398225.1 Steatornis caripensis | reverse complement strand
TTTTTTTTTTTTTTGGGGGGGGGGTGGTGGTTTGGTTTTTCTTTTTTTAAAAAAAATTCATTTTACTATTCTAATTAAAAGATGTGCGTCCCCCCTTTAAAAACAACAACAGCACAACACAACCCACAATGTTGCTACCCACATAAATAACATCTCCTGCCCACAACGTAATCCTCTTTGGGTTGCTCCCAGTTAAAAACAAGTAACAAAGTCTTCCATCAGCATAACTTTACCACTGAAGCTTTTAAAGCCTTGTTAGGGAAGGTTGCTCTAACCCTCCCGCCCTCCCCACCTCCTGCACTACTCCGGTTCAGCAAAAGAAATTCCTAGTAAAGCCCGCTTCAACAATCAGTTCAAGACATGTACAGGTCTAGAGGGGCTTATAAATTACACTGGAGTATTCTCTGAAGTGTTCTTATAAGTTAAAAACGTTCCAAACCTTCCGATTTCTAGGACTGTGTGATTATTACAGTCTTATCTTTTTATGCAATGAAACTGCGTAATGATTTTTGTTTGTTTGCTTAAACAAAAGGACTCACAAAATCCCCAGAGGTCTTCTAAATGTTAAGGAGCTGTAAATACAAACATATAAGCAAACTTAAGCTCTCCCCTCCCACACATCTGAACCACCCCCTTCCAGTGAGTGATAGTTTATTAAATTTTCCATGCTGTGCTGCATATCAATTTAATGTGCATTTTGGAATGTAATGTCTTACACAGATTTGTACCCTGTATTACATTCCTAATGCAATATTGACAGAAATGCTGGCAATCAACCTTTACAAAACATTGGCATCGTCAAAGAAGTATGATTGCCCCTTTTTATTTTGTTCTGTACTTTTCTAGAAAAAAAGAGTGTGTGAGTGCTTCATGGTGACAGAGTCTAAAGTATTTCAGTGAGATCTCTTCCTTCCTTTTACCATTATTTACTGCGGGTTAAAACCCTGTTATCTAGTCCCACCGACGATGACCACACTGTGCTCCAAATTTTACAGAACGCAGCACCTTTTTTCTGTGTCCAGATGTAGCTACTAAACCATCATCTAGGAAATAGTCTTAACTTTGAAACTGAAGTTCATAGTTGGAAATGCGGGTGTCAGTGTGGTTCTAATTAAAATGTAAAGACTCATGCAGAACAAGACTTGGTGCTACGGTAAAGTAAGGGCTAAAATTCTGTCATTGCTGCTTTCATTGCTTAATATTCACACACCAGTGGAAAAGAAGGGGCTTTCCCCCTCTCCTCTTTAACAAATTCTTCTGCTTCCTGAGCTTAATTCATTAATCCCATGGCATTGTATCTGCCAGATTCAGCAGTTCCATTGATCAGCAGCATTGTTAAGAAAATAAAATCCAAAAATAATGTTGCTTTTGGTCATTCCCACACTTGTTATCCTGAACATTTTTATGCTCCAGGCAGTGGATTAGAGCCCCAAAATGACAAGAGACGCCTGTCTGTTTTCCATGGATTACTTGCTACAGACATTCACTCTGCAAAGGAATTCATGTCTCTTTGAGATTATTTGGAGAATTGGCCTAATGAACTATCTTTTGTATTGAGCAAACAATTAGAGACAAAACACAAAAGATGCACCATATTCAGGACTTTATAAAGCACATCATTTTACAATGATGTTGTTACACTCAATTTACTCCTAGGCACATAAAGAAGGCACAACTACTTTTTTTTTTCTCGTAAGAAAAAGAGAGTACAAAGATAAAATTCTCTCTTTCTAATGTCAAATGAATGTGTAACGCCCCAGACTATTTTCCACCAACCAAAAAAATAAATCATGCTCTCCAGTCAATGTATATTTTCCCCAGAACACATATGGATTAGATACAATGAGTACTAACTTATCCAAGATTGCATTTTAAGAGATAAAATACAGCATAATTTTAGGACAGGTGAGAGATACTGTCTTCTACAACCTTCATGTGAGAGAGAGACCAGTCACATTTTGCCTCCCTCTGTGAGACATGCCAGTCTAAAGACACAGAGAAGGGTAAAAACTGATCCCGTGGGTCGTCCTCCTGCTATTTAGCTCTAAGTAGTGCTAATCAGCTAGTCAGGACAGCATATGCTGCACCCTCTTATAAGGAGAGGGGCAATGGCAGCACTTCAGTGGTGCTTGAAGAAGCTTTATATCTCAAAGACTCCCATTGCCATATGTTGCTTCTGCCAAGGCAAACTGGGCTCTGTTTGGAAGGGATGATTTGGCCAATGCTCCCACGGCAAGTGCCAGAAACGTCAGCTCTGGGAATTTAGGGTGAGCAACAACTTACTTTCAAATTACAATCTATTCACCTTTTTACTTTGGCCTTTTGAAAGTCGTCTAGCTGCTAAGTTTAGAGAGAGGGAAAAAGTAAAACCCGAACCTTCCTCAGTTCTTCAAATAATATCCTTCTCCCCTGAAGAAAAGACCACAGTTATTAGCTTAATTAATTATTCCATTATTGCTTAGTAAGTTCAAAAGGAATAAGAGTTTTTCTGCATCATTTCCCATATTTGTTGCAGATTTAATTTTTGTTTTCTGCAATGGCATTTATATGACGCTCTGTATAGTGTTTTACACCTCAAAACCCAGACAAGCACTTGGGGACTCTGTTTAACATTTCTGGTCTCATGCTGTGTGGCATTATGATTTGGACTTATTTATACCACACTTCAATATGTGCAGCAGCTTCACATTGATAGATCCCATAAAAGTTATACTTCAATGCGTCTGGAACTTCACTGTTGACCATCCATGCCGAATTACTCTTTCAGTCGCTTACAAGCCGGCATCATTTGGTGCTTCTCATTACTCAGAAACTGTATTTCTTAAATCATGATTACTTCAAATCTTCTTGCTGCTGCTGTGATTTTTATACTTAGCAGCTCTTGAAAACTTAACTGCTCTAAGAAAGTCTTTTGGGTGCTTAAAAAAATACTTACAGAATCGTTTCCTGTGTTTTAGATGAGTCATTACTTGTTTATATTGATGCGATCACGTCGTTCTCAGAACTACGCAGGAATTACCAGAATCCATTTTTGATACGCAGTACTAATCCAGTAGTTTTTGAGGGAAAGGTTTATCGGGTTAAGTGTGCAACTTCTGGTTAAAATCAGAGAAAAAGTAACCTCTCAGGCTGTATCTGATTGCTAAAAACCTCCCTAGAGAACCCACTCCTGTAGGAAATGTGAAATCTTAACTCGGATACACTCCCTGCTATTTTCTCCCATAGCAGGTGAGTTGCTTGATAAGCAGAATATTTACAATTCTGCAAAGAGTCCCTTTGAAATTGCTCCCGTTGTGTACGTAATGATACTGGTAACATGCTTTAGAATAACCGAATCACTATTAACCCGAAAGGAGGCTCATTCTAGAGCCCAATTATAAGTGCATTTGTCATGTGGTGCATGAGAGACCCAGGACGCAGTTTCACAACTCATTGACTTCAGAAGCAAAATCATATTGAAGAGGATCCGTGCCTCAGCGGCTGCATGTTGCTCTTATGTTACGGACTGTCACTCTCCCATTTGGGACGCTACAAATGTTTTGTGGGGCCATACTAGAAACGCGATGAAAAAAGAATGTTTAAAAATAATCCTTATGGGGATATGAAAAGGGTTGTTTTTCACGCAGATGCTGTGCATACACCAGCTAATGCAGTGGAAAGAATTGTGAACTGGCATTGGGGAAAAGCAGCAATGCCGAGGAACTTTGGATGTCGGCCTCACTTCTGAAGGCAACGTGTCATAAAAATCTACCTCTAGGTTCAAGTCCTTTGCCCATATCTAAACCTGGGTTCTATTTGACACAGAGCTTAACGCTGACACAGTTGTTCTTCTCTCTTTTCTTAAGGAAGAGAGAAAAAAGAAAGAAACCGGTAAAAGGCCTGTACAGTGAAGAAAAATTATTCCGATAGCCAGACCCGCTGAACTGGATATCGGCTATTATTTTTACAGTGTTGATGATTATCACCTTAGCTCAAGAGGTTATAAATAGCTGTTTCCACCTGGATTTTAAAGGATTTAAAACTCTGTGGAGTGGCTTTTTTTAAGTTCTGAAGCAATCGCAGAGCAAAGTTACTTAAAAATGCATCAGCAAAAAGGGAGTTGAAGGTTTAACATTTTATTAAGCTGGAGTTGGCAAAATCATAGGCTTGCATCTAGATCTGGAAATATTCGTGCTGTTGGGAGTCTAGACCTATCTTGCCTCAGTGCTCCACTGAGGTATGTTGCATTTGGTTGCCTTATTTGAATCTCCTGAATCTACACAAATCCGTAACATTTCTTATTATTGCATGTGATGGGGTTGCTAACCATGCCAGTTAGTATCTGCGTTCTCTCAGTAACACTGCGTCTTACCATCTTGTCACAATTAACTTTTCCTTCATTTCTCAGGACTAATGAGACTGTACTATATGCGATGCTTTTACTTTTGGCAGCGTAACGGGATCTGTATCAGTATGATGTGTTTTATTCACAATGCTTTCAGGTCTATTAAACACCTCATCAAATTCTTCAAAAATATTCTTTGCATCCTGTTCTGTAGACAGGTTATATGCCTGTCTGAACAGCAGCATTTTCAGATTGCTCTTCAAACCTAAACAATCTTTTTCTATTCTCTTGGCCTCCGCTGCCTGATGTTCGTGTTGTACGCAAATGTGTGGCGACTGTGATACCCACGCCTGTGGTAAGAAACCCACCTTAACAGCTCAGTGCCAGGCATGTGACACTAATAAAAGCTACAAAAAGCTTATTTTTCCCAAATTGTAGTATGGGTCAGTAGCTTCTGTTTCCAATGGATTAGCTATGGGGTACTCATCCAAATTGAACAAAACTTCCAAGTCTATTAACTTTCAAGTACAGACTTCCGTACCTCTGATTGCTTATGTTTATTGGCTGTTGGGCCTTCGTTGAGGAAATACTGGCAAGGACATATGTTTTTTTTACAGGAGATGAGGGAAATGCAAAGAAATATTTGATGTTCTAATTCTTCAGAGAAAAGCCAATTTAAGAAAAATCGTTATAAAGAGGAAAACAAAGCAACAGCAGCTATGAAACCTTTGGCTCCTTAAAACCTATTCCAGGCCTGACATGTTGAATTTCGTTGAGGGAAATCTAATCAAGCCGGAAGGTCTCCTCCCAAATGACTGGCTGCAGAATGACTTGCTCCTCTAACCCAACAGATTTAAAGGTTGATGGATCTCTGAAACGATCGGTAATAAACCAGTCCTGTCCTTTTCCTTACTGCCAGCTGAAGAGCCAGCTTGCAAGGTGTATTATACACAAATGCACTGCAGCTTCAGTTACTTCGGCATTCAAACACAATTTCGGCTTTTATCATCCATATCTTTTCAGAATCGGAACATCTGATAATACATAAAATACTTTCTTGCAGAAAACCCAAGAAAATGCTGTGACTCAGAAAAATAAGACATAGAACAATATCAAAATATGTTTTTCAGGATTTCTGACTTCTCTTTGAAAGTCCCCTTATGTTCTGATTTGCATCTTTAGACCTCTGTATACCTTTCAAGGTTTGGTCCTAAGGGATTTGCTCAGGGCCACACACTAAGACGTTAACATGACGAGAAATTGATACTACATTTCTCACATAAGATGCCAACAGTCGCATCCTTACCTCTTCATTTGTCATAGTGTACAAGTCATTCCTGTCAGCCCTAAAAGTCCCTCCTTATCACTCCGTATACAGAAAATCCCCACTTCTATTGTATCTGGGATCCATCATGGCCAACCTTTTGGCCCTATGTAATTTTGCTTAGTAACCTTTACTGCCAACTGTCAAAGACTTGAAAGACACAACACTGTCTTGTGTGCCACCTATTCATCACAGGCTTTTAAATAGTCCAGGTGAAATGCAGCAAATCATAAACTGTAAGAGTATGCAACATCTGCTATGATCACTGTTCTTTTCCGGACCTTTTTTCTTCTCTTTTTTTCCCCTCTCCTTGTGCTGAGTGGTTCATTAGTATATGACAAAGATATAAGACCAACAAAACCGTAACCACCAGCTGTCATCTTCATACATCTGCCCTATTGACTTTCTAGACTGAAAATCTTTTTAATGAGGATTTTACTTTTTTTTCATAGATGAATTACAAGTCCGATTCCGTTGAACGGAGTGCGTGGGTGCGAATTGTCTTTGGAAGATCAAACAATATCACACAAAATGCAGGGGCTAAAGAGTCAGTTTATGGCTTCTGGCGTTAAAGCTGATCGCTATTTAATCACTGCTCAGATAGGCTGTGGAAACGGGGAATGGTAGGTAAACTGTGAAACCTTAGGAAAACTTGGTTGAACTTTCAATAATTTGACCTCTGCAAATGTTTTTAGAGACAGCAATATATAAAAGAGTGTACTAGAAGAGAAGGGGGGAATTCAAAGAAAAATGAGCTCTAAGAAAGCACTGACTAACTCTCCCTCTGTGAATCCCCAGTGAATAGGGATTGCAGCAGGGGAGGGGAACTTTATCCTCCTCCCCTGGATTGATTTTGTAACCATTTCAGAAAAGCTTTCCACTTCTTATTTTCCTATTTGTTTCTCTTACATCAGAGTTCATTATATTTTAGGCAGGTAAATATAGACACAGAAAAGAAAGATTCCTTCTGCTTCCTGAAGTGTTGAAATCCAAAACAAAGTTAGGATGGAGCTGGACCAGTCTGTCACCTAAATCTTGTCTGTGGAAATTCAAGCATTTATCGAACACATGCACGCACATACCCCGTTAGGGCAATTCTCTAGGAAAATGACTGAAAATCTAGCTAGTTTTCTGTTTCTCAAACATTCTAGAAATATTACAAATACTTTGCTATTTTGACATTCGTAGGTGCATGCAGAGAGCACAACTACAAAGAGCATCAGGTAATAAAACACTCATCCCTGACTCTATAATGAGATTTTTCCGCCAGCCCTTGGACTTTGTGAAAGTGCAGCCAAACCTAAGTCTGGACAGTTGCAGTCCATCTTCCCCCTTTTCTCTTCTCTCCAAGCAGGGTATGAAGCCGTGGTCTCAGTGCTCAGAGCTCCCTGGAGCAGCTCGCATGGTGACTGAGGACTAACGGCAGTGGTGAAGGTGGTAAAAGTGGTAAAGGAAACATATGGCCAGAAGAGGGGAGGAGCTCTGCACTGTGGCAGCCTGACACCCTGCTGGAGATCATAAAATAATGGAGATCTGCTCACACTATATAATATCCTTCTGCTCCCTCAGAGCCTGCCCTGTTGCCTGTACCAGAGGAGATGGAAAGACAAAGATGCCGGTACTGTCAGCAAATATTTCCCATGATAATAGAAATTCTTAATTCTGGACCAGAATTAGCTACTTAGCAACACCTTGCGATCAGACTAGGAAGGAAAATCATATTCATATACCAATAAGCCAGATATTCTTTACATGCGAAGTAGTGTAACTACAGCATATTTTATGTTATAACAAAACACTCACAGAAAAAGAACGGATTCATACCTCCACACTATCTGTATATACACATAGAGACAATACGAGTTGTATATGGATTGTATAACCTGAAATTAACATAATTAGCCCTCTTCATTTTCCCTGGCATTTCACAGTATTCAATCTAAGGTTTTCTTTTATACTGCTTTTTCATTCTGTTTAATGCTTGTATGCAGCATGTACTGGTTTAATGAATCTCTCAGCTAAATTCCAGAGTATTTCTTAAAGCTTTACATAACAATCTTATCAACTATAAATATATTTCTATGAAGGTTGCTTTTCTTCTTTCTTCTTTTTTTTTCATGTTTATCTCTACCTTCAAGTGAAACCGAACAAGAATATGCTCATAAAGACAAAAATTCCATTGCTTATACCGATCGGTACAGACTAGGCAGTGAGGGGGAAAAAATGAGGCATCTGTTGAATACAAATGAAGACAGCAGGTTGGTGTGTGAGTACTTAGGTTCTGAAGCTACTTGTCCTTTGCTTTTAGTGGCTGCAACCTCACTTTCCTCCTTCCCCCCAGCCATGGGACAAAGTTATGGAAAACACAGTGACTTCAGGAAGGTGACTTGACATGAAGTTGCAAAGGCTGATGCACACAAGCCGGTCTTTACCCATTTGAAGCATTATTCCACCTCAGACCTAAGTTTACCAACGGCAATTTTGTTTTAAACAGTCTCTTTCAGCTGCTGTTAAAGAGCCTTGAAACTCCGTAATGTTGCTAACGACAGGGAACAGTGTGCCAAAGCCTAGAATTAGTCTCCTTAAAGGGTTTATTATTATGGCAAAACCTACTGTTAGGAGAGCACCCTTGTGCCCAAAAGGTCATTGTGCTTTAGCAAGGGGGAGTTTCACAATAAATTGTGAAAACTGGAAGGAGTAGAGGAGGAAAAACCCAACATCCCAGACTTCAAACAAACCTTACTCTCCATTTTTCTTCCAAAGTGTTGAATGATACATGATGTCATACAATGTGTGGTAATTCCCCCTTCTCTAGTTTGAAGGGAATAAATGGGTTCTATTTTTGAGAAAATGTGTTAAAGCCAAATTTTCCTCTCAGTTACCCCAATGTCAAACCCAAGCAACAACAATTCAAAAGTAATTCCTCTGGATTCACACTGATGTAACAGAGAACAAAATGTGGTGCTTGAAAAAGCAGCTGTCACCTTATGGAAAACTTTATGAAATATCTTACTTGGAAACAAGTGTTCTTCTGTGCAGTGTATTTCCCTGTACTTCTTTTCTCTCATTCTTTCTTTCTGAAGACAGTGCTTTAAAACAGAATCACTGTTGTTTCTTAAGAATTTATCTGCTTCTGCACTTATTCCCCACCTAACATCATAATCCTCTGCTTGTGACATAATAATCATTTCTACAATGACCAATTGTGATACTACAAGCTGGGCTTAAAATCTGATCTGAAAAATGCATTTTACTCTGATATCTTACATAACGTCATATCAACTTTCAGCTCAAGAGATAGTAATTTCAAACAAGTGACATCAATTAAGTTCTCATAAAGGGAGTGGTACACTTGATATAACTCTCTAGAGATAATTCCCTCCGGAGTCTATGGTTTTACGATTTGACCTTTAAAAATATTTCCACTCTCTACCCAATGCTTGGTTATGCAACTCTAACGATTTTGCCGTAGTAGAAAAACATTACGTATACAATTCAGTCCAGTCTCCCACAGGAGTTTAAAGTTGCAACAAGTAGAAGCCTAAGAAAAGGAAAATCAAATGCAAATACGTTTCTCATGAATTGTTCAATGAATTTCAGATACCATAATGATTTATGGAATAACCTGAAAAGCAACAGCCTTCTTGACAAGTACTGAGTGAATATCCTTCTAAAGTTTTCAGTCTTATATTTAAGGATACTGTTTCATCCTGTAGTTTTGAAATTCTGAAAATTCAGAGGTTTGTCGGTTCATCCTACCATCTTTGGCAGCTTTAACTGGAGTTATTCGTAGGTTTCAAATTATGCACATGCTTTGCTGGATGTGCGCCCGTGTGTGTTGAAATTTTGTTAAGAGTAAGACAGCCAGCACAATTCAGAATCAGGGAGAGCCAATTTTTGTTCGTTAGCATATTTTGGACTTTAGGGAACGACCTCCAGGAAAAATAGGAATCTAGAGGAACAGGTTATCAGATGCTGTGTAGCCGGAACCTTCTCTTCCTGACAGCTGAAAACACTTGAAAAATGGCAGACTATGCCTAAACTTCAGTCTGATGACTAAGTCAGCCAGATGCAGGACCAAAATTTATAGTCTCTCAAAGTTTTGTGTATAGACGATTCTGCAAATCATTTTTAACAAATATTGAAATCTGGATTGTTTAAATGACTGGATTTTATCATGTTTCCTTCTTTAAAAGATATTTCTAAGGAAATTGATTCCTCAAATTAAATATTTTGCTTTTTATAAGATGCTAAACATACAAACCATCAAGTGGAAGAAATAAACTAGTATTTTGTTAATATCCTCTACTACAGCTGTTCCTTTAAACTAATCATTTCTCTATAAAGAGCTTGGAAGTTCCCACCCTTCCACAAGTTGTATTTTTCTAAGTCAAGAGAACTGTGGCTGAAGGAGTCATTTTCCTCTTGGTAAAATGTCCTGCTATGGTAAAATATTTCATCTGGAGTGCCCAGCTATAGAAATGTAAAAGCAAATTTCTCTGTGCTATCATCTCCTTGAAAGCCATGTGCACACAAGATGAGTCTCTTTCTTACACCGTAAGATGGATCTCTGATGACATGAATTAGTATATAGCATGTGTTGCTTTGGAAAACTTTGTTTAATATTGAACACTGGTTGATGATACTCTCCAGTGATATCACATTACAAAACTGATTATAAAAATACCACAACCACATTATGGATAAAGTTATCCATTCTGCTTCCCACACCAATGCCTTACTATGGAAATCCATCCTTGATTTATTGACCGCAAATTATTGTATATGTGAAATAAATTAGTTGGAGAAAGAAGCATATCTTTATGGCTTTCAGCACATCTCCTGTGGAAACAGCATGAAAAATGCAAAACCTATTTCACTAATCTCTTCCAACATTTTGTATATGCAACAGCCACTGCCTCAAAAGCTGTATTTCTTCACTGATCACGTTTTCAAGTCTCCTGAAACAAAACTTTCAAACTACAGTTTGACAGAGACTGTTAACTTATTTGCTTGTTTATATGTTTATTTTTTTAACATATTATATAGTTCAATTACTGAAAAGGATAAGTTTGAGACAGTTACTGTTGTTATTACGTGAAATTGATCTGGGCTCCGGCCAAATGCAAGTCTCATTCTCGTTAAGACGGAGACATTCAAATGAAAATTAAGACCCTTCTAATGAAATATGCTGCAGGATTAAGTTACAAGTGGCAGGACACATTACCTTATTTATCTAGTTGTGCTTGCACAACTTGTTAGGCCAGCAGTTATGACAAACGTTCTTTATGCAACATATTTTCAAGACTATTTCCATTAAAAATAACATGATTGAGTATACTGCTTTGCTCATAGTTGAGATATGCTTCAATGTTTGTATCAAACCAATTAAACTGTGTTGTTTTAAAGCAATAAAAATGGTTCTGTAATTGCCGCATGTTCTTCTCTGCCATTTTCAAATCTGGAGACTAGAAAATAGTTTGCAAGCTTTCCCTGCACACTATTTCATCCTCACCCATTTGGCCTTTTAACTCTTTCTTGTGTTGATTTGTATGATAAAACATTATAGATCTTTTCTCTGTGTGTGTGTGTGTGTGATTGTAGGCCTTCCACATATTTTTTGCTAACATTTAGAATAAAGATACCTAAACTAGTATTGTTACTGTTGCTGTTGTTATTGTTATTGCAAGCATTTTTCTTGCTTACACATTATCATGATTGTACCTAGCACATTAGATGCAAAATCACTGAGCAGCTAAGTTAAAACACTGTAGCTGCACACGATCATGTAGTTAACATACTCTTGCTGGCAGTTGAAAAATGTGTTACATAGCTCCCTCTGACACATCTGCTCTTGTGCAATATGTACCATCATCTTCATATGCGTGTATTGATTCTGAGTGCCTCCATCTGAAGCAAATTAAAAGAGACTGAATTTTAAATAATGGGTGTCCTGAAAAATGTCTTTCATAGAACGTTATATTTGGAGGCAAGTAAAGTTAGCTACCACTTCTGAAAACCTCTTGGAAAACATTATTTGTAGGATTGAAGTTGGGGACTTAAACTACTTAAAATTCTGTGCTATTTGGTCTCTGTATGCAAGCAGACAAATAAGGAAGGGTTTTCTTTTCAATATCTGAAATTACAGAAAATTACATTTTTATCTACGGACTTTTGGTATCTTCTGTGAAGCACTTTCCTTTGCATTCACGCAAGCTAGAGCACCAGAGGCCTATTCAAAGCTAGTATGAGGTAGAAGCAAGACATGGAAGGATTTAGGGCATGGAGTTGCCTGTAATGCCATCAGGTGTATTTGCTCATGCTAAGTGGGATGTAGCAAGCTCCTTTGAGCGTTAGGCTTTAATGACACTAATATTACGTGCCTAGAAACAGTTCTGGATGTATGGAACATGTTGTTCACCAATATGTGGAACATACTGTTTTTCAACATATTCATCAGTGACCTGGATGAAGGGACAGAGTGTACCCTCAGCAAGTTTGTTGACGATACAAAGCTGGGGGGAGTGACTGACTCATCAGAATGCTATGCTGCCACTCAGCGTGACCTGGACAGGCTGGAGAGGAACCTGCTGAAGTTCAAAAAAGGCAAGTGTAGTATCCTACATCTGAGGAGGAACAACCCCATGCACCAGTACAGGCTGGGGGCTGACTTGCTGGAGAGCAGCTCTGCAGAGAAGGACCTGGGAGTGCTGGTGAGCGACAGGCTCACCATGAGCCAGCAGTGTGCCCTTGCGGCCAGGAAGGCCAATG
>VZSC01014168.1:97722-178174 GCA_013398225.1 Steatornis caripensis | reverse complement strand
GCATCTGGAGTACTGTGTCCAGTTCTGGGCTCCCCTGTTCAAGAGAGACAGGGAACTACTGGAGAGAGTCCAGCGGAGGGCAACGAAGATGTGAGGGGCCTAGAGCATTTCTCTTAGGAAGAAAGGCTGGGAGGCCTGGGTCTGTTTAGCCTGGAGAAAAGAAGAGATGGGATCTGATCAATGCTTATAAATATCTAAAGGACAGGTGTCAAGAGGTTGGGGCAGACTCTTTTCGGTGGTGCCCAGCGACAGGACAAGGGGCAATGGGCACGAACTGGAACACTGGAAGTTCTATCTGAACATGAGGAAAAACTTCATTCAAAACCCGTCTGGACACGTTCCTGTTCAACCTGCTCTAGGTGAACCTGCTTTAGCACAGAGGTTGGACTGCATGATTTCCAGAGGTCCCTTCCAATCCTTTCCGTTCTGCGATTCTGTAATTCTGTGATTCTGAGAAACAGACTGAGGAGCAGAACAGGTAGCTTAACACTTGGATAGTTAGGTATATTTTTTTTCTGAAATATTAAACATCTTAAGACTGCTCAGCAGGCTGTGTGTTTTGAGGTTTAGGATGCAGTGCTGAGATAGAGGACTGTGCAACTGCGAGCTGTTATGCATCAGCTGACTGTGTGAACACTCAGCCTATCAATGCATGGTAAAAATGTGTGTCTTCATACCTCTGTCACCAATGCAAAAAGCACCTATGGGGTACACTTATTGTCCCTTCACTGCACAGTAACTCCATTCACTGCTGAAGCCTTACTCTTCTCAATGCAGCACATCACAGAAACAATTCACTTAGAGCTGAGAATTCTAGTTGGAAGTCTCAGCAGAGGCAGGAGGGAAAAGAATGGAGAAATGAATTGATAAAAGTCCCCAAAACTTAGTTAAATTCTCTGGCTTCGCAGGATGTTTATGTGGCGGGGAAAGAAATTGAAGCTATTGCTGGAGAATATTACAATTAGTAACAGCATTAATGTTCAAGATGACATCGGTACTCTATCTTGTACATTCTCTAAGAGAAAAAAATCTGAACTAGTCAAGTGATGAGAGAAACAGAGATACAGACATGAAGACACTTTCCCATTAAATGCTATAAATTCAATCCAATGTGAGTATTAAGTATATTAGAACATCATGTGCCTCTGAGAGGTCTCAAGTTAATGCAGGAATGCACAATGTCAGGATACATACCTGTAAAAGAGAGGGCCGATGCTAATGCTGTGTTTCACGAATACTTAGAGGGTGAGAGAAAAAAGAGAAAGAGGGCATGTGTTTTTATTATCTGCCATGTATTATTTTACAAACAACCTGCATTCATGGACCACGTTGGACTGCAAAATCCACTTCTCTCCCTGTCAAGTGCCCAGCTTTAGCCAGCAAAGACCTGATAGCAGATATCTACAATCATATAATAGTAAATGGAGGGCTTTGAACTCATTTGTTTGCACAAGATAAATGACTTTAAGAGACATGGTTAATGGCATACTTATCTTGTGCACAAGTCAAGAGTTGGCTGAGATCCACTTCCGATTTTGAATTTTTACTACCACAGCTAGTATCAGATAAAAGTTGTTTTCAGGAACCAAGAAAATTGTGTTAGAAAGAGCAGCAGGGTTCTACCTCCTTCACGGCAGCTGGGAGTTAGTGGAAATGCTGTGACTTCATTTCAGCAATTTATGTCAGGACACCTCTCAGTCAGAAAAAACTTTTTGTTATGCGTGTGTAAAACAGAATATCAGCAGTGTCTGGAACAGGACAAGTTAATGCTATAATCCTGATAAATAAGTAACACAAAATTCAGCTCAGAACAGCCAATAACATGGGTTTACGGATCTATTGGTCAGCTATGGAATCTGGCCAAGGCAGACGGCATTTACCACTTAAAGGATTTTCTAGTATTTTTTCTGGGACAACAGTTCACACTACAAAAATTTCTGTCATAATACTGATTGTCAAAGGAGAAACAAAAACCGCACAAGCATAGAGACTGCCTTATGCTGTATTACCAGGAGGTGATGCATCCAGAACACAGCTTAGCGAATGGGACAAGATTTTCTGTATAAACTGCTATATCTGTGCTGCTTCTTTCTACGTATTTATGAGGATGTCATTCTTCAGTGTGCAATAAACTCTCTTCCAAAAGCTAGATTAGCTTCACCAATTATTTTTGTTTAATGAAGAACATTTCACGTACACTCCATTTCACCTGATTTTCAAAAGTAAAGATATTTCTCCAATGCCTCTGGAACACAAAGAGTCTCATCACTTCAGGGCAAAGAAAATAATATCTAGATTCTCTGTTTCTACCATTCTGTGTTTCTACTCTGCATTTCTACTGACCACTAGTGAACAGCCTCGAGGGCTAGGGAGGCAGATGGTTAAGAAAATCAACAATGAGAAAATATCTGTCTTCTACCTACACCATTCGGAACCTGAGCTGAGTTTCACAACAAAGTAAGTTCTTTCAGTAACGATAGAAATTTAATCTCTATTTTTGTTAGAAAAGGGTTACAGAGTTTTGGGTGAATTTCAGCCTTTAGTTCTCTGTGTCTGATGTGGGTGTGATAATTCTCTCTGTGACATCTTTCTAGGCGCAGACCAAAAGCTGTGCGAATCATTTGCTGATTCTATAAGGACAGGGCAAAATGGAATACTACTGTCAGGTGGCGTTTCTAAGTATCATTTTAATGAAATGAATAATAGTCATTAATAATTTGTATCATGAAAATCTGATTGCTTGAGTAAAAGCTGTCTTACAGTTTTACTTTGAAAAACAAATGAATACTCTGTCCATATGGTTGTGGAGATGGCTCTGAGATATGGACATAAAAAATAGCAAGATTAGAAGGCTGATCCTAGTTACACCCAGGAGAAATAATGCACCTGCCATGTGAAAGAACAGTAGCCTTAATAAGGAACTGAGGTACCTGAAAAGAAGGCTGAAAACATTAGAAAAATTATCAAAATAGTGATAGATAGTGCCATCTATATAGTGCCAAAAAATTCTCGTCCAATCACTTCTAAATTTTGAGAGTAGAGGTAGAGGCCTCTTCCAGCCACCATGGAGCTTCTGAGGCTGCCATGAACAATCTGTGTATTGCATTTATGTATACTCAAAATCCTGTGAGCACGAAGGAACCACATGCCATACTGGAGCCAAAGAAATCTGGAATAACTGTGAGCCAGTACAGTTACAGTAAGTAGCTGAATAAGTAGGCAAATATAGGAAGGAGGAGTTCTTCTGTAGAGTTCCCACACTACACAGTAAGACTCAGAAGTCCTTTGAAAATATGTATCTAAGCAAGAGCACAAAACTTTTAAAGGTGGGGGAGGATTTTACAATAAAAACACAGAAGAAAACCAACAGTTTTAATTTTGGCAGAATAATTATTGGTGATACCTGAGTTTAATATATTTTGGTTGCCTAAGCCTTGGCTAAATTTTACCTCCCAACATTGTCCTGGGGTAGTAAAAATCAAGCTTGCCGTGAAAAGAGACTCCCTTGGCATCCTTGTAAGAATAACGTCAAGCAGAGTACATTTTTCTAGAAGGTGGCATTTATGGCGCGCTCTGCCTGCTTCCCCTACCCTTCTTGGGTACATCTGAATATACGTCCCTGTCACCATTGAGCTGGTGTAGGACCAGCAGCTAAAAGACAGGCAATGAGAGGCCTCAGTGTGCTACACTCATTCTCCAGATATACTGTACATCCGTCCCAAGAACATCAGATTTATTATGCAAGTGCAGAACGAAAGCACAGTGCACCCTCATTAAAATTAGCCTTCCTGAGAAAAATGGATTTACAGAACGCTTCTAAAATAATAATTACACCCATTATACACATATTAAATGACATGACAGAGAGAATGACCTAAGAGACTCGTGAGGAAGGTCTGACCTGGACCAGTGCATCACCTGGGAAATACTCACAGACTTTTTCCATCTTATCCAGGAGAGGAGAAAACATACAAAGGGGCCAGGGGCTGAGTGATATATTTCTTTAGGCTGTACATAGCTGGTTTATATAACACAAATTGTACATCTACGCTATAGACAATACTAAGACCAGCCCAAGTAATACTTTGCTTTAGAAAAACAAAAGAAAACATTAGACAGCCATGACCAACAGCTCTGAGCTGTTGGAATTTTGAAAAGAAACAGAGATTGTGGCCCAAATCTGAATAACCATAATGTAGGTTCTGTATAATAGACATAACATATCTGGTGGAGACCTCAAGACAACTAGATATATGTGCAGATTATAATAAAGCTGAAGTCATCACTAAAATGCCTGATGCAACAAGAAGTTTCCCAAGTGCCTCTCAATGCTAAATCATACAGGGACATTTGTGATAAATCTTGCTGCCTAAGTTAAACTGTGCAAAAAAATCTAATGGGTATCATAGAGAAACTTAAAGAGGTTCTGAAACTGAAGGGTTTATTAAAAGACCCAGTAATACACAGCTACTGTGCCAGAAAGCAGAAATCTAATTTTTTCTATGAAAGTTCTAAGAATGGCTCTGGCAGAGTGTACTTACAGTAGTGCGATTGAAAATGATCAACACTGGTTCATGTATCACACTAACCACACTAACCACTAACCAAAAATGAGTTTCATTCTGCTCTAAAGGAGGCATTGACCTTAAGCAATGGAAATAAGAAGCTTCACGTCCTTCTTTCTAGCTCTTTTTATGCCCTTCTAAAATGAAATTGGTCAGATATTAGTTACTGCTGTCAGAAGGGGTTCTGGCAAACCGTTCCAGTGTTTGAGAACTGGAAATGATTATTTCAGATACAAAACTACACTTTCGAATTGATAAAAATGCGGGAAAAATTTCATAACTACAGCAACACTGTCTAGGCATACATGCAGTGGAACAACACCTATTACTAGATTATGGAGATGTCAACTCATGAACAAACTCATCAGGTCTCAGGTTAGATGTGGACTGAGATTGCCAGAGCAACACATGAGATAACACTGTGGAAAATCATCAAAGTTATCAGCAATAGGATGGTAGAATCTGAATTTTCCAAGAGCTTTTCAAGGCAGACTATTCAGTCCTAGATGGGGTTTTATTTAAAGGAAACAGCCTGGCAATTGCTAAGGTGTTACAGGAACGCGTATTCGAAAGGATATGTAAAAGTCATTTCATGGTCCAAAAACACCATAGAGGAACGGCAAAAATATTTTATAACAAACCAAAGTGAACAGTGACATAAAGAACATTGGCAGGGATTACCACATGAGCCAAAACTAAGTGAAAGAGTGATAAATTCATGCTAATGATAAAGGAAAGCAGACATAGATGACATTGTTTAAATTGGCAAGGACAAATACACTTGTGTTAGAATATAATGCTGACTCCCTAGAGACGACGTTAGCAGAAAATACTGCAGCTAAACATGTAGCCATATGTACTGAATTTCTGCTAAACCAGCTTTACTTCTAATAGAAACCTATTACATAGTAAATTCTGCCACAGATTAGCTAGTGTTATTTTAAGGAGTTTTAGTACAGGTTTGGAATACAACCATTAATTGATATTATCCTTAATGTTATAGGTAAGCAAGAAAATGGTGTTGAAATGAAAAAAAAAACCACCCAAAACTAATAAAAAACCTGTGGAGTCACACCCTTAATGATGCTAAGCATGACTGACTTGTGGAGTGCTACCAATCAATCTGACATGGGGTGCAGTTTGTTCCACGGAGAACAGAAAACATTAATAGGATATCAGATCCAACAGTAAAAGTAAAAGGAGGGGAAAAACCCAACTTAATTTGCCATGGTGCCACCAAGATAAGTCACCATTTTATGAAAATGAAGGGCTAATATGTTGTGAGAATAGATGGTCCAGTGGCATACTTTGGGTGAAACTGTCACTCCAAACTGACATACTGAAGAAAAGGTAATGTCTTTACAAAGCTTGGGAAGACATTTAAAAAGGTCACTTCCCCTAAGGATGTGTCACTTGAGTAAGAGTTGCAGTAAATTGACAGAGTGAAACCTGTGGGCATGGCATAACCGAAATAAATGGGACTGGTTGTCCCAAAGGGAAGGCACAAAGATTTCTGGGACAGCGTGTCAGAAGCTGCTGGTCAATTTAGAGCATTTACAACCAATGAATAAAATATAAGTAAAAAAGTGGCTATAAATATTTGAAATTCTGTATTGTGCTAATGATGATTCTTAAATTTTTTTTATGGTTGGCTGTGAAAAGAAGACACGGGATTCTATATTTCTAATAAGTTTTGTCACATGGCTGTTGAAATAATTTTAAACTTAAATGGTATCTCATACAAATAGTACTGCTAAGTTAGAAAACTCTGGAGCTAAATCATGCACAGTTTACTCAAATTTCTGGACTCTGAGCAATTTTGGAGCAATACAGTAGAGAAAGTTATAAAAGAGCTAGTGCAATATCAGTATTTCTCTTCTCTTACCCATCTTAGAGTGAGTCTTAAGAAAAGCACAAACAATAGATGAACATGCTCAATTTCATGGCTAAAACATCAGCAGTAGAGGAGCCTGAATAACATAAAATTAAAAACATTTAAGAGCCACCCAGAAGAACCATTTAATCTTTATTTTTAAAAGATTTCCCTAAATAATTTTCCAACATCTTTGTTAACATTAGAAATATTTAGTGCTGCTTCTGCTTTAAAAAATGCTACCCTGGCTTGCCTTTCCAAGTCCTATAATTTATTTTTCCAGTTGTCTTCCTGTAGCATTAACATCACCAGGATAAGCTGCTTGCTGTAGGATGAATTAGCTTCTGCTTCTTTAATTCCCACTGACAGGTATTGCTACTCGCAGGTAGTGTAGATCGGATGGACTCTTGCCTCTGATGTTCCTGAGCATGAATCTTCAAGCCACTAACTTTACAAAGAAACATCTCACCCAAAATGGGAGTTGATTCATATATTACAGGCCTTTCATTCAGTCTGTCACATCAGGCTGTCTTATCTTCTAAAAAAATGGTATTTAGTCCAAGAATCTAAAATATGCTAGTGTGCCTTTTCCATCATCAGAAAAGGATCAGTTATGCTATAAACTCCGCAAAAGCAATTATTGAGGTAGTAGTTTCTGCAGTTCACCTAGCTGTAGATTTTGGCCTGCTGTGAAAAATCACTCATGATCTTTTATTTTTGCTTCTCTAGAGCATTAATAACAAATTCTCCTCATTTTTCTATTGTAGAACCAGGGTTTCAAAAGTGTATTTGCAGTTGATCTGGTTACAGTTTAATGTGTGTGTTGTTTGTGTATCATACATGGCAATGATTTACCAAGTAGTATCTTGAAGATGAAACCAATTGCATTTCAGCTATTGGATAGCACCTTCGTCATCTGATTATCATCTGGAGACAAAAAATTCCACTGCAGTCATCGAATGGCGTTTGTGTAGAGTACGTACTCCAAGACCCTCTGCCCTGACAACGGCGTTTGTCACTTCAGTACTTTTACAGATTTCTTACCCATTTCAGGTGGGAGTTTCATTTTTCCATGGAGATCAATTTCACAGTCATAAAAACTTTGCTTCATCGTGGTTCTTTCTTTGTTATTTTCACACTAGTATGATAATTTGGAAGGCAAATGTTAACAGAGCTAACTACTGAATTAAAAAAATCTCCATGCAAAGACAACTTCAAAGAATTGTTCAATGACTAAGCTGTAAATGATTACCTCCTTTTATTAACCTTCCAGTCAGTCATAGCTTTTACTGGAGTGGGAAGCTAAGGTGATCGCTTAAATTTTAGTCTGCTCCCATTTATGTTCAAATCTTTCTAATGTCTGCTGTATGACTGTGCTTCTCCCTAGGAGCTTGTTTTATTCTTGTTGTGACAGGTAAATGCAACCTAGAGAGAGGTAGATTAGGTGGGTAAAATGGATAGAGTATTAGGTGGATAAAGTCTGAGTCAAGGATTTTAAGCCTCCCATGCAATCCCTAGGAACACTATTAATCCTAGGGAGCTGACTTGGCAAATCTCAAATCAAGACTGTAGGTGTATGAATTTTCACAGATGAATAAGGAGAGTGTTTTCCTTCGGGGAGGGGGCCGGTTGTAGTGGGTACAGCTGCGGTGCTGACAATTTTTCCCATCACTTTGGATAATGTCAGCATTTCCAGCTGCCCCCGATAACACAAACAAACAAACAACCCCATAAGCCAGAAATGTTATTCAATTCCTGTTGTTCTAACTACAGAAGTTTCGACAGACGACTTGTTTGCTCAAATTATCATCAAAAGAATGTTCTTGTACAGCACTAGAAGACGAAAATAAAATCAGCGTATTTGTTACAAATTCATGTTTCTTACATTACATCAAGTTGAAGCACTGTCTGCTTTTGATTGCTGTGTTTTGCTATCAGTTTCGTGTTTGCTTTGGAACATAAGCTCTACAATGCCTTTGATGCCAAATGTATGGCAGGTGTACGCATGTGTTCTGCACCAACAGCAAGCAAGCTGAAGATCTTGTTTGATGAAATAAGCACGGTATTATTTTGGTAGTGATAAGACAACATTTGCTGGAATTCCCACAATGCCCTTGAGAAGGCTGGTACACGTTGCCTCGCAAACTTGTTAGCTTTAGTGTGAAATGTAGGGTGGCTCTTCCATGGGGTCTAGGAAGGCTGGTAGCACTATCTCCTCCCCCCTTGTTCTCCATGCAGTCAAGAATCTGTGGTTACTCCTTACTAGGACAGATAAGGAAAGAAATTTGATGTTATGCTGGCGTGCATAGACACAACCTCTTTCTGCCCCTCTGTAAATGTGATCATCTATACAGCTTAACAGGGTTCTCAGACACAAGCAGAAGGATTGCACAACTCATGCTGCGTATGAAGCATCTGCTTGCAAAGCACAGATGTGCGGGCCATGTCTGCTATAGCCAGATTAGTATTCACTGCCCTTTTGTGCTTTTCCTGACCTTAAAAACTCCCAGTTTACTTGACATGAAGTCTAACTTTTGCTCTGTCTCTACACAAACCTCTGCTTCTAACTTGTGCTGGCTTAGCCGTAAAAAAGGACAAAAGCTAAAATTCAGATAAGCAGAAACATGATTCTCTGACAGGGCCAATTTGCAATGCTGATACAGAGAAGCTCCTCTCAAATCAGCTACTGGGCTCACACGTGCTCTGAGATAATGATAAATCATGGAGGAAGAATTGGTGAGGTGATATGGCTCACTGCTGTGTTAAGAATCGCCCAGCATGTCATCCAATTAGGTTATCAGCTTTGCTCCGAAATGACATGCAGATAAGCACGATGCCCAGGTGGACTTAGAATGAAGAGTGCCACTCTTTGGGGGGAATTTTCACACTCAACCTTGCTTAACAGAAATGATGGAAGTGTAATGAAGACTCAAACCCAGAAACAATCCCAGGCCTCTAGCCAGGCCATACAATATTTGTTGGAGCAATGGTCAGAATAAAAATCATCCTTTCACCACATAACCTAACGAGGGTTGTCCTTCTCACATATTTCAGCTATACTAAAAAGACTCCCTGGAAATAATGAGTCGGTATTTTGTGACTTAAGAAAAATCTAATTGCAAACCTTTCACAGACTTTTGAAGCGAAGGTGAAATAGGACCTATTCTCTTGCAACTCACTAGGAGCGATAGTAAACAGCTGGCAGGGGCATAGAAGCCTCTGGAGTCAAAGAAGTATCCATGAATACTTGGACCACGCCTAGCATTCAGGGATACCAAGTTGATCAACTCTCCATGACTCTTCCAAAGTTAGAAATAAACTCCTTAAGCTGTACTGAAAAAGAAGACTTCCATGACTTATGAATCACAACACAAAATGTTCTTTATGCCTTGATATTTCATTTTACAATGGTTTTTATTATGGAACAATGGAACGAGTCATGACCAAAACTTTAGTCATTAACTCTTTTCTGATCTACTACCAATTTGGAAAGTGGTGACCACATGATTCATATATATTACGCCAAAACAGGAGCGGCATGAATGTTAAATTATTTGCCATGTTCACAGACTGTCAGATGGGGCAGATAGCCAGCTTTTCAAAATAATCACAAAGAGATCAGCACAGCTGTATCATATTTTCAGCTTGTACTTCTTTACTACTGAAACCAACATCCAGTGCTCTCAAACCAGTACTCTCTTTGATGAACACAGGTTTCAAGTCAAGTTTCTTCTTAATTAAAGGAAATGAAAAAAAAAGTGTGAGTGGCTAGTCAGATCTATAATTTCCTCCTAAGCGATACTGTAAAAACCCCACATTTGCAAAGCAAAAAGAAATGAAGAAAGCAATAAGCAATGGGAGTAGAAGTGCTGCATGGATGACATGAACAGATGAAGGGCCTGAGGTAATTGTGAGAAAAGAGAAGTATGAGTTGGGGTGACAATACATAATCAAATTTGCTTCTCAGTGTTTTGCATCTCACTTCTGCAAAGTGTGTTGAGCTCATGAATGTCTATCCCTAAAAGAAGAAACATTTGCCTTTATTATACCTAAACTGTTTGAGGTGCTATTTGTCAATCTGTTTAATTAATAAATGAATTCCTTGTCCCAGTAGTCTTGGAAATGCTACTCAGTACTCTAAGACTGTAAAGTAAGAAAGTGCATTGGCAAAAATATTACAACTTAATATAACATAATTATGTATGTTATTGATAATCTGGAAAGTAGATCTATGATTATAACACTTCCACCACCCACATAGCCCAATTAGGAGCAAAGACTATGCAAAGCTCTGCAAGGCACCCTGCCTCAGAGAGCTTACGGTCTGAGGACATTGTGGGAGACAAGTGGATATGGGCAAACAGATGGGGAATACGGAAGGTAACAGTGAAATGGTTATGATTACTGTAACAGTTTCCGAACATTCGATCAGGAGCCTGCACAGGGGCAAAGAAAAAAACCTTTATTTTATTCTTCCATAAAAAGCTGCCTAAACCAGAGGATATTAATAAGATAATTAGGATAATGATGTAATTAAAAATGAAGCTGGAGTCCCAAAAGATATAGTTTATGATATAGGTGAGGAATTGTATCCCATATTATGTTTTATATAATCTGGCTTTGTGAGACATGTAAAATGCTTTAAGGCAGATCAAGAAATACCAGCTTCCAGAGGCAGAATTGGGCTGTTCCTTAAATAAATACTATAGAAAAGGGCAGTGGATAGAAAAACAGTTTATCCAGCTTGCAAGAACAAGCACAACTATCACCTAACTTTTCCTAAAGGGGCATCTGACAGCCTGTGGAGGACAGGGAGAGGCAGAAAGGGAGTAGATTCAAATGACAAATTCTCCCTCCCAGAATGGATTGCCTGCGTTGATGGAAGTATGCTGCAAGTAATGCAACGGGATAGCAGCGCTCACCTTCCCCATCCAGCAGCCCAGCCCAGCATCAGCAGGTCTTTCTGGAGGAAAAATATACCCCAGTTCTCCCAGCTCCAGCAGAAGGGAGAGTTGCGTTAAAATAAATCAGTCAAGCACTTAATAAGAATGACCTGTGAACTCCCTTTCCTTTTGAAATGGTCTTATTGTTAGAAAACTGTTGTAAGTAAGAATATTTGCTCCTCAAGATTTATTTTTTCATGATCGGCTAAACTAACTATCCTTTTATTCCACGGCGTAAAGCAAAGAGTTTGCCAATATATTATAAAATGGCTTTGTTTGCTGAAACTGTTTGGCTGTTGAGGGTGTCTGAGCGTGCATATCTCCTGGCTCATTGTGCCTGTATTGATTTGAATTCATTAGCCTCTACAGTGTCCTTGATGTCAATATGTTATACCCATAATGTAGCAGGAAAAAAACCCCAACCCACACAGTAAATAAAAATACCCTTACTTCAAAAGTATAATTAATTAAATTTCTGTAATACTGAGATAACTTTGAGGTATCTCTCCTTCCTGTAAACCTCTGTCTTAATATACTAGATTACACAGACACAGATTCTCAGTCAGTAGTTTTTAACTCTGATAGCGTCCCCTCCATAGACAGTTTAAGTCAACAGAAAGACTGTCACCTACTCAGAGGGCTTTGGATCAGCTTTGGGAGCTCAAAGTTTTCCCAAAACCTGACAATTTAAGAAAAACTACACCTATTCCAAGATAAGATTAATACTGCTTGAAAAATGGTACTTTTACCCATTGTACTTCACAGGAGAAAAAACTCTGACTTTTCGATTTTTTGGCTACAATCTAGTAAAAAAAATGTTGACTCACTGCTCTTCCTTCAAATAAATGGGCCTGAGAAAAAAAAAATAGAAAACCTTAGAAAGGCATAGAAATGTTTTTGCTTTATGTCTTTAGTTGATTATTTACTTATTTATTTATTTATTTCCATTAAAAAAAAAGAGAAAGAAAAATGTTGTTTAGGTCACTCTAAGTCTTTTTGCATAAATGAACCTACCTGAATGAAAATTTTATGCCAAATTCCAACACCTCCTGCCAATAAAAATCCCACTCCCCAAAACTTGCCATTAAAATTTTAGAAATTATATTCTTTCTGCACTTAAAATCAGGGAACTCATTCAGAGAGATAGCATTAGAGCTTTTCAGTGCACCTTATTATTTAGATTTTATTTTTTATCCAGTTTCTAAAAATAAGCAGAATTCCACATGTGGAGGGGGAGATTCAAAAGTCTTTTTTCATGATCCAGGGCAAGGATTAAAGGCAGGAGTCCCACCTCCCCTGAGGCTGCTGTAATCATCACAATCTACAGTATTCTTTGAATGCATTTTTTCTCCACTTCTCATGCAGAAGGTCTTTCGCTTTGCATAAAATACTTTAATATTTATTGAGTCAGCGAGAGAGAGTGAAAATGACTCTGTAAGACAGTGCTTAGACCGGTCCCAAGGGGTGTGAGGCACCTGGGTTCCTGTTCCCAGTCCAATGAATTTTTAATTGTATTCTAAAAGTGCAACAGCTTTAAGAGGAAAGACAAAGCCTGACTTCACTTCCCGGAAACCAGATGAACTTCATTCAAAGGCCTAGTGTTAATCAAGCAGAAGAAGTATGTAAACCCTTTTCATATGTTTGTATGACTGACCTGATAGCTGGGCCATAGGATTTAATGACATATGACCACAATAGTGTATCTATCTCGCTTATTTGCAAGGGAAATGGGTTTGAGAGTTTGACTGTCAGTAGAAAGAGACTGGTGTGATTGATTTCAATACAGGTGAACATGAAACCAATAACCTTTCAAATGTCCAAATTTCAAAAAGTTAAGGTTTTGATTCCTAACAAAATACGGCTAAGATGAAGGGTCAGCCATTTTCGCAGCTCACGGAGAAACGTTTCATTTTACTGTCTCTCAGGATAGTAAATAATTTGTTTTCTTGTTCTTTTTTTTTTTCCTTCAAAGAAAACATTCTTCATAGAAAGCAAATACAGAATTTTGTTCAAAACAAACACACAGCTTTTACCTCATGCACTCATTCATCCTGTAAAATCTTTTTCTATGAAGAAACATGTACAGTAGAAAAGGTTTTGATCCTACTTTCCTAGCTCCTACAGTTATGTACCTTTGTACCGTGATGGGATATGAAATAAATTAAATTCAGGACGTGTAACACTAGTGAAAGGCAATGAACTTTACATCAGGAAGGAACTGGATTCATGCTATATATATAAGGAAGCAAACAGCCTTCAAGTCTGAGTTTCATGAGACACGAGAGGTATGCACCTTTTTCATTATAATTGAATGTAAGTGCTTGTATGGTTTTTAACAACCGGTGATTGCTCTTGTGGTTTTATGGCCTGGTCCTATGCCCACTGAAATCAACAGAATGAACTGTGAAAGGCTTCTGAGCTTGCTTAAAAGTGCAGCTCGGTGACACAGAACAACCCAGCTGCCTTATCAACAGAAAGGATTTGGACAAAACGATGAAAAAGAAATTTTTAAAAAATTACTGAAGCAAAGGTGATTGCTTACAGAGTTTAAAATTTTTAGATCTACATGGTTTATACTTTCCCATGCTCCTTTTCCCATCAATAATCCAACCATTCATCTTCTGTGAAATCTAAACCTTCTGTGCTTCATGTTTTATTCATTCTAAGGTGCTTAATTTATACCAAAGGACAGCAGAGGGGCTAAGAGTAGCCTGTGTAAGGGGAGATGCCTTTAAGGCTATTATTCATGCCCTTTGATCTCAAGTTTTCACTCAGGAAACTTTGGTTCTGTGGGTAATTAGAGGCTGCCACTAACTTTTACTCTATAAATTACAATAAATCTGAAGAAAGCCAAGGATCTTTGAGACTGTAGCCATGTTTCGATATCTACAATACTCAGAACAATTATACATATGTTCTAAAACACTACAGTTAATTCTGAACCAAGGCTAGTTATTTTCTTTTAAATCTATTTTTTCGTAATGTAATTGATAAATATTACTAAATCCAAAAGTATTTATGACTGTTTATTCTATACACCACTTAGTCTAACACCTAACAAACTCCAATATGATAGATGAAGAGTGACACTAAACTTAAACTTTCCCATGGAAATGTATGTTCTGAACTGTACACAATCAATTATTTCAGACAAAGCCCATGCTGTTTCCTCTGCTCCTAAGACACTGCTACATACTTAGGTTTTCAGCTTGAAAGCCCATTTTGGCACCACTAATGAAATAAATTATGTTTCTTGTCAGATCTCCCACTGGGTGGCGTGTGGTACCTCATGTACGTTCATTTGTCACCCTCAAATGGAATAATACTTCCTGCAGGTTCCCAGCACAGATAACTGCCCAAGTGGAAGTTAATTAAGTCATCGGTTCACTTTGCTCCAGAGGACGTTAAACCACCAACGCTAAATGAGATACTTACAATACCGCACCGGAGACACATCCAATGATAACACCAGAAGAATTCAAATGTATATAGAGCAGATTATAGTGAAGAGAGGAGTAATAGATAGTAAGCCATGTAGAAGGAAACATGGAACCAGAAATTCATTTTAAAGGCAGCAGAAACCAATTCTCCTTGAAAAATCTTGATGGGAAAAATCTTGATGGAAAAAATCTGATGAAAAAATCCCATTTTCTCCTATTTGGAATTTGAGAGTTGACATGACATTTTATCGTGCCGTGTTTCCACTAGCGATTTTTCATTTATCTACAGTGGATAATAACAGAATCCTTCTTTCTAACTGCAAACTCATCCAAACCCAAGGAGTTGGTTTATTTCCTTAAATATAGCCTAAAGGAAATATTGACTATTTCTTAACTACTTAAGAAAATGTTGTCAACAAAGTGTTGGCATACCTGTTTTTAAATTTCAGGGTTTTTTTATGGAAGAGGAGAATAAGGAAAAAAAATTTCACTTCTACAGAGGAGCTTGAAATGGTAGCCATGTAGCCCAGAGTGTTTTTCTAGGCAGGACACAAAGCTCACCAAGAGTTTTGGCTCTCTAGTAACTGTGAGCACAAGACTTCTACCCATTACCAGTTTGATCAACTCTCATTACAACAGCAAAACCAGGCAGGCAATAAATTTTGACATTTGCTTTATACTTTACTATAATCGTTTTTCCTCTTGACAGAAAAACTAATTGAAGACGGGTGAATGGCTCAGAACAACAGAAATGAAAATCTTTCTGTTTCTGGGTTCTCAGTTCAAAATCATATTCCAGCATTAGCAAATGGAAATGTTGCTTAGATCTAGAGATTCTTCAGTGGCTCATTGGAATAAGTCTGGTGATGTTTATCAAGCCCTCAGGGACATATCGCAAAATCTCCACTTTCACTCACAACCTCAATAGTAGGAAAACAGTAGGTAGTTACCTCTACAGGTAATGAAGGTTCTGTGAGAAACTACCAGTGCTATAGTATAAGAAGAAACCTCTGTCCCGAAGACTACCAAATTGGCAAAATTCACAGACAAAGAAAAGTGAAGAAAAAGAAAAGCAAAGTATCTAACTGCACAATTTAATATATTGGTATAAAAGAATAATGGAAAAATTTTGCTGCTTTGGAGAGGTTTCCTGCTACGTTCATGAGAAGTGAGGCAGGCTGGACCTAGGATTTTCCATTTCCCACTTCTATGAGAGAACCATATTCAGCCAACATTAATGATTCTTTGTTACAGTGATCTAATGAGTAGCTGTTCTGAAGTGAGTAGCCTCATAAAGGAACCGAGAGGTGGCTACAATCAGGGTAAAGCACCTGGTCCACAATTGTACATAACTTGGAAGGGCTGTTTTGTGGGGTACTGCACATGAGAGCATATCGTGCCAGTTTCTGCCCTCACAAACAAAACTACTCCCCTGAATACACATAGTCTGTGTATAATCCTTCAGGAACAAACACATTCTAGGCCCAGAACAGTTTGTAGGTCAGAAAGACGAGCATGGTTAGGACCCGTTAGGCAGTGATGCAGAGGGTAATGCCTCCAGGTAATGCTTCCTGCAAGTGCAAGGAAGTAAAACAACTTGAAATTATTACCTGGGACTGTGAAGTGTCATACTGTCTGCAATAAGAGCCTATATCTATTAAAGGCAACATAGTTTAGAAACAAAGCTGGAGCACACTGGAGTCACCAGCTGCTTTACTTCTTCTGTATGACATCGAGCAAACAAACTATTACTAAAAGTCCAGATTTTAGTTTCTTTGGGTTCCTCTAAACTGAATAGCAAATATGTAGCATGTAAATTGCAAATTGTTTGCAATGGATATCCAGCTGCTCTTTGCGAAATTCTCCTCCACCTTGTGAGTTTCTGTCACCTGGAAATGGAGGTGTAGGTGGCTGGTGCAAATGCAGGCTTTGCCCCAGAATGGATGAGGAGCTCATAGACAGCCCTACTGCCCAGATTTTAGATTTTAATTCTAGATTTAGCCTGATGCCTCTGTGATCTGTAAAATGTGGACAGGCTTTCCTGCCTGTCTTGTGCATGCAGCCTGGAAACTTTTCTAAATATTGACTGTATCTCTGTAAGTACAGTACCCAGCTTAATAGGACTGGTCAAAGCTAGAGCCTTCTGACAAGAAAAGTGATCACATTGCAATGTAACTTCTCAAAATGACTATAGCAAGCACATTACTACACTCTAAATATGAAATACACATTTATGGTGAATGCCTCCAGATAATTTCAAAACTTTTCAAGAAGAGTTGCATAGAGATTGTTATTACTTAATAGAAGGGCATTTATAGACATAAGGTTATAATGAAATTACATTAAATCAAACAAACAATGGGGGGATATATATTTCCAAGGACAGTACATCCTTAACAAAGACCTCAGTGCTTTTATCCTCAGCACTAGGAGCTGAGGACTGCGCATAAGCTTTGATCAACCTTAATTAACTCTGGATGGGATCTGTGTCTGTGAATTGTTTATAGTATCTTGGCTGAAAGCAAGATGCTAACCAATACATTTAGGGGAAAAAAAAATCCCTAAAACAGAGGTTGACTTGCTGGATTAATGCTATGCCAGCTTGGTTACAAAAAAAAAAGAGAAGAATAAAAAAAAATTAAGCCTAAATATATTGCCGTTCCTCTCACGAATAAAGAAAACCCTCACAGATAGGATTTATGGCAGTGTTGTCCATATACAGTATTTCTATTGGAAAACCCAATGAGAAGCCCTTGGTATTGCTCTGTGGCTGGCCATGCCCTACAGCTGTGCTTGGAGCTGAGTGTCAAACACTGAGGCTCCAGTTGTTTTGAGAAGCCAGCTGGAGTGTCGGTGGGTGGTTTCCCAGCTGGCATCTTCTCATGACTTTTGGCTGGGAGTCCTTCTGGCCAGTCTGCAGCGCAAGAGTTGAATGTGTGGCTGGGATAACATCATCTCACTGCTGTGCTCAGCTGACCTTCACAGTGTTTTTGTTTTGACTCATATTTGCTTGTAAGGAATTTGCTTTTCTGTCATTATATAAATACACAGGCAGACCCAGGCCAAATCTTGAATCCTTCACTTTGTAGGCTCCGAGCCCAGCCACGGATCCAAGCCCTGGCAGGGTTCTGCACCACACAGCATTAAGCAAATACAGCAGATGTGTGGCTTTAAATCCACACAGCCCTGACCCCTCTGCAAGGAAGCCGGCTGGAGCACAGGTACCTGCCCTGATACTCCTGCAGAAACATGCATGGGGCTCACTGACAGCTGACAAGACAGAATTAGGCCAGCCAGATCCCTTTCTTTCAATACCCAGCATGACCAAACACCTTTGCAAGCTGCGAGAAATCACCTGTACTACAATGGCTTTTTATTTATACAATGCCACCAATACCCACTGACCCAGATGGGACAGATCCCTTCTTGTGGGGGATTCACAACCTGATTCACAGACAAGATGCAGCACAGGCTCGGAGGAAAGAGGCAACTTCAGATAAACTTAAAGCAGGTACCAAACACCAAGGAAGTGTAGGTTTCTGAAAGCGCTGATGCCAAAGCTGAGATCCGTAGTAATCATGGCTGTGCTTGTTCTCTCATTCCCATAAGTTACTGCAGGCATTAGTGAAGTCATAACAGAGCTACAGAAGTAAATCCAGAAAATACTGCTTTAGTCAAGCCTTTTTGCACTTCTTAGACAGGAGCAATTCCAGTGACCGATCTCACCTGCCAGAATCAACCCCTGGGATTAGCTTTGCTCAATGATTTTGAAACTGTGGTTCCCCAAAGTGCTGGTAAATCATTTGTACGTGGTCTCTGGTCTATTAAACAGCATGATCTCATCAGCCCTAAATAGCTGAGCTAAACTCTGTGAGAAACTTTGAGAGCTGACAACAGACTTAGTACCAAACTGTGGGCGTCACTGTCCTCCACAATACTGTCATTAAAGCAAGCTGTGGGCGGAAGCTTGGAATCACCACTACTGCAGAGAGAAAAGACACACTATGGCAATATCTACATTAAACACTTGCCCTGGACTGGAGCTCTGGGCTTGGGGGCGTTGAGCTCACTGATTTGGAAGTGCTATGAAAGTAGGTAGGTATTGTGCTGGCGAACCGTGGGAGATGAGGGTCCCAGCTGCTGACACTCTGCCTCTGAAAATGCTTCTGCTCCACTCCAAAGAGATGTTTGATTTCAGGCAGATATTAGGATGTGGCAGGTTTGACTTTAGGCACTAACTGGCATCAGTTCGTCTCTGAGAGAAGGTGGCACTCAGCAGCACTGGCCATAGCTGAAGGCATGAGGTAGTTCTGGGGTCTGCGATGGTCTCACCTGAGCAGGTCTGCACTGCTGCTTCTGCTCCTGCTTCTGCTTCTTAAAGCTTTGTCTGGCCCTCAGAGCCCTGGAAAGTTTTAAGATGTGAGATATCGGGCTCCAGCTTCTGTTTCATGAGTGAGTTAGGGCAAAATACTACTCTGTAGTCAATACTGTAGATAAAGGTATGGAAGAATTCATTGAAGAGAGAAGACAGAAAAGACAGAATGAATGTAATTTTTTTTCAATGGAAAGTGTTCAATTTTTGATTTGCTGCTAGTGTTTCGTACACACAGCAATTGCAGATGTTCAACTTTCCCCCTGCAAATATAGGCACTGGTCTAATGTAAGATATTTCCTCTTCTTTTTGTGTAACATTTTCATGGATACTCTTATTAAAAGAAATCAGATGCTTGAGAAAGCAAATAAATCAAAACAAATACTTCAAACTATGCAAAGAGAGAAGAAAAAAAAACCACAAGAGATTGAAAAATGATCATTTTAATCTTTCTAGTTGAAAAACAGCTTTGGAAGGAGGTTGGTGTTACAGATAATTTGAACACTTTCGTCCAAAGAGAATTTAGTCAATATATTCTAGTCTATTTAAGCTGAAATGTTCCACAGAAACGTCACAATATTGATGATATTTTTAAATGAGAAGGTTTCTGATGAGAGAAGAAAAAAAAAAAAGAAGAAAAAAATACCAAAAAGCAGACCCTTATGATAAGAAAACATGTTTTACAACATTTCCAACTGTGGGGCGACATAGGATAGTTCTGGAAGGTTTTAACTTGTATGTTTATTTTTAACTTTTCTAATGCACACCAAAACCACTCTCAAGTTTTTTTTAGGAATTGGAGTTGTCCATTACATCTCTCTGATCATCTCCAGCTCATTATAATGTGACCTGTGGGCCTATGTGGTGCTGTACCCTGGAGTCCTACTGCTCTGAACATCCTAACTGGGGACTTGTCGGGACATGCAGGCTGGATGGGACCTGAATCAAGTTTCTTTTGTGGGAAATCCGGGGCATAGGCAGGGGGACCAGAGGCGCCTGTTGTACCATGCCGTCTCTCTCTCCAGGGAGTTGGGCTGCTCCCAAGTCTCTCTGTCTGAGATGTGAGCTCCATTTGCCATTCCACTCCCCCCCAGCTTTATTTCAATTTGCATACACCTATGCTTGAAGAATAGTTGTTCTGTGCATAGATGTCCTAACTGGCATACAAACAAGGATGTTTATACATAAGCAAATTCATCCTTTGGTGGCTATTAGAGTCATTAGTCTCTTTCAAACACTTGAGTCGTTCCATTCATGGAGCAGAAAGAGTACGACTGACCTCAGCGACCCATCGCAGACAAACCAGTGAGCAGCCGGTGATGGATAAAGAAAGCAAATTCTCAAAAAAAAAAAAAAATCCATGAGATTAAATTTGTTTGCATAAACCGTTCAAAGAATAGTAACTCATAGCTTAGTAAAGAAATTAATTTTTAAAAAAATTAGCAGTGAAGAATGAAGATCCAGGTCTTGGTCTGAAGCTCATTGCAGTCAATGGAAAGAATGACTGTTTAGTGAGTTTTAGGAATGCTTCCTACTTTCAAGCATATTTGAAAACTGTAATTTCTAGCCCTTCCAACTGTACAAGGAGATGGACTGTCTTTCCAAAATGCTTAGAGATACACAATATCCAAAGACAAGTCAGTTTGAAGAGCTATGTCAGTGTATGAAGGGAAAGGCGGTGTGTGTGGAAATGAAGGAAAAATAAGACATTATTTTCTTCGTGTCCCTGCAGAGTGGGATGCAGGACAGAGAACATAAATTTAGGCCTGTGCTGCTGGGAACAGGAGAGGTGTCAGAAATCACACATTTTGCAGTGTGTTCCTCTACAAGAAAGTCCTTTGAGAGAAAAACCTCTAAGTGTGTGAGCAGAACCCATAAAATTTTACACCCACCCCCCCAAAAAAGGAAGAATCGAGAGTCCAAACCTGCCACAGAAAACTCGACCCTTCGTTTAAATTTGCTGCAATGCTTTTACAAGACATAGCTTGAAAAAGGCTGCATGCTTGCAGTAAAAAAGTTACATCTATAACTTTTTCATTGTAGCAAGCTGTTCTTGCCAGTGCCAAGATATTATTTTCTATACTTATAGCAGTGTGTACGTATGGTTTTAAAATTCTGCACGGTAGTTTCATACCAAACTGTTCATTGTTTATATAATTTTTCATGTCAAAAAGCATTCTGTGTGCCAGAAAAAATGGAATATATCGTATTTTAATCATTTTGCATAAATTGTGAGTGTTTACTGCAGGTTTAAAAAAAGCCTTTTCCTTCCAACTACCAATCTGATTGAAAACAATTATGCTTCTGGCACAAGACTCTGAACAATATTCAGCACAAATTACATTTCATTCTATTATTAATAGATGTGATATGTGAGAAATGAAGATGTATGGCTACTTGTTTCTGCTTATAATTATAGAAATGCCATTCCTATTTTCCCTCTTTTATATGTGCTTTCAGAATCTTTGGACTGGATATCTATGTCTTTGTGATCTCTTATCCAAAGGGCAAAATGACAACGAAAATAAGAGCAGCTATCCTGTTACAAGATTAATTTGGGAATGATAAATGAGTGTTTTTAGAACGAATTGCATAGGTTACCACTTAAACAGGTCTTGGCAACAAACCAGCCCTTTTCTTCAACAAAAAGGGGGGAAAAAATGTAGAGAATGTATAAATGAGTTGATTGCCCCAGGATGTCTCTCTCAAGAAGGATTAGAGAAACCTACTGGGGCATTTTCTATCCCCACAAAAGCACTATTTGTGCTACAAAAGCTCACCCCAATAATCATGTTACTACAGAAAGAAGTGTGTGTGGGGGAAATGTCCCGGTCCTGTACAAATTCTTGCAAGATGTTTGAAGTCATAGATGCCACTGAGTCAGCTGAATAAGGCAGGCTCAGCCTATCGAAAGAGTGGGAGTGAGAACAAACTCTCTCAAAGACTCTTCAGCATAGACAATGGAAAACAAACAATATGTTTTCCTGCTGACATTGAAAAAGTGCTGTGAAATCAAACTCCACAGTCAGGGCACAACTTCGTCAGGGTTGTGCAGGTTTTAACTTCAGTTTTAGCTGCACTTTGCCATTATGGTCAGGCTATGGTTGGCCCTGCATGTGTATTTTGTAAGAGAAAAACGAAAGTAGTAGTATTTGAAGGGCAGCTCGCGGTCACGCACATTCTTGTTCCTAAAGTTGCTTCTTCCAATTGAGAGATAGGGATTTCTGAAATGCCTAGTCAGTTATGAGTAAGACTCCAGCACAGCTTAAGGCCAGTCATGATATGCATTTGATGAGATGGGACATCTGTGTTTCAGTTTGGTCTCTTTACAATAAATTTATTGGCAGGAATAAGTCTAAGACTTGTCTGGTTATTATTTCTTCTATGTGATAAGACAACTGGAATATTTCTGTTGGAGCCTTGTAATTTTTCTTCCATTTGTTTTGTCTTTCATGCAAGATTTCTTCCTATTCTTCACACAGGTATTTAATGAAGATGGAACGTCTTCCTCACCTTGATCACTGCGTTTTTTACTCTAACCTTTCTGCACTTAAAACCTTTAAAACTGCCATAGCTGTTCAGATCAAGAGCCCAGTTCCTATCTGTGAAAGACATCAGTAGACATTTATGGAAATAATATAAGAAAAATGGGAAGAATGAAGGGAGCCATCCTCCCAGCAGCATGTAATCAGATCTTTCAAGTGTGCAGCTGGTGGGGCTCTCCTCTGTAGTGTTTTTTAAACCCATTTTCACTTCAGTTATTTGACTTTCTCAAATTCCAGTAGCAAGGGGCTTCAGATTATACTTTCTTGCTATGCAAAAAGATACTTCATTAAAAAAAGTTGTGTTACCTGGTAATGCTAGTTTTCTCTCTTAGCCCCTGGCTTATGGGAAATGGTGAATAACCTTTGATTCTTCCCATACTCTGTTTTTTTTTGAAGTCTTGAACTGAGCATGGTGAGAAAAGACCAAACAGTAAAACAGGATGGAACAAAAATAAGGAAAAAGAGAATTGTCAAAAACACTATAAACAAGAACAAATATGAGAGAAGGACTGGTGATGGGCATATGCTTAGAACTGAACGAAAAGATTTTCCAAAGATGAGAACTTGAAACGAAACTTAAATAACCTGAACACCAACACTGTCTTTTAATCACTGGTCTATGCTATGCTCTCTTCTGATATTTTATTCATACTACAGAGCTCTGTTCATTAAAATACATACATCTACAACCAAGCAAAACAAAAAGCCCAAACCAACTAAACAAACCAATTAAATGTTGATGCATAACAGAAAAAAAAAAAAAAGGAAAGATTCCCTCCCTGGCCCCAGCTGTTCATATTTACATTCACTTGGCAAACGCTTGAAAGGGTTTATATTTGATCCATTCATGAATGTCTAGGGGGGAAAAAATGGATCCCAAACAGATTCATACTGAGATATTGTTATAATTCATGGCAATCATAACCATCTTGATGACATATTATCTTTCTGTTGTTCTGTGTTTGAGTTATGCTATGAGTTTATGGGATGGAAAGGACAAGGATGTGGCTTTCAGAAACTGTTTCTTTCAGGATGACTGTGTGAAGGGCTGCAAATCAGTCCGTGGTACATGGTGCATACCAGAAGGCGGCAAGTGTCAGTGGGAGAGTGACGTACCTGCGGCCGAGCCAGGTGCTACAGGAACACTTTTGTTAAATACGGATGGAAACACGGCCTCTTTGTGGGACACTGTGGTCGCCTTTCATGGACCACTCATTGGATAGAAAAGTAAAGTACAAGGTCAGCTACTTTGCTCCACTTGCCCCTGACATAATATTTGCAAATGCATGAACTGACTTGAATTTAAATATGAACCACCCAGAAGTGCTGGTGCTCAAACCTCAACCCAAATCAATAAATAATTTCCATGAGATATGAAGAAAAATTAAAAGTATTTGTAAAATTATGCCTGTGAATTGTGATTCTGCCACTTATGTTTGTGTGTTGAAGGCTGCAGACAAAGTTCCCATTGTGACACAAACTGTTATTGACAACAGAGAAACCTGTCTATGTGCAAATCTCGCTGGCATTTATGCTATCATAAAATTTGTAGCCTAACTTTAAGACAAAGGACAGTCAGATTTTGGGCACTTCTTGGGGAGGGTGGAAATAAAATAGATTCTTAATTCTATTTGCATTTTTCATTTCAGGGAGTACGGCAGCCTCATCCAAAGATCGCTTAAGCAATGTATTATCTTCCAATTGATTTCACTGAACACTGGGATCCAGGGTCCTCAGAGACTCAGATGTTACACACACCAAGAAAGATACAATGCCTTCCCCAAAAAGTTTGCAATATAAACTTCTGAACCATTAGCGTGCAGCTAACATTTTTTTAGGCCTACAGATATCAATGCAAATAGTTGCTTGTGCCTGAAAGCTGAAGGTATGAGGAACACTTGGAACTAGAAAAGACAAACAAAAGAATAATTACCATTCACAGATTTTAAGTGTGTAAACAGAATTACCGTTAAATCTGGTCACACAGAATTCTTTTTCAGAGCTAAATTTCATCTTTCCAGCCCAGTTCAGATGCAGATGCTGATGCTGTCACCCTGAAAAGAAATTCTGCTTTAAATACTCTGAGTTCTCTGATTTCGTTTTTGTAGAATCATAGAATGTTTGGGTTGGAAGGGACCTTTAAAGATCATCTAGTCCGACCCCCAAATGAGGGAGTTTTAAAGAGGATATTTTCCCAAGGACACACAGGACAGTTATGCGAGGACATGAACAGTATGACATGTTGCTTACTGTGTTGTAGGTCCAATATCCATACAGTTTTGGATGGATAGACAGAGAGACAGATCAGACATCAAAGGGTGTGTATGTATGGAGGCACGATGTATTTCCAGTGCCAGCATCTGAAAGAGTTGCATTGTTAGTTGCAAGTTGCTGTGTTCAAAAGATTAACAACTATGAAATAAAAAAAAATTCTCAAGCAGTCTCGTTCAAAACACTGCAAATATTTTCCTGATTTTGTGTTTAGTTGTTTATATTTCATGCTTCAGATGATGTATGTCATGTAGATGGTAATCACTTGCAAAGAAATGTGACATAAACTGTTGCCCATTCAAAGCAATTTCCTTTTCTTTGTTTGTTTGTTTTTTCTCTTTTATGTTTTTTAATAACTATTCTTCCTGTTATAATGCTACTTCTGACAGCTGATACCAAGTCACCTCAATCACCAGAAAACAAGTGTTTCTGATTTCTCTTCGTTGTTAGGTAGATGTTTGTGGTTTTCCAGCCCTGGTTGTTAAGGTTCATTCAAAAGCAGTCCAAGGTAAAAATCCAAAGGCTCCTTTTACATTCCTCCACTCTTAATGTTTTATTCTCTCTCAGTAAACATTTCTACTCCAGCTCTTCAGGGACTGAGAACACATTGTGGTAATCTCTGAGCACTTCAAGACACAACAGAGATATGTGAGCTATGAGTTAACGACACGGAGGGACTCCTCAGCCCTCTAAATGATTGTGAACTTGCCCATTGACCACAGCACTACATTGCTGTATTTAAGAAGTAACAGTTGCAAAAGACACATGCATCTTACTGCACACACACCGGCTACGACACTCCTTTTGGACTCCAACAACTCAACAGCTATTCATGTCTTTGTCACCTTGAAGCTGAGTTATTGCTGAGCCCTCCATCTCTGACTGTGCCTATAAAGCACTCTGAAACTGGTGCTAGTTACAAGAAATATTCAATACAGCAACAGCTTTGTCTTTGATACCCACTAAGTACAAACTGGTGCATTCCAGGGTAATATTTTTATATGGAATTTTTGACCTTGGGTAATGCAAATTCTTGGAGAAGCATGGCTATTTGTGCATTACTCTCCTGTGAGAAACAGGAGGAGATATTCAGGTTCAAAACAAATAAACATACTTTCTTATATGATGTGTGTCAATAGCTCTGTTATTGAAGCTCAAAAAGCCGTAATTCACAAGTACTGTCATTAACAGCTTTCACTGATTAAATAAGAACTCTGAAAATCAGAATTTTATATAAATAAATAGAGTAACTGTTGTACAATTCAGACTTTTGAAAACAGAGATATTGTCCATTGACCTTTGGAAGAATATGACTTTGAATTTATCACTTGAAGAAAGGATTTGATTTCACTTGGACTGTCATTCGCCTTGGACCCTTTAGCTAAGTCTTGTTTTTACAGTCCCTTTCGCTAACCTTGCTCAAGGTACTAATTAATACAACAACTCAACGGAAAGATCTTGGAGATCCCTGCAAAGTTAGGCAGCGGGAAGCCCCAAAATCCCCCTTTCATCTGCATCCTGTGAGACCTGTACCCAATGCTGGAGTTGAAAACACAAACTCTAAATTAATGAAAAAAAATGCACCAGCAGCTCAGGGATGCTAACCATGACAGGGCAATCAGCTTGTCGCAATCACCTGAAAGTAAATAAATTTACTAACACAGTTTTCAGCTTAGATGATAGCTAGATTAGACAGAACAGGGTTACTGTTTCTAGCCAAGTTTGGGTGCATCAGGCAGCCACTCAAACCCAGGGACTGGAATTCTCCACAGAAAAAAAATAAACCCCAGAGTATTTCATTAGCACAAATCACATACATTTTTCCTCAATAAAAAGATCCAGATTTGCAAACTTAAGTGGCTTGAGTTTCTTTATTTTGCATTTATTAGGTACCAATGGAAATCCATTGGCTTGGTGAGGTGACTTGTGCTTTTTAAGGGGTGGTGGGAATGCAGCCACTGTAATTGCTGCTATGGGTTTTATATAGCCTGCTCTAATACCTATTACACATATGACAGAACACACACATGTTTAGGGTCATTATATTGAGAAAATGTGTAGATATATAAGGAGAAAAATTATCAAAAAGACCATTACGAGTGAATAAAATTTACCAGCAAGATCTTAGCAGAAACAAATATCCTTTGGCCAAGACTTGTGCAGTGAGAGTACTAAGAAATTTATGTAATTAGATCAAAACTTTGGTTTTCTTTTTTCCCAACATCTGGTTATCACTTGAACTGCAATGCAGCTCCAATTATGCATTATAGGGAACAATTTCATTTTTACAGTTTAAGAATCCTTTGGAATTGGTCTGTGAAAGGAAAAAAAAAAGAATAAAAAGAAAAGGATCAGCTGGCTTTAAAGCGTCTAAACAGAGGGTGAGATCAGAAGGCGCAACCCAGACTGACTGTTTATACTGCCCGCTACTGAAACTGTTAATTCAAAGCAGCGCCCTGAAAATGTCTGTCAGTCTTATTCTCCCTGCCCTTTTAAGGTGAAAGAATGAAATCCCAACGAATTATTGGGGAGCAGTCCAAAAGTCTCATCTCTTCTTTCTGCACAAGCTAGTATGTATCAGGAATAAAGACCTCAAATGACAAAATTACTTTTTCTTCTTTTTCTTTGCTAAATAAGTCCTCCCTCTTGGTGCTAGAATCAAAGACAATCTACTGTCTGTTATCCTGAGTGCAGCACCCCACTCTGATCTTGTGCTTACAGGAGACAGATGTCCAGCTCAGACAGAGAAGGAAAATCAGTGACGTGCAGTCCTTCATGAGAGTACCTTGGTTTATCAGCTCACAAGTCAGACATCCAACAGACATCCTCAGAGAAACTTTGGGAAATTTCTTCTTTAGCAGACCTGAGAACGGAACCCATGCGCGGTTCTCACAGATGCAGTTTGCCTCAAGAAACGGGTCCTGCCGATCAGGTTAACTTCATCCTGTGCAACAGCATTTTCTGATGCATCCTATTCTAAACTAAGTTTATTTTGTATAGTATAGCAGTTCACAGTGGTCTTTCACTGGGACGAGGCAGCTGCTGGCAGATGGGTTCAGCAGAAGAAGGTGCATTGGTGACGGGAAGCTTGCAGGGCAGTTCAGTAGCTCTGCGCTGCCAGCAGTGAGACAGTGACAGTAAGTTACGGTCTGAACCTCACTAAACACAACTAGCCCCTGCCAGGCTAAAAGGCCTTCCAGGCTAGCCTTCAGTTACATTCAGGCTAATATAATTTATATTTTAGGACTGTACAAGGAAAAAATGTTGATAGAAATGTGATATTAGGATTCTGTGCGAAGTGTGATTAAACATGCTGCTGAATTTGAGCTTGTGCAGGTTTCCTAAGTCAGGTGCAGCTTCACACACACCTTGGATATCCTGCTTTTAGAGGCCACAGGAGTAAGACTCTCTTCTATGCTACACTGACTTGGCACAAGAACAAGGATCTTGCCATCATGATCATTATATGATGGAAGTATTAGCCAGTTATTTTCTCATATCTAGTTTTCTGCTTGTTGATAAAACAGTGTCTGCATTATCATCACATTTCTGTCCTTCTTGTGTCTAAGGAGCCAGTATTAGAGGATACATAAATCATGATATGGTCCGGTAGTCCATTCATTTGGGAAAGGGAAAGAGAATTTATTTAATTAAGCAAGTGGCATACTACACTGTTGTTACATGGTCGGCTGGCATTTTAGTATTAGCTATTCAGATTCAAATGCTCCTGAATTGTAACAGAAAACTAATTTCCACCAAGATTTCATGCTGTCTTCTCTCAGGCAAGTCAGAAAAAATTAGACTTCCATTTTCTTTTAACATACAAACTGTGACAGGTGCCAATCTTGCCCTCCACCCATGCAGAACTTCTGTCAAATCAGTCCCCCTCTACATGGCTTTACCTGTATTTTCATCTATGGCTTCAACATTTTCAAAGTCACTCCTCATAAATGATAAGCTCTGTTCTAATAGCACACTGTAACTTTAGAGTTTTAAATGAAGAATAGTCCCATTGAATCTGACAAGCTTCCAGTGCTTTAAATTTGGAGCAAGACAGATCGAAATATGTTCCCTCATTCACTGGCTGTGGTTAATTATCAGAGATGCACAGATATTTGTGTAAGGATATTACTTAGTTCTTACCATTTACAGTAATGTTTTGAGAAGTAAGAGCCTGATTCATCCCTGTACAACCCCGCTTCTGTTATTGGGAATCCATTAAATCTTTTTTTATATTTGAACATTTTGGGTCCGTTGACAAGCTGTTTTTATTGCCTTCTCTGCATTAAAAAGAGTGGCGTTTTTTGCCAACAGAAGATACACCACATAATTGCAAGTTCTTTTGCAAATTGTAAATGCAGTGTTCTCCTTTCCTATTCCCTGCTGTTTTTGTCCTTAAGCCTTGCAACAAGCTTGAACAAGATGAACCCTTCACAGGATACAGAGAACTCTTTGAAAGGGTCACCCCTTTTTTGGAGGTGTGACACCGGATCACAGAAGCATTTCATCATTAACTTCGCAAAGATTCACATCTATAGAGGAGTAATTTCAGTAACATTCCTTCAGGGTACAGAGAAACCATTTTGAAAACACCTTTCATAATGATAAAATTAGGCATGAATTGTTCATTTGGGTTATCTGTAGAAGCCCTAGTCCCCTTTCAGACAGACAAGTTTCAATAAACACTGCCAATGCTTGCTTATAGACGTAGGAGAACTTTTTTCCTATTCTTTCTTTAAACACACCACCTTCCTAGGACTCTTTGATGTGTTTTTCTGCTTACTAGCAATGAACCTGCAGGGAATTCAATAAAGACTCCATTTAGACCCACAATACAACATTGCTCACACTGTAAGTGAAAACTGTTTACGCTACTGCCTTCCATTTTTGATGAACAGAAAAAACAAAATTAGTAAAGGGCAGATCTCACGCCATCACATGATGTAGGTCACTGGAAGGCCAAGTTTGACAATTCAGCTGTGATATAACCTTGAATGGAGTAGAAGAGTCAATTCCCCATCTTGCAATTTAAAGCTTGGAAAGGGCCAAATCTGCATTCCGCATCATACTGCTCTTCCACATAGCTTTGTCTTTTTCTGCCAAGTCACTCAGTACAAAAAGCTAAGGCGTAACCTTTGCAGGCACATCTCCAGCACAGTGTAAGTCCTGTCCTGCAGAGCAGCTTGCAAAGTGATCACAACCTGCAAAGATCAGACACTGAATAGGGGCTGTGTTGGAAACTGTGAAGAAACTGATAGTGTTTAAAATGGTGACACTCCCAAAAAGACTTAAGTGAAGAAGTTTGGCATGAACTTAAACAGACAGATGCATTTAATGATTATAAAAAGCCAGGGAACTTCTTTCTTATAGTAACTTTTTTGTCAGTGAGGGTTAAAGCAAACAATCCTCCATGATCCCACTGTGTAATTGCTCCCATTTTGTTTAGGCAGTTTAACCTCACTTTAACCCCTCTGACTACTGTTCAAGATGAAACAAAATGACTTTGATGATCCTAGACCAGCAATAATAATAAACTCCTCTGGTGTTGTAAACCTCTTTGTGTTAAGGACAGAGAGACTGATTACTCCTCCAAACTGTTTGTGCTGTGTGATTGATAATGACCAGTTGAAATTCCCTTCACTTCTCCTTGTGTACTTCCATACAAGGGTGATTTAATCCACTGGCACTTGGGAGGAGTTTACCTCAAGGCATGGTGAGGGTTCAAAGGCACAGTGAGGAATGGCTTTCCATAGACAAGTTTTGGGGGCAGAGCCTTCTGAAAACTGCAGTCTCCTCACTTGTATAACAAGCTGGGAGTAAGATTCTCAGCTAGCATAAATAACTTCAGTGAAGATGTATTAGTTTTATTGCCAACGTATATTAGTTTTATTAAAGCTTGTTCTGGGATACTGTTAGCCATTCAAAGACAAAGTTGTCCCATTCAAATTATCTCATCACTTTTGGCTGCTGACAGATCCAAGACGTCTCCAGACCACTCAAACTCTATCTCCACTCAAACCATCCATACCTGCAATTCCAGCATGACAGCGTACTCTGCAATTACCACAAAGTGCAGGAGTCTGGGAGAAAGACGTGCTGGGGCAAGAGGAGTCTTTTAAAAATATGCAGAGTAAACACAACGCTGAGTTAAATTGACCTGATTTGCATTCATGAATGAGGTAGGGTGAATGCAATTATGCTGTGGCCATGGACTAAAGGTCAAATGTAATGATTTTTAATTATAAACACACTACCAGCAAAACAGCAATGATGTATGAATCTGGGAGGTCATCCATTTAATAAAGTTCTAAAATCCTCTAGCTGCCCACAGACATATGTGCGTGGCAGGGGGGAGAGAGCAGGAGTGAGAGAGTCCCCTCTGATTGCAGTCCATGTTTTGTCAAGTATTCTGTGTTTGGAAACATGTTATTAACCTTATTGTGTGATGAAAATTAAGTTTCCAAAGTAAATTCCCATTAAGTTAATGTTAGTGCTACAGATGACCCAAAATCTTATTTCAAACATGTTTCAAAACCAGAAACAGGTAAGTTTCTTTTCAAAACCTTCTGCCATTCTGAGTGCTTGCCTTCCTGCTGCAGGGTATATGCACTGCTTTCAGATACAAGTAGTCGTAATATTTGAGATGAAAAAAACATGCAAGAAATTTTCATAAGCTAGAATATTAATCACAATTTTTTTTTCCTGTACAACCATCTGACTTGGCCTCTTATTTAGTTATTAGGGGTATCTAGTAGGCAGACATAACAACACATAAGCCATTCAAAATAATGTTGAAAAAATGCTTGTACTCCTACTGCTGATGGATTCACATTGCCCCTACAATACCACTGAGTGGCTAGTTCTGGGATCAGTCTACACTGGGCTAAATTATGTTAGTTTGTGGGGCTTTAACTCTGCACAGCTGCTTCTGCTGAATCATTTTAATCCTAGGTGGACTGCAGTTAACTCCTAAAAATATTATCAGAGACAGAAGACTCATTAAACCAAGTAGAGTTCGTTTTGATTTTTTGTTTTCTTTCGGGGAAACTCTAGAAATTTCCATGTCTGGTTTTAGGCTTACATTTTCTTACTTGTTTGGAGGTTAACAGACTTCTTTAGAAAGGTGAGAAGTCTGAAATTTAAACAGCATATGACAACTAGGGCTTCACCAGTTTATATAAAGAACTAGAGAAAAAAAAAATAAACTACCAACATGTATGACACAATAATGACATCTGAAGTTTGTAATCCTAGCACAAAAGTAATCCTAGAGTGATCTTTTGAGTACATTTGTCTGTGTGCTCTATTTATTAGGGCAGGCTATTCCCTAAACCGTTGCCTTTCACATAGATCCAGCAAGATACGAAATTTAAAATATGCCTGTGGACAACCCTGCCATCCTTTGAGAACAGAGTAAGGTCCGATAAGTATTGCACTGCAAAGTGAGATCAATTAATTATTTGACTTAGTGCTCTCACAGCTGTAACATTCTTTACCTTCAGCTCAGACAGGTACATAATTCTTCCCTGTCTTTGAAAACCATCAAAGGTTTTCCCTCTTAGTATTTACTTTAAAACTGTAGTCCTCATTGATCACTACAAACAAGGGTAAGCAACAGCACACTAAGGAGTGAAGGATCTGAAGAGTATAATGTTAATTCACAGCGGTGAGGACCATCAACGCCCTGGAAATCCACCCTGGGAGGAATGCCCCTCAGCAGAATTTTAGTTTCATTGTTCTTTTTGCAATATCAGATATATTAAAAATTGTACTTCCATGATCCAGATCTGGCTCCTATACTGAAGGGACTTGAGAAAGGTCATATTTCAGGTGTGAAGGAGGTTTCTGTAATTTGGCCATCTTTGCGATGATTTCTCGCACTGCTTCACACATGTGTCGTAAGCCTCTCTGAAGAAGTTTTCATACAGGTGGAAAAGATATTTTCAAGCAAATTCCTTTCTCAATCTGAACATCTATTTAAATACAAGCAGATTTTTTCCCCCAAAAAACACCTAACAAATTAAAACATCTGCTTCAAGGGAATCACAAGTTTATTGCTGTCATAACAACCTGACATTTGACATGCTGTACATTGCCGAATTAAAGTCACAGTACACTGTACTCCAGCGAAGAAATGATGGGTTATAGTTTGCTATAACATCTGCAGAATACAAAACGCGTGTTTGCTCTCAAGTTCAAAGAGCGCTTGGAACCATATTCCCTGAAAACACAAACTGGAAGATGGCATATGGTTATCTCCTCTTTTGTTTTATTTAAAACTTGTTTGTGAGATATAAATCTACTTAATTCTGAATCCTAGAAATCTGCCCCTGAACAGAAACACTAGCAAGCCAGGCCAAGTGAAGGATTCTTCCTATAACATTTTGCTCAGGGAAAATAGAAGTGTGTTGGGGGAAAGAAGAAAGCGCTAGACAAGCACCTCCTGAAGTGCTCTCCCGAGTAGGACTTTACTGATGGACCAAGGATGAGTTTAGTGCATTGCTCTCTTAGTGGCTTACTTGGATGACCTGCTCTGCAGCTTAGTTCCTCAGTGCTTCGGTTTCCTGTTTGCAAAACGGAGACCTTAGTAACTGTCAGCCACAAATTGCTCACTGAATCTGTTATGTAAATTGTCAGATAGTGTAGTACCTCAGGCATGGAGGCCATGTAAGCAATGAGACAGAGGGATGGGGGTAAAAACAAAAAAGGGGCAACTTGTATTTTTGTTTCTTTGCATATAATATTTCGCAGACCACTGGTGTCTCAGACACAAAAAGCAGGATAGAAGAATAGAAAGACTTAACTATTACTAGGTACTTTCTTCACACTGTGGTATCTGCAAACTCTTTCATTAGTCAAGTAGTAACAAGGGAATATCACTTGCTACGTATGTCCACTGTCAAGCCCCAGAAGCTAGTAGTCAAGTCATCCTAAATCACTGAAATATTCTTAACAGAAAAACCTAAAGGAAGCAATAAATGTCAAGCACAGATCAAAACAGGTTAAGTTTTGGGGTTGTTTTTATTTTATTTTTTGGGGTTTTTTTTATAAGGCTGTGCTACGGTTGTATAAGTTTGAAACTTGTACTTTTCTGTAAATAGTCCCTATGCAGTTCATCTCTATTGTATATTATTGTAATGCGCTATCTGTTTAAAAGCTTACATATTTGACCCAGAGGTTACTTAAGTAGGGCCTCTGGAACGGGAGGAGAGAATTTTCTCAAGATTCTGGAAATGTTACATTCTAAATTCCTGTAATTTTCTTTTGGTCAGTATTACGAATTTAGACAAAAGCTTTACGAAGGGACTGCTGTAATCCTGTAACATTTATGTTCTTGGCAAAGTACGTGTGCAGAGATTCAATTACAACCTGCTGTATGGTCACACGTTTTTGCAAAAGTATGTGACACCTGAATGGGAAGAGCAATCCCTTCAAGGGACGGTGGGAGGCCTTCTGCTAAGATTTAAAGCACTGAATGTTTTTGTTTACACTAATCAGTTACATCACCTGTGTATGTGTTGACTCAAATAAGAGAAAAGCATGAGGGAGCACCTAAATTTAAAACAAAAAATTGTTAAAAAGGCATTAATTCAGCAGTCTGATGCTGAGTCAGAACTCACAGTAGCTGTCTCCTCTAACTAGCCCTGGAAGTACTTGAAGGACTGGCAAGCTCAGAAAGAATAATACGGTAGTGACAGCACATTACATGGAAAACAGAGCGTAGACAAAAGCAAACAGGTTGACAAAGCACAAGGAAGATTTATGTTCACATTGTGGATACAACATTTTGACTGTACCCATTGCGCCTTTTCTTCGCAACAACTGCAGGCAGCATTGCATGCTGTGTTGTGACTTGGCTGACATGGCAGGAACAGCAACTACTTTAACACTGATGCAAGATAAGGGGAGCAGCTGCTCCCATCTAGACCCAAAGATACATTCCTTTCTTCCTTCCTTTCAAAAGTCACTCTCTACCTCTGTTCTGTCAACACTCCCCTACTAAGGGTCAGGGAAGAATTTATTCCACCTCTTTTATCACATACATTCATATGTAGCACTTCATTTACTGAGGTATTTTTTGGGGGAGATGATAACTCTTAACTCCTAAAGGTTTGGAAGACTGGGTCTTCTGATCATAAGCTCTGGCTCCTAAAGGTCAGATGCTGCTTGCTTAGTTATGTCAATTTTATTACAGTCACCTCACTTTCCATGTACAATGGGCATTTGATGATTGATGTTTCGTAATGGGACATTCCTACTGAACTCTAAGAAATTCTTTCCCTCCATTCAAGAGTTCAAAGGAAAGAGAAAAATTGAAACAGCAATTGCGTAAGATTTATGTACTGTACGGTGAGAAGCCAAATGCTCTCCTGTTGAACACAGTTATCTAACAGCAATTGGGAACAGCATGTGGAAGCTGACTTCAGGTATTCTTGACTTGGAAATTGCAGTCTATTTTTACAAAAGAATGGAAGATAAGGGGAATCAAAAAACCAGAATGTAAAACCTTCTAGTTCAAAAGTATAAACTAATTATGCTATTTAAGTCAATAACATAGCAAGCTATATTTATGTCTACAAAAGAGTTCATTCTTTTAGAGTCTTAAATATGAAGTTCATGAGAAATAATTTCCATTTTCTATCCATTGGATTGCGGGTCAGTTGAAGTTGCAATTTCTTTCCATCTGGTTATGGCTGCTGAGAACTGCATTCACAAAGCCAACCCTTCTACACCACTTCTGGAAATGGTAAAAATTAGTATAATTCATTTATATATTCAGTAGAACAGACATCATTATAATCTCATCTGACCGCTTGCATTTTCTGCTATAAAAGCAAATTCATGAAATCATTGGAACTACTTGACGGTTTTGCCAAAGTAAGAACAGAAAAAAATTGTCCTACTCTGAGTCGTTCTTTGTGGAAATTTAGTTAATTTTATTACTGTAAATATGGTGTTCTATTTCCCCTTTTTTTTTAAAAAGAAGAGCTCGTCATGGGTGTGTGATCTTCAGACCAGGAATGTCTCAGTGGTGTTATGAGTGATATCTTTGAAGTTTTTAAAAGAAGCTCACTGGTGAAGTTTGATCAAATGTATTCTTTATTTAGGTGCATATAAAGCTAGACTTTTTTTGGTACACATGGTAAAAGTTTTCTCAGTGCCATCCCACCTGCCCTCATGTAATGGTGCATTATTTTTCAGCAAACTTATTGTAATGCTTGCAATGCTTGAAATTACTGTTTTTGAACTATACATATAGAGACCATGATTTATATGCTCTCATTACATGTATACCATAAACACTTTAGTAATATGAATTTCATTTCCAGGACAAGTGCTGCCACTTAGTTGCAAGCAGACTATTCCATTCCCAAGAATTTTAAAACAGCTAGTAAAGAATTGAATGAGAAACAGGAAAAAGAATCTGTGCATTTTGATCATGTAAGAATACAAAAAGTTCAGCTATTTCTAACTTTTCAAAATTTAGTCATATACCTCCAAGTTTAATCTCCTTAAAAATCAGGAGGTTGATAATGTATTTTAGGGTCTGATTGCAGTGGAAAATAAATGAAAAAAGAAATATTTTAAAGGGAAGATCAAAATTATATATCTGTTAAAGCAAGTTGCAAAGGCCTAGAAACTCCGCTATAGTCTGCCTAGGCTCTTGACACCCTTGTCATTACAGTAACCTAGTCCGTCTCCAAGTAGTGTCAGGTAATATGACTGACACCTGTCATGGGTGACTTCTCATCTTCTCCTCAGAACTATTTGTACTGTGTTGTTTTACTTTTGTGGAGTTTTAAATGCCCAGTGTCTTCAAAATCTATGAAGGCAGGCAGGCAGGCAGAGAGATTTCTCATGGCTTACGTGTGTGTGTGTGTGTGTAATTTTACACCCTGAGGTTGATCTAGAACAGTGCTCAGCTTCCTGACTCCAACAAAGATGGAAAGTAAAGGTGATATCTGACAGCAATAAGCAGAGTAAGATTACCTACCCCTCCTACAAAAGAAACAGTCTCATCTTAAGCTACTATTTACCTAACAGAATGGGATGAACATGTACAATTCTTTTTTATGAGGGTTGGTTGACCTAAAACTGACCCATGACAGCAAGTTACTCCATCTTCTTAGGAGCTCCCATCCCTCAAAACTCTTTCCTGTGTATATTCAACTATGATGCTAATGATTTGAAATAATTTACTAAATAATAACAAATGAATGTCCAACAAATTTATGGAATATTTTGGTAAGATTGGAAGTCCTGGTTTCCTCAAGTGTCTGGTGGCTTAAAACGCAAACTTCAAGAAACTCCATTCATAAAACAGTGTTCCAGTTTTAGCTCCTTCTCTTTAGCAATTTGTTCTGGATGATGGCAGCTTGTCGATGGAATAACAGAAAAAAAACATTTAATGGAACTGTGTATTGTCTTAAGGGAATACATAAAACATAAAATCAAGGTATTTTCTTTCCCTTAAAGACTATTTTTTTTGAGAAGAGGCATCATGTTATCAACCTTTTAATATTCTCGCTTTCAAGACTTTACAAGGACTTTAAACATATCTTCTGTGTAACCTTTATTTTTCAAAAAAGCAAGGTTTAGAAAAGAGAAAGAAAGATACAAGACAGAACTGACAGTGCCCTTTCCTACAACAGAATGATTTCTGCCATGTTATGCTGACCTTGGTCACAGCAGAAAACGCCTCAGAAACGCAAGAGCTATTAGCAAAGAAAATTTGTCTTTCACTGAATCAATGAATAGCCCCAAGACTGTCTCTCGTTTGTTTGTGTGCGTGTGGTTGTTTGAATTTCTAAAGCTTGTTCATCCTATAAGGACTGAATTCTTCTATAAGGATTGATGTTGTGTACCAGGTTTCCTCTATTCATCATGAAAACACTGACACGCTATTGTCACAAGCGTAAAAGGACCTACTTAATCCAACCAGCACTGAATTTCCCACCAATTAATTTTGGGTGGGTCTCATGGTTAGAACAAAAAATCAAGAGTCAAGCAGATGCTGGGATTGAGTTTGAATTGAGGCACTGAGTCACTGGATGACCTTGCGGACAGTCTCTTGACCTCTGTGTGCCTCAGCAATCCGGCAGTATCACTGGGGAAAAGGCAGGACCTCACTGAATGTCAGATGCCATGTCCAAGGCTTTCAGGCTAAGCTACAAAACAGTAAAATAAGCATGCTAATATGGAAACATTTCCTAAAGGTTTCCTAAACCTGTCCCCTTTGACTTCTTCCTCAAAAGCCCAGAATGACCAGGAAGTCAATGAGGAACAAGGATGATTTCATTTATTCTTTCTGGGTGGGCTCCACTCACCCTGTATTTGCAGAACATCCGAGTGGGATTGCCAAAAATCCCAACTGCACTGGAAAAAAACAATGCTATTGTTGGAAAGACAGAAAGTACATGCAGAAACACCTGTGTGCCTGCTGAGCACAGCTGAGCACAGGCTGCTGCAGCGGTTTCCGTGGTGTATGTGCCAGACTGCTGCCAAGCTGAGCATGTCTGGTTAGGAAGGAAGGGAAAGGCAGCAAAATGCAGCACAGTTCACATCAGAGGAAGACAAGCATCTCTCACTGCTATTTTCCTAAGACTCACACTGTTCTGCACACACAGTCCTCTCCTCTCTGAAAGTGCCTAGTATCCCTTCTACTCTATCAGTATTATTGACTCTGCACGTGTCTGTTGACATTATACTTGCAACTTGTGATCTGACTTTCTCTGAGGAAACAGCTGTCCCACTCTAAGGTATTATAGTCTCCACCAGTTTGTAGCCATCACTCTAATGTGAGCCATTACCACTGGAACGGAGTGCATAAGCACTTTGCAGCCTCTTTAGAGCAAAATTCTCAGGTCAGTTTAAGCAGCACTGTGTTATCAAGCTGCCTATTGGATTAAACATGGTTACATAGTTTAGATAAATTATTTGCATATGTTACACCACCAGGTTGAAAAAAATAATAATGTAGGCAATGAAGAGCAGACTTTCCCACAAAAATAGGACTCCCCTTCCCAGCTGAGTGTTCTAGTTTCTAGATATGAACACCTATGGATCACGTCCCTCTGTTCCTGCATTGCTGGTTGTAAGGTGTCTCAAATTTAACAAAACAGATGAAAAATCCCTTCACCCAGAACATGTCGCAAAAGACAGTGACTGAAGGCACTGTGCTGTGGTGTGGAAACAAGGACTCCTGTCTTTCCTGAAACAGTATTGTAAAGATGAGGTAACTATACCAAAAATATTCCAATACTACTCTAAGTTAATTTAGTGCAACTTAAGTTGGGTGTGATCTAAGGCTGTGTAACAAGTCAAGTCCATGTGTATACTTTATTTGGGGCATGCGCTTTATGAACCCCAAACAGTCTCAGTTTAGCTGAACACAATCAAGAAGGCTAATAAAAATGCTCAATAGCACAACCGATGTTCCTAAACTTTTTACAAAACCTTTTATGTGCTTAGAAGGTTTACTGTACAGTGACTTCCCTTTTAAGAACATATTCTTCCCAAAAAAGTTTTGAGTGTTTAGAAGACATTCAGGCAGAGCACAGTCACATATTCGTATTCATTGTGTAGGAATCTATAACAGCAAGTATATATAGACTCATTTTATTTGCTAGGCACCTAACATTGTACAATAAAACTGAAACCAAGTCTGATGCTTCTCTCAATAGTAGGGAAATGTTCTTATGGTTTCACTCAGATCAGAATTGAATACTGGTTTGAACTGTATATATTTTTTCCTTCTGTCTTCAACTTCACCTCTCTGTATCACAAAAAGCTTGTTTCAAGCATTCATAAATATTAAAAATATGCTAGGCTATTCTACATCAGTGGAGCTTGCACTCAATATAATGCATTTAGCAATGTCCTTGAGTCACCTGTATTTTGGATGTAACCTAAAACCACAGCTCTTGACCACTTGTATAACTGTGAACAGTCCCCTGGCTCCTTTCACTTGAGCAGAGGTGTTAACCCCAGTGTCCTAGCTTACTTCCAGGATATGTAATTATATTATGCTTGCTTAAATTCTCCAAGAGGTCCCAACCGGAGAAGCTATTCTTCACTTTCTCTTCCAAGAGATCCTTGAGAAACACTGCTAGCAGAAAACCTCTACCATTTTTGTCTGAGAGATGAATGAATTTGCATAATGGAGGCAGTGGTCATTATTCATAGGTGCATAAACTTGTACAGACATATACACATATGTGCCTGTTTATTTGCACTAATTGCTTGGATATATGCATAAATGCATATGCACATACTTAGCGTTGTCCTGGGATTTTTTTTTCAGCAGAATGAAATATTTTTCAGCTTGGGCTAGTTATAGCATTTTCTAAAGAATCATGCAATATGCAAGGCATAAAAGAACAAAACCTGAGAGGGTTTAATTAAGTGACATAAGATGCCTACGGCAGAAATGGGAACTTAACCCAGGTCTCAAGATTTCAGCTTTCAATACGACATAATTTCTTTCCCTGAAGAAACATTAAGTAATATAATGCAGAAATTATGACAAAAATATAGATATATGTAATATAATGAAGAATATGTAATGAAGAATATATAATATAACAAAGTAATACAATGATCTGTCTCATATCTGAAAAGAAGTTTATTTTCTGGGGAAAATAAAGTACTAAATCTATCACAGAGTAGGTGTCAACAGAATATTATGTCTGTCACCTGATGAGCAGGTAGTGCTGAGAACTCATCCAACAGGGATAAACTGAGTGCCCTAACCTTCACTCTCTGCCTTACAGCTGCCCATTTCCATTTTATTCTACCCTGCTAAGTTTAAGGCTAAAATTGTCACGGCTCCTTAAGGGACCCTTTACTACATTAATGAAGAATACCTCCCTCTCTGTAGCCAAACCACAGAAAGGTGTGCTCAACTTCTACTGTTGAAATCGATTTCCATATATTTCATCACTCATTCACATGTTGGTGTTGTAATAATTTAGTAATATGTGCCTGTGATTTTCATTAGAGAGGGAGCTTCACTTATGGTTTGACATGTCTCTACTCTCTCCCCATACAATTACTTTGCAAATATTTTGGCAGAGGGCAAGCGAGAAGGGATGGTCTATTTTTCAGGACAGAGGACAGGCACACCGAAAAATCCATGATCTGACCATTTTTCTGTCACATGCTTTCTATATCCCCTTGTGTTTTTCCATCTACAAAACTGCAGTAATATTTAATGAACTCATAAGGCTATTACGAGGTTGAACATAGCATCATGCACTGTTTGTAAACTGTTTGGAGATTTTTGGCTAGAAGGTACTGTAAAAGTGCAAAGCAGTTAATTGAAACTGCAGGAGTCAATGTGTATCTCTCTGTTTACGAGCAGATTTTTCACCTCATCCTTGTGGAATTCTAAGATGTAAAAAACACACTCAGCCTCAAAGACCCTACAATCCCAACAAAAAGCACAGATGAAAGGGCAGAAGTTAAAAACCGTCATCCCCATTTTACAGAGGGAGAACTAAAACATGAACAACTTAATACATTTGTTTCAGGATGCACAGAAAAAGAGCAGCAGATGCAGGGATGTGAAGGCAGATCTCCTGAAGCCTATCCCAAGTGTTTCATACAGACAATTTTCTGGTTAGCACAGTCCCTCTATAGTCTCCCCATTGCCCTGCCAGTAAGTCTAATTACTGATTTTACTGGTATTAGAAAGGTAAGAAACAGTCCTTTGACAATCTATATCTAGCTTGGGAACTGAATACAGTAGCATGCTTTATGTTTTATCACCTTCTTGTTTAGTTAATTCCTTCTTCTTAATTTTTTCTTCCTTTTTTTTTTCACATGTGGGTCATGAAACTCTTTGGTTTTGATAGCGTGTTTTATTATGAGGGTTTCTTAAGGTGGCTGAAGTGGCTGCAAGCAGGGCTCGCTGAGGAAGTGCTCAGCCATGGCCCACTGGTTGATGTCAAAAGGCCAGCATCTGGTACCATTCTCTCAGTACTCAATTCCTTCTTTCTTTCAGCTTTTTTCAGACCAAGGTACAACTTGAGAAGTGTATTTCGTGTTATAAAAGCCCTAATAGAATGGCAGCTTTATGTGCATAAATCTGTTCTCACTGCCAACACCACAACTTAGCCAAATAGCAACTGCAGCCAGAATACCAGGAGGCCAAAGTTTTCTAAGACTAAATCTGTCACCTCATCTTGTGCAACTAGCTGCCTACAGCCCTGAGTATGACCTTGAAATTGGTTCTACCATTGTACACAAGCTACAGAGAAAATGACAAAGTGCTGATTTATTGTACTATAGATTTTCTCCATTTTTCTTTACTTTTTTTGTTGCATGTTCTTAAAAAAATTATATATATTCCTTTAAATACAAAGGAAAAAACAAAACAAAATAATGTCAGAGCCACAGTTAACTGTCAGTAAATCTATGTAAAACTCAACTGTCACAATTTACTGGTCTGAACAAAGGGAATTTCATTTTGATTTTATTGAAATACAAAACTTCCTCAAATTAAAACCAAATGAATACATCTTTATAGTCAAACTGAGACTCTACCAAGGCAGACAGCATCAAGTGCTAGTTCACACAGTGGGGTCAGCACTCTTTCTTCACTGCATTTGCCAATGTTTATGTTTTTTTATAATCAGGAGAAAATCAAAGCCATGTGGACACCTACAGGGAAAACAGCAGGTCTCAAAATGTTGTTGGCAGGGCAAAATTTGTGATTCTCCCATGGCACTTTACTTTTTGTCAACTTTGTTTAAATTACATTTTCATGTTAATTTCTTTTATTTTCTAAAGCAGTTGGGGCTGGAAACAAATTTTCTCCATGTTTTTATAGATTTTTAGAGCAGTCATTCCCAAGTGAAACTCTTATAAAGAAAAGATTTGTTTTAATCCACAAGCCTAAATCTAATATATAATGTCTTCATTCTTCTAAGGCATAGGCTAACACAGCAGGTGTTTCAAGTTCCTGGGAGATGCATTAAATAGACAAATTTAAACCATTCATGATTAATAAAAAAGTATTTTTTTTTTAATTTGGAAAGGAAGAATATGAAATTGCAGCGACCATACTATAAATATACCTTTAAAATATAAATAGCCCTCATAACACCTGTGTGTGGGGAAACAAGGTAATATTCTAGAGTGTGTTTAATAGAATAGAATAAGGCAAAAAAAACCCCTCACTTTTAAATGAAATATCGAAATGCAAGTGCATAGCAGTCATAAGTTTTAAAACAAAGACCCAAAATAATGAACAAACAGCCAATAACTAGAAAATCACCTGAAGGATTGAATTCAAAGGGCTTATTAAAAATATCAAATTTACCTTTTAAAAGACCTGTGTAATTACATGAATTACGATATAGGATGCAGGGCACACAAGGAAAGAATGCGCTGTAAAGGCCTGAACAACCTATTTCTGTACGTGTGCAGCAAACATGGCAGGTTCCTAAGCTCATGGAGGCATAAATGTCCAGGAGAGGGAGCCTGAAGGCAGTTTGCAATGCACCGTTATGGACCTGCCTTGTTTTGAAAGTTTTGCCTATCTTGTAATTTGTCAGCAGAGGATCTGAACAGATCAAGGGTTAATGGGACAGGCTACACATTAAACCCAGTTGGCAAGTCGCTCCAAACAAAGCCACTGGACTGTGGGATATGAATTCTGTCCTTGCTAGGTATCAAATATCTTCCTTAGGCACTGAGAAAAGATTATACACACTTTTGTCCTACAGTCTTATAGACTTGTGTTGAACATAGGTACAGCAGGCCTGAGGATCCATGCCAGAACTCTTGCTCATTAGATTGAATGAAAAAATACAATCTGGGCAGAAAGATATCGGATTTTTTGTTCCATTTCTTTTAAGTCAGAAGAGCTAAACTGAGGATAGATTCCAGAGTTTATTCATGTGAAAACCACCGTATAAACAATTTGAAGTTCATCGGATTGCATTATGTGTGCTTAGATTGAGTACCAGGAGTGGTACATTTGTCTGTTCTATACATAGATACAATGCTGCTTTGGTTAGTAGCTATAGATTGGGCATCCAGTTAATATCAAATCTTGATATGTAAATCTTTTGACCAATTCTTGGTTAAGGCTATTGGAAAGAGACCATGTTCGAGATATCTGGAAGTCCCTTATGAATCCAGTGGGTGGTTATTTAACATCTTGCTTTCACATCCCACTTAGTCTACTGTCAATACTGTCTGCCAGGCAGAGAATTAATCATGGTGAGTCACTATTTGCAAAGAAAAGAGAGTGGTTATCCAAGGAGATTTTGATGACTGCAAGCCAAGTCCCCAAGTAAACTTTGTGATTTTAAAAGAGCAAAATCAATCAAGAGTAAACACAATACCTGTGGATTCCCTAGATGTAGAGGAAGCTACAAGTTGTATATGAAGAGCTCAAACAACTTTGGCTTTCCTTCATGCAATAGAAATACCCAAGGGGGTGGTAAAAGAAATCGTTTAGGGCAATTGGTGTGAGTGAAATGCCTCTGGTATTTGCCTTCTGAAACCTAATGGACTGCTCTCTTAGTAAGTCAGATGAGACTTGCAACTCCTTAAAAGATGTCTGCTAATCAATATGCATTTCTCTTGACCCTGTAAAATCTGAGATCCAATAAGAACCAAAACTCTGAGTCATACTTATTAATAAAAGCTAAGTGTTCTAACAGCTTTGAGTGTTAGGGCCATTATTTTCTCCAGTGATTTTTTTTGACATGAATAAGACATGATTTTTTTCATCCAAGTTGTCTTAAATAGCTGAACAGTTAGTTTGAACGTTGGATTAGATATAGGGAAGCAAGTTATGTTTTATAGTTTAATAAATATGGTGGGCTTCATATGGTCTCTAAAGAAGCTCAGAGGAAAACTCATATACAAATGCTTAGATATGGTTTGCTTTATATTTGTGTTCATACACAGAAACCAAGAAGTGTATGCAATAAAAACTTGGTTTTACTCCAGCTATCTAAGCCAGTATTTAATTTTAAATATTTCCATGTGTTTATGAAGCTGAAATCTTTTTATGCAAACAGCCACAATATATTCCCTCTTTGAAGTGACTAGGCACAATGAATTAAAAAAAAGTGCCAGAACAATAACATTGAGACTTTGACTACAGAATATTTTAGGAAACAGACTTGTATCTTCAGGGAGGCTAGCTAGTGGAAGGGTATTGCAGTGCAGATGCAGCAATGACATGTGATATGTTCTCATTCTTCCCATAATATCTCAAGTCAGTAGAAGCTTAATTCAATGACCAGTCTCATGAAATAAGGTGACAGTCATTTACAGTTAAAATGACAAAACTGACAAGCTGGTTTGCAGAGTGACTTGAACATACTCTTTTAAGAACCTTTGAGGAAAGAGACAATCAGAATGGCCTGAACTCCTTCATTCTTTTTGAAACTTCACCATATATCACATCTAGTACGTGACTTAGAGCTGGCTGGATCCTAGACTCATTTTTTTTTCTACCTCTGATAAGCCCACGAGATGAGAAATGTAATGGAAATATCACAGATGACACTCTCGTACTATAGACCAGTGTACCTCCATATACCTCAATGGAGCTATGTCAGCTTACACAAACTGGGAACCTTCATTTCTGATCTGCAAAATGGATCTGAGACCATATGTATTTAGTTCTACATCTTGAATTGTGGATCTGTCTCCCGTACATCTGACAGCACTCTTGATAACATAAAGGTTTTTTGAGTCATGGTTAGTTACAGATAAATATCCCAAAGCCTCTCTGCCTAGGAGGAAGGGGAAAGGCCATGGACACAATGCCAAAGTGTAGAGAACAATAATGCCTCAGCTGGTTACATGGGAGATGGATGTTCCCACTCAAATCTTGCTGATGGCTCCATTCTGCAAGATGTCAGCAAAGTACTTGAGCACGTGTGACTTCATGAACAAAGGACAACAGGATTTCTCATCTGTTAATATGCTTTGTCTTAAAAAGGCACAAGCAGTTGCTTGCAGTCAGTTCACTCTTAAGGCTTTGCTGCAAAGTTCTTTCACTCTGTGCATAGATGAATCAGGCACATAAAATAATTGGACTTCAGTTAGGATTTTTGAAGGAAATAAAAAATAAAGGGAAATTTTGTTTTCAAGGTTAGAAAAATTTTGTCTTTGGTATTATTCACGTGTGATCAGTGGAACTACAGTACGCGGCATGTTTAGCCAACACTTAATGTAAAACTAGTTTTCTTACATCTAATCCCCTAAGCAGCCTCTTTCACTTTGTAGGGTCCGAAAATGGGAGCTGGTCTCACTGAGGTGAGAGATTTTCTTTTTAGGAAAAGGCAGGAAATTTTACCTCACTTCTAATTTGCCATGCAATAATCAAAAAGTGTTACTTTGTTTATTAACCAGATGTTGACTTATGACTGCAGTATAAAAGTGCCCCCACAGTACAATCACAGCAATCACTAGCAGGTTAGATTTGATTTAAATAATGGCCCTTCCTGCGTTGAAAACAGGTGTAGTCTCATCCAATTGCTAAACTCAGCACCCTGCTGCCAAAGACATGTAGAAAGTTGTACCAGCATGATGGTAAGTGAGCGAGAGACTTTCTACATGCTATTATTAATTATTAAGATAAAGATTTCTTAATAAGGGCTATAATTCTCAGTTATTTCATAGGAGCCTTTGTGAAGCCAGCTCTGGAGATAGCACATAATATTTACATCAGAAATCAAAGCAGTGATCAGGTTTCCTAACCTTACTGTTCTTACAATTATGATACTTCAAAAATTTATTAAGAAATAGTGACACAGGAAAATAAAGTGTGTTCATTGCTGTGAAAATGCAGAAAAGCGCGACTAAATAAAATGCACGAGATGAGATCCTGGATCTCAACAGCTACCGCTTTGCTGTTGCAGTTATTGACTTCACACAATTCTCTTAGAACCTAGTTAAAATTCACCTTAATATTCGTCTGGGTTTTTTTCCTCTTTTTTTTTTTTAATTTCCATTTTTCCTTCATTATTCTGTTTGTTATTTTGTTCCTGTTGTTTTGATGGCAAATTCTAAGCAAAGCAAAATCAAAATAATACTACTAATTTTTCTGAGTTTTAGAGGGAGTCTTGTAGAATCGCGATTTCTGAAAACTGACGTTCTCAACTTCATAGGTAAAAATACATTTAAAACAATGGAACTACATCTTTTCATACCTATCAAATATTTGCTCTGAAATTCTATGAAAACATTGCATTTGCTGCATTAAAGGTGGTACTGTCATAAGGAACTAGAACTTAGGATAACATAAGAGACAATTTCAAAGAGTATACCTAGACTGCACCAAATACACAGTGCACTGGCACCGTAATTCCTCAGCTGGCTAAAAACATGGACGAGCGCATTGTGACTACACACCGTTCCAGGCTGATGCGTTTCTTCTCCAAGGAAAGCATGCCACGAAAGGAAGTGCACAATCTGCATCTTTATATGGCTCTGATGGTTTAGACAGAGAACATATTAACTTTGTTTTTCCAAATTTTTCTTTTCTTTTTTTTCCCCCTTAATACCCAGTAAAATTTTAACTGACATCTAAGTCAATTTTGAGACTAAATTTAACTTTTAGAAAAGGTTTTTGTGTGTGGGACCAGACTCTTGCCATGCTATATAGTTGTCCGATTACCCTTAAGAAAGACGATAGTCAGATAACTTCATAAGAGTTTAGTGTCTGATGATAGAAATGTTTCATGCTCCTAAGGATTCCATTTGAAGAGTTCTTCAAATTTTTCCTAATATTTCTACTACATCTTTCTGAACAATGCTTTGAAAAAAGAACTGTTAGCAACTGCATCTGAAGGTCTGAAGTTTGAATGCGGTTTGTTGCTATATGTGATGTTGCGTCATTCATACAGCCACAAATACCTAGGTAAACAGAGTTTCAGTTTTAGAAGTCTCAATACTTGCTATTGGCATTGTGTCTGACTATTTCACTATGAAATGTAACTATAAATTGCACATCTTTTGTGTGCTTCAATTATTCATCCATGTTTTTGCTTTCAAATTTATATTAACATTACAGCTCAGTAACTAGGTGATGATCGTAATTTATCTTTACAGTTTAGAAATATCAAGTTGTTAAAAGTCTTTGTCAGAAACTGTTACTTTTATAGACTTTAATTCTAAGTTTTGGAATTGTCATTTTCATATTTTTGAGAGAAAGATTCTCTCATTTTTCTCAAGATCAATTTCCATTTCAAAATTTAGTATTGTACAGCTAGCCCCCCATCCCTTAAACATTTTAAGGAGTCGAAATTTATTTCAAGGAAACACTATAGAAGTGTTGCAACAAAGATGTTTTATTTATCCAACTGGACCTCCAATAAGAAATTCTAAATATATTAGCCCAAAGTTTCTGTCCAAGTTTAGGGCAAAAACTTCTTCATGATCTTAAAATTCTCAAAGCAAGAGAACCATATTCCTCTGAGTGTATTAATTAAGCCTGATCATGAACTGCAGAATTCTTACCACTGATAGCATGCAAAATTCTTTAAGATGTTTTTAGATGTTTTTTAATATGCAGGACCTTAATTCTGCCTTTCAATCTTGCCCCAACAAAGCTTACTTGAACCATCCACCTGAATCCCTCCAAACCATCTCCGTTCACTATCACTGTATTGGTGGCAATTAGCACGTTTATTCTCTCGCTTGAACTGCTACACAAATATCTCTATATTCATCAGAGGTAATTGGTGGTGAATGCTTGAACAACTTCATTGAGGTGATTGCCACTCATTAGCTGCTTGGCTGGCAGTGTGATGTTGCAGTCTCCAGTCTCTGTAACCTACTCTAATCACTGTGCTGGCTGCAGAGACCTGCAGCAGGTTAGCTGGGGAACTCAGCTGGAACTTAGCCTGTATGGACTGGGAAAGAAGGTGGTGACGCAAGAAAGGTAGATAGTATAACACATCTGTAGCCCTAATTTTCAAGAGCCAAAGCAATTCAGAGAAGGTGATGAAATGATATTGAGGTCTTCTTGGGAAAAAGTAAAACCTAGGTACAGGGCAGGAGAAAGGGTCTTTCTCCTCCTCTGTGCTCACATGGCCCCAAAATCTGACCAGAACGAGGCCTTTCTGACCCTGGAAATGTCAGGAGCTCCTGTATTAATCTCTACTGTACTGTTGTAGACTCCTGCATTCACAGAGCAGGCTCGGTCCTTTTCTACGATACGGGCGCACTAACTAATCCTTCTCGCTTGCTGCCACTGAGCTCAGATCTGCAAAGCTCATTCTCAAGAGGGGAAGAAACAGTTTCATCCATTCTAATTCTCCTAAACTGTTTATTTCCCTCAAGCAAAATAATCAACTAACACACCTGTGGAAAGTGAGCACGGAGCAGATGAAACCCAGCAGGGAAACTCCCTGAAGCCACAGCTGTGCGTGCTGTCACTGGAGTATGCCCAGTGTGTAATGGCACATTAGGTAGGCATTGATCTCAGCCGGTTTATGAGGTCTGTTAAAGCATTGAATCACTTGCTGCTGAAACCTACGGAGCAGAAATTGCTACTTCCTAAGCTAATCCATTTTCAAATTAGCTTCCAATTGTGACTGATGACCTCACTGCAAATCAGTTTACCTAATTGCTAACACTCACTAAGGGAACAGAAATCAATCTTTATATCTCATTCTTTGCCCTATTTTCTTGTTTTTTAAATTCCTCACAGCTTCCTTTCACACTGCTCCAACTGAGAAGATAGGTTTTATGAAAAAGCTAAGGTTGCTTAATTGTCTGCTTCTGTTCATCAGGCAAGAACGGTAAAGGGAAATCAACGACTGCCAGGGCCTCACTGACAGGAGAGATGAGAATGTGTGTTCCTTTGTTTGTGCAGCTTTCCTAAATCGTTAACTTAGTATCTATATTGGAACAAGATACAGAAACTTCTGCAAAAATAGACTTCATTTCTTGGTCATTGTGCATAATTGTAGGCAGTTCATTTCCCAGTGTGTAATTGTAAAGAAAAGTCTTAACAAGTGAGTATGTGCAAGAGCTGATGGAAAGAAGATGTGGTGCCCATGTAACTTTTAAAAGTGGACAGCAGAAGCAATCACAAGTTATGTCATAAACATGTTCTAGATAAATTTCGTCATGAGAGGTGAAGGGTTTTTTCTGATTTCCAAGGAGGACTATGTGTAGAAATGCGTAAAGAATAACTTACACAAGCATGCTTCAAATCGAAGAACTGAAAAGACAGAATCAAAACAACAGGTACAGGTACATTGTATTTCAGAGCAAGCTCAGACATATGTTAAGTTACGAGGACCTTTTCTAGGACAAATAAGTATCTCATTTTGAATCCTCTCTAAATTTGATGGCATCGAATTCCAAGTAGATATCTCTTTAGAGCTAAGTAGCACATTTATATGTAGTGGTTTTTTCTACATGGTAGGAATAAGTGTATAACAATGTACAATATAAATAAGTTCTGCCTGAGTACCATGGAAACTTATCTCTATTTTTTATTTTATTATCAATCACATAAAACTAAGAAATTATGCTAAAAGGACGAAAAAAGAAAAAAGTCACATAACACTAATTTGGTAGAAGAAGTTGTACAGACCTATCGAAGCTGTTCCTCAAAGCAGTCAGCACAAATTAAGTAACCATTAAGTTCATCCTACACTAACTCAAAATAGAAGGCAATGAGAAAAGGATCTCTGCAGCTGAGTAAGGGACAGTCCAGATTTCCATTGTGCTGTGTCAGCTGGCTCAGAAGCAAATCTGCATTTCCTCCTGGAGAGATACAGATGTACTTTTTTAATAACAAAATAGCCAATATGTCTCTAAATATGATTATCATAACCACATATAACTTGTTCTACAACTATACTCAGCTTCATAGGTATGGCAGAAAGCCAGAAAATGTGGTGAACATATCCTCTTCCCCAACCCCTTGACCTACTAGTGTGATGTTTATCTTCATGCTGACATTCCTAAAAATCTATATTTCCCCCATGAATAGAGCTACCATATATTGAGAACAGAATAGCAAGTAATGTTCTTTTGGCATTTCAGAAACATTTTTTCTTTTCATAAGTTGCCTTGCTTTTGCTTTCCTTTCATACGCCTCTCTTGGTTGAGTCTATATTTTGCTTCCGACTGTGTGATTCTTTGCAGCCACTCCTGGTTACATGTTAAAAAAAAAATCCAGAGGAAACATTGTGGCTTGTGGTTTCAAATGTCAGTTTTACTATGTCCCTGAAGTTTAGATGTGAATGACATGTTGACCTTTGAAGTAGCATTGTCCTGGGACATAGCTGAGATTTTCTATTAGAGTGAGGTTTGCCTTTAACAGAAGAGGAATGTTCAGATAGACTGATTGGTGCTTGGCCCCTGGCTAGGCTAAAAGTATAGCTTTCCCTCTCCGGCCTAATTCCTAGCATAGGAATGCAGAGACAAAAGAAACACAATAGTGAGATAAATCTAGCAGAAGTTCTTCCAAGCAACTTTATAGAAGTTTAAGCTATAAATTGAAACATATACTTCTTCCTTTGTTTTTTTTTTTTCATCCATTTTGACCTGTGCCTAATATATCATTAAAGTATGCAATGCTATTCTGAAATTTAGGTAGATGGATGAGTGTTTTTTTCTTGGGGGAAAAGTTCTGTAAGAGTTCTGAAGTAATAGGATAAGGTACAGCTTATTTTCTGACGATTTCTCTCATCAACATTAGTATGCAACTCAGATTCCAAAATATTTGGACCCCCACTGAAACAAATAGAAATGCTGGAGGAACAGAAATACACTAGTGACCTCAGAGCAATTTTTAATATTCTTAAGTGTTGCTTCCAAGTATTAAAATCTTTTGAAGCGGTATCTAGCTATTTTTCTATGATATCTGGGGATAAACTCTATTCTTTATTTATCTAAGCAGCGGTTCTCCTTCAGTGAATCTCATAATATTAAAGAAGTTAATTGAATGAAGTAATTATAAAAGGTACTAGAGACCAAACACGTGAAACCGAACTCATCTGCTCTTAAGAATGCTCAATGTCATTGTAATTTTCCCATCCCATTTCAAAGACTCTTCAGAAATGAGATTTAGTCAATGTTCTGTAAATTTAGCTTTCAGATAGGACCTCCAAAACAGCAGTCAAATGTGGTAGATGAACTCCTATTAGGAAGTAGGAGGATACCATCAAAATACACCAAGTACTTGTAATTGCCTTCCAACAGGCACAAATGGCTAAGATGGTACACAAGATAGTGATCTGGAACAGTAAAATCAACTCTTATTAGCCTTTCTCCCCTCCGTTTCTCAAATTCATGCAAAAACCCCTAAACAACATAAGTCCAAAATTGCAGCCCAGACATGTGACCTAAACAAACAGAAGAGCAGAAAACAGTGAAGCTCAGCTGGAAGAAAGAGAAAAGCAACAACCTAAGGAAAGGCAGCAGAAACAAAGGACCCCTAAACTATTCCCCTCAGGATCACCCTAGTTCAGAAGCAGTTCCATAATCACATTCTCAATAAAAAAGTTTATACAGAAAGGATGTGGTTGATTTTGGAAATACCGATTTGAAAAACAGTAAAATGATGCAAAGATAAGATATGAAAGGGGAGAGGGAAATCAGTAACTTCATTTTCCATCTAAATGTAATCACAGCCTTTAACTTTTGCTGAACAGAAGCAGTTGAGCCTTAGTCTGCTAAATCTAGGAAATGATTTCTGAAGAGTTTGCTGCTCATAACCAGACTAAATCATCCTCCACATTACACAGAGAGGATTTTTTTCTGTTTTTCATTTCGACTCATGTATGTTGGCTTATCAAAACCTCTGCATGGAAAAGAAAATACTTTAGATGCGCACTAGGTGAGGACTGGCAGATATTTGAGAGTACTTTGGAACCAGAATATAAACCACCAAAATTTGCAACAGAAATGGAAGTCTTTGACTCTTCAGTGCAAGAAAAACATTCAGTTGCCAGACTTTTCAATAAACTCCAGGTTGGACATCTGAGACTGTGGCTTTGGTGCAAGAATACTTCCCTTCTATAGACAAAGAAAATATAAACTTGCTTATAAAGTTAAACTTCACTGAAAGATAACGGCCTGTCACTGAACAGAACAGCAGTGCTCATCAAGGCATGGTACTATGCAGGAGAGCAATTCTGTCTTTCTTCTCACAACCTCAGTGCCCTCTAAAATAATGTTTTTTCACCCTCTGCTTCGTAGTAGGAAAGATATCGAGGAAACTGAACATTTGAAAAGGAGAACTAAAAATGCTGTTTTCTCTGATGAATATAAAATAACCTGTATTAGAAGACCTAATTTTAATCATCTGAATTTTTAAAATAAAAACTGTCAACAAAATACCGTTACGCTCTTTAATCATTTTAAGTGGTGCAAAAGTGGATGTAATTTATGCTAATTTTGAAGCTGTTTTACTCTCCCATACCGATGTGAAATAAAACTGAAAATCAGACTGGTTGTCATTTCTGCATAAACTGTGTATTACAATCAAAAATATTTTTACTATGACTTTATAACTAGTCTTATATCTGGGAGAATCTACAGAATGGATGTAAAGATTTTTCCTATGAGAGATTATCTGACTATTGACGGATTTCATAATCACATCATGATTCTGTACTCCATCTTTCTGGAATACAATCCTGCCAAGAAAAAAAAGTTGATTAAAAAATGTGCATTAAAAAAGGTGTATTATAAAGAACCCTCATGAAACATGGATATTATATTATAGCATTTGTAAAATGATAAATTATCTACTGCAGCTTTATAAGACACTACTAGAATGTAAGACCAAAAAAGTGCAACTACTGTTTAGAATGGTTTGAAATAAATTAGAATTACTGGGGTTTAATGAGTGTCTTTTAAAGTTCTTGGATTTAAGTTTAGTATTGTACTCAGCACAGTGGAAAACATACGATGGTGAAATGTCTATATTATCTTTTTTTTTTCTTTCCATAAGCTATCATGAACATACCAAAAAGACATACGTACAACAGAACAGAAGGAGAAACACAGTATCTGCTATGCTGCTGTCATGACTGACATTTTAATTGGCTCACAAGCGTACGGGGACTGCAGTATGTTTAGACTTAATTTCCACATGTACAATACAGCCATTACAACTAGTCTCTTCTACATCTGGGAATTAGTTTATAGCATTGCAACTGTTGCTCATCTGGTCTTCTGCTGTCTTTGCCATGAACATGAGTCTTGATGGAGAAACTGTGGCTGGATAAAATAGCTAACAGATATTAATGTAGTCCCCTTAGGTATACTGGTTGAGAATATACCTCTGTAAGCAGAGAGGAGCCCAAACCACAGTGTTTAGAACCGGAGCTAAATAAAATAGGGATTGCAGACTCTGAGTGCTGCTTCTTGTATCGGAACAAGAAAGGCAGGGTGGGTGAAGAGTACAGTAGGTACGGCAGCACATACAAACAACCACCAGTGCTGGAACCCATCTCATGACTGCAGCTTTCAGGGCACATACATGAAACAAAGGCCATCTGCATTACAGCTGGTTGGGACTTCTCCAGCAAAGTCCCCTTTTCTACCCCAAAATTATGATCTTTCAGAACAACTCTTTTTTTCCTAATAAAAACTAATAATTTTCAAGAACAGTTTTATTTGTCAATATTCTCAGATCCATCACAGAATATCCCAAAGGAGCGGGACTTGCCTTGACTGTGTTTTTACTCAGACAAAACGTGAGAATAGAGAATTAATATGTGTGCTATTGTCCAATGAAGATAGTTTATAGAAATGTAGAACAGCAACCAGGAAGACTGTATCTCTTCAAGGATATAAAGCACACAGAGAGTGACATCCTTGGAGACATAAGTTGCGCTTCGCCCCATCCCTCTCGTGAGGGATCACCGTGAACCCAAAAAAAGAGTGAGATTAAAACTGTAGTCTCTCACATCCCCTGAGATACAGAGTGATCCTCCATAGATATTTAATTCTTTTATCTTCATCAAGCCAGCCAGACCCTAGCCCAATATTTAAGTACTTTTACAAACCTGAATGGTTGCAATAAAAGCAATGAAAAGAGATTAATTTTATCTTAGAGTTTATCTGGGAAATGATAGAAACAGAGTTTTGTTTTGCTTTTTAATCACAGGTGATCCTCATTGCGCTAGTTTAGAGCATTCACATATCAATATTACTAGGAAAATAAGGAGGTAGGGAGTTGGAGGTTTGGGTGTTTTTGTTTTTCTATGCTGGTCTTCCTTTACAGAATTTGATTTAGTGTGATGAAGAAAATAAAACAAATCCCCAAACCCTGAAATCTTTCAGAAACCGGAGTTCTAGTTCTCCAGCCAGCCCTCACCCACATGGAGGCCAAATGCTTTTGTCATATTATTAATTCAGTCTGCATAAGAGGTTGTGGTTCTCTTGCGAGAGGAACTCTGCTATGAAATGTGGTGCCAGAAAATCTGACAAGTGCCCTCCCTCACAGTACAATATTTTGGAGAGAGGAAGCACAGAGCAGAAGGCGGACTCTCTGTGGGTTGTTGGGGGATGGTTTGCATAGCGCTTACACTTCTTTGTGGTGTGGCTTGAAGGGGGAGAAAGTTGGAGCATTTCAACAGCCCTTCTCTCTCTGTCTCCTGCAGTTTATACAGGACAAAGACAAACCTAGCAAAAAGAGGAAACCAATGTTGTCACTTGTCTTTTTTACCATCCTAGAACAAGGTCTACCCACAAATTCGAGTAGATCATGCATTACGGTCAGTGTCTGGGAACATATATAAAGAAAGGCTTTGGCAGTATAATAAAACCAAATATTTCACAGAATGAGTGCTCGGTTTCAGACGTTGTGTTAAACCACTTTCAGCTATATGAAATGTGTGGTTTTCTGGCTTTGTTATTTTTATCTCCCCTCCCCCCCTCCTTTTCAAATATCTGAGAACTATTTTTAATATTTCTTTCACCTTTCAGGTAACAGTCATATTGACTACTGAACACAAGCATTAGATCTTGGGAAGATGATTAAAACCCTAATAAATTTGAAACCGTTTTCAATTAGTACACAGGAAATTTACTTTGTGAGCCATGACTTGTTTTATTAGTGCCCTGGAGGGCAATTTAGATTGGAAAAATCAGGACATCATTGTTTGCCAAAAAAAGAAAACAGATACTTAGCTTTCATCTATAGTCTGGGATACAGCCATGAAAATGGGACTAGAATATTATTATCAAAAAATATTTATACATTGGGGTCAGTCATAGTTCTAGAATGTTGGAAATTACATTCATCCCATCCTAAAGTGTGTAGTTAACTTGGAAGTTTGCCACTTGCTAACATATTGCTTTTATTTTTAAATGAACCCAAAGTAAAACGTTTATATTGCATTTTTAATAGCTACAATTAAGATATGTGAACAGTTGCTCAAGAAAGCAGGAACCTCCCTAAAGTTTTTCATACCCCTCAGACTTTAGTCACCTGTGTTTTCTGTTGGGTTACAACATTTACCCCATTCTCTGGTTTTCTTCTCTGTTATTGCTCACGTTCTCAGCTAGACAGGAATAAAAATTCATACATCAAAGGCATAGGATAGAGAAGAGTAGATACAGAGAAGGGCTCCTGCCAATGCATAGCCCCTTCTAAAAATACAAATAGCAAGATCAACTTTTATGGCTACAAAATTTGTTCTGCCAATTGTAGTCTGGCTAGTAAGGTGAAGGACAGGATATACCCAATGAAACAGCTCTTAATATGTCTTTGCCTGACGTATTCAAGCATCAACTACAAAAGTGTTCCTTGTGTGCTAACCTGCCTTGACCTCATCCACCTGAATAAGGGCCTCTTGCAATGTCGTCTGTAATTTTTCAATACTTTTTAATTGTAGCCACGTCAGTGTCTTTCACACTTCAGCAAGCTCCTTCAAATTATGCCAAGCTCAGTTAGATTCAGCAGCACTGGACCATGGATTAAACACTTAGGGCTAAATTATCATAACTCTTTCTTGGTTGTTCACGGGAGGGAGGTCTCCCTTCCCTTTTCCCCCGCTGTGAATGTATCTCTAGGGGGAAAGGACAGGAATATGAGAAGACCCTGGTGCTTCTTGCTCCATATGCAGCAGCTGATACATAGGGTGAGAAACAAAATTCTCCAAGAGAAGAGGTGAAGTGCTTTAGTCTTTTAACCAAAGCACATACTGGAATGATGCGACTCCAAACAAGTATTAATACTATTTAACATTAGCTTTCACCTGTAGAAGAGTGCACTGCAATTAGCTAAAAGAGTGTGATTCAGAAAATAACTCAGGATACATAAGTAAAACTAGTGCTCAAAGCCTGTCTCGGTGAGAAGAACCTATATGAATAGTGATCATAACTACTTCAGGGTTTACACAAGTGAAATTACCCCAGAATCAGTCACAATTCCTATTAAAAAATGGAACATTAAAAAAATACAGGGCCATTCACTAATGAATCTTGAGGTATTTACAGGTTTTGTGAGGATATTAGAAAGCCTCATGGTTTTCCTTCCCCACCTGAAGTTTTCACCTTCAAAATTTGTGCTTCTCAAATCAGCTATGAATTCAGTATCTGAGCTCTTAACACCTGAAACTATTACAGACACGCAAATATCCAGACAAGAGCTTAACTTGTAAGACTGAACTCTTGTAAATATTGCTTCATCCAGAACAATAAAGGTTATCAGGTATGAAAATAGCACTTACAAAGCTGTAGTGTACCTACAGTCCTTTCACACATTCACACTCTGGACACATCTGACCCTGAGGCAGAAATACCATAGTCTCGATTCTCAGCTCCCTAGGAGGGAGAGACTCTGGCATGCCCATCCATCAAAATTTCCCACATAAAAGCAAAATGCACAACAGTGTCTTGGTCAACTGGGTCCCACCTCAGTAAGCAGACATGATGTTGTCAGGACACACAGCAAGGACCAGAACTGTAGGGCACATCACGGACTTCACCTATGCCTTATTATAAGCCTGGTATATATTTGTCTCCATCAAATCAGCTGTGTCTGTATGAAGTTCTACTTGAGGTTTTAACAGAAAATTAATCAAGATTACCTTTCTAGTCCTTTACATAAATTTCAGAGAATTAGTTATGATCTTTATGTAACATAGTAATTTTGTACAGAATTCTTCATTACTGTGAAACAAACAGGAATGAACAGTTAGCTTTTACTTATTTAAATGATTTTTTTTTTAAATAAATAAAAAGAAAAAGAGCTTACCTCACACAGTCACAAGTGTGTAATTGTCAAGGCAAAATTATCCAGTTTGACTGATGTCTCCTTCGATACCCCTAAAGGAAAATAACTTTATATTTGAAAAATGCAACTAATTTACAGGAAAAAACCATAAAAGCTTACCTATGTGATTTATAAAGTAAATAAGAACATAATCGATTACCATAGTATTGCTTTAAAGCATCCAAAGCCTTGACTATTTAATAGGGACCATTTTAAATTCAGTACGATTTGGGAAAGTGCGTGGCAGGGGGCTTGTGATGAAACACAGTTGTATTGCTCTTGTATAAAGTATCAGCCTTTTTTCTGTAATGAAGTGAAGTCATCTTGGTTTGCAACTGCAGTTTGTTAGGATTGTCTCATTAATTGAAAAAAAAGCTCCAACCACCCAACCCTCCAAATGCATCAGTTTTTATTGGGCTGAAGTTATATCTCCTTATAAAGGCAAGCCTAGACATAAGACATTGAACCAAATTAGTTTCATTTTTTGAAACGTTATAGCATGGTTTTGTTTTGGCCCACTCGGTTAATCTTTCTTAGGAAAAGCGGAGGCAGGGGGAGTGCTTGTTTGGAGAGGGGACACACAATTTTGCAGAGCTGTGTGAAAAACACAGAGCACAGGTGGGGAGCACTGCATAAATAATCCTGTGGCAAAAAAAGCAGCAAGCAAGAGCATGTGCCAGGGAACCCGATCTACTTTAGGCAGAATGCTGTAACACAGATGTCAGGTTACCCATGTCTAGGAGATAGGCAGAACTACTATGCACTTTTTAGCCTCACAGCTCTACTCAGACACATATGTGGGCATCCACAAAGCCTAACTCCAGCCAAGGAAGGTTGATCAAAAAGCCAAGTTCCTATCGGAGTAACTCAGAACACCTAACCTTAAACTACAGCTGTAAAAGAGCCTTAGTCTTGTCACTGAAAAAACTCAAATGATTCACCTCCCTACACCAACTTCAGACTATGAATCCTCCTTTCTCCACGCATTTTTTTCTTTTTTTGTCCCCTGCAAAGGTGCAAGAAAGCAAGCTAAATGAAAAATATTCAACACTTTCTACAACTCATTAACAAGAACTTTGTTCACGTAAATGGGCCTTCCAGGCACTGGCACATAACTTCCAACAGCAGTATGACAAACTTATCACATGAACAGAAACACCCTGGGCTGCGGTTTCCTGCTCTGGGAACTAGAGTACACGCTGGATCAAGAGGTGCTAAAGAGCGAAAGGGCTATGAATGAATGGAGAAAAAATCCTGCTCAATATATTCTATGTGGAATTTTCCGTGAAAGATCAAGTCCAAATGGAACTAAACTCAGTTTGGTCTACAGTCAGTTTATTTCACTGAACATCACAAATTAAAGATTTCTGTTGGAACACATGTACTCTGTTAGTTAATGTTGTTGTATTTCTGATGACAGATGCTATGGGACCCTACAGATTTGGAGGATACATCTTGTGTTTTAATATGTGCTTGTACGATGCCTAACATTCCTTGGCAAATAAGTTAGTAACATTCTCACGTAAAATTATGCAAGGTCTTGCTTGTAACATATGAGTATAGTTAAAAAAAGAAGTTTTTATATTTGGATCATGATTTACAGTTTCATGCTTTCTAAATGTGACTGACACAGGAGGAACTATGCTAAATAATTTTTTGAAATCAGGAAGAGGCAAACGAGATTACAAGATACTTTTCTTGTATAAAAATGTATTATAAGAAGTTTGCTGAAAGACAGTCTAACCTATAATTTTGAAGAGCTGGCAGAAAAAATCTCAGCCAGTGGAAGAAACCAGTGTTGTGAACTTGTCCACATCAGCTGTCAAACAGAAGCCAATATGCACAATTAAAGTAATTGGAAAAAAGTTTTAATATCTAAAAAATACAAGAGTTGATATTCTGTAACCTAGACTGTCAATGATTTAAAATGAAATAAATTTTCTTACCTACTAAAGGGAACAAAGTTCATAAGACTTACTTTCTTTTTTTTTTTCAAACCAGACAATAGCTGCTGATTTTCTCTCCAGGGATACTTTTCATTTTTTTTCCCCTAGTGTTGGTTTTCTTTTCAGGCTAAAGACAAATTTCAGACCTTACTCTGTCTTGTGTTAAAACCTGAACAAAGTCCAATGAAGGAAGTGGAAGACTTTTCAACAAGCTATGGAAGCAAGACCCAAACTTAGTGCAAACCCATCAAATCTAACAGACCTAGATCCATAGAGGCTAACACAGGCCATTTAAAAAGCAAACCAAAACAGAATTCATAAGATTCTGGAATTTTGCTTTTTTTTTTTTTTTAAATCTCTAATGATTTTTGCCTTTTCTCTTTTCTTAAATGCATCCTAATCAATTGTTATTTGAAAAGACATCTGAAAGTGTCCTAGGACTATTAAACAGGTTTAGCACTCCAATTCTAGAGCTTTATTAGTCACTACATTAGCTCTATGAACATCATGCTAATCCAAACCTTTCTGGACAATGTTTTTGCCCCCTCCCAAAAAAAAAAAAAAAAAAAAAAAAATTCAAAAACCAGAACTGGTTTTAAACACTTTAAATCCAAAGTTTCTCTATTTCATGTGATATGTATGCACATAGCTAAACTATTGACTTTAACATACAGCAGCTGAAGAAACCATATTCTTAATTATAGTAGAATTCGAGTGATATTAAAATATTATTATTGTGATGCCTCTGTTAAAGTTCTATCAACACTTTCTGGAGACATGGCAACAGCTGTATTTTTAGAGTTTGATCATCTGGACAGAAAAGCTTTCTCCATACTAAAGCTTCCAATTAAAATTATGTGTTAAAGAAAATATGTTTTTTAACTTCTGTTGTGGAAAAGATCCAGAATTCATTTCTAAGCCGCAAAAACATACAACAAATTAAATGATTTAACATCAAAGATTTTTTTCCTGTTTTTTAAACTGACTTACTAGCATCACAGAAAATACGTTAAAAAAAGAAAAAAATGTTAGGCTTTTTTAAGATTCTCAAGATGGGTGTCAAAACTCTGAGCATCCAACATTATTAATCCCTTCTGAAATCTCTATTGCAAGTACATGCATTTCTTTCTTATGCATATGAAGTCCAACCCAAACCTCTCAGTCATACATAGAAGGAGTTGCACTGGTTTTAAACATATTTGCTAGTCCAACTCTCCAGGCACAGAAGAAATAACAACATTCTTGTGCCTCTTTCAGACATTTTCCTCAAACAAATACTTTGTGGCTCAGACATAGTGATGTGAAGACCGACCAACCAACCCACCTACATGTACATACAGATGTGCATGCAGAAAGTAAAACTAACCCTTACTAAACAATTTGTGGGATGCTCACTGCTTTTTCTTGTATGCTCCCACTACTTCAGGGTCAATCACAGGAGCCAAACTACCTCCTGCTGTTTTTTATAGCTGAGGTTTCTCAGTCCTTTATAGGCACCGTTTGACCTCTTTCCAGCTGGCTCTGATAATCAAATATGGGCAGCCAAGTCCAATCATACCTCCCGGCTCCCCAAACAACTGCTTTAGGATTGAAAGGAGTAGACCACCCTGATAAATGTCCTACGATTAAAACAGCAAAAATATTAACAAGAAAATCTGTTCATTTTATTATTTCTTAGAAGACAAAAAGAAGAGAGAGAACAGAGAGGAACCTTCTGTGGATATGATCAACTTTTATTCACTTGAAAGTCCAATTTGGAAATAAAATGTTGAACTATGAGCTTCCACAGACACACAGTAATTTTAAGTGAAATGGATATTTCGTGTACACTTCACTATGATAATTTTGTATGTGGAAAACTCCACATATGAAGCCTTAGTTTGGGTAGCTATTTTGATTAATGGGCTTACATAGACTTGATATAAATACAGATGAAACAACTCCTGTGCTTGCATGTTTAACTTTTTTTTACTCTATAATTTTATATCTTATTTATAGTATACGATAGAAAGGTCTTAGTGATAGGTAAGAGCTAATTCCATGAGCTCACATTGTCTGAACTACTGAGCTTGAGATGAGACAGAATCCCGTGGAAGGAGGGATTGTATTTCCTTGGGAGCAAATGAGAATGCACATATCCATGCTACCAGCTAGGAGAGGCTCCCTGGGTGGATGGAGGAAGGGTGAGAAGGAAGACTGAGTTTTTGGCACAGACAGACATTTCTGAGAAAAGTAGAGACCAAGCACGGAGAGCCAATGGAAAAGGAGGTTTCTCCAGGTAGCAGGAATTCCAGTGCTGACTGGAACAAGATCTTGATTTGAAAGCTATAGTGTGCAAGAAGGAGATTTCAAATAATCTTATTTTAATTTCCTTCACCTAGGATGTCCGAGCTTTCTCTGAGACACTGGAGTTTCTTTTTAATCAAACGCAGTTTTGAAGATCTGTCTTTTTTCTCACTCTAAGAGAAGGTATGGACAACTGAAAACTGTGCCCAACTTCAAAGTCCTATCACAGCATCTCACCAAGCACATGAAACTAGATATGTGAATGAATACATTTTCATAAAGATATTCCTCAGTGCAGTAAACATCAATATTTGCTTAAGAAAGAAGCCCTAAGAGGTGATGTTTGACTTTGACCCAGTACTAGAACTTTTTGTCACAAAGCCTTGAGATAAGATGCAAGCAGACTGAAAATTTATGTAAAACATACTTTTGCATTTTGCACAGAGATAAACTTTATCCCAGACACAATAATTGTATGATGAGTGATAACATTTGAGAGAAAGTAGTCTTTCAATGGAGAAACGGCATGTTATTGTAAACATCACTTTTAATCTCCAAGCCACCTCCAAAGGTTCATTTCTGAAAATGTGACTTCTGAACTAGACTCACATGCAGGTAAAGTCTTCACCTGTGTTTGGACAAAGCGTGTTCAGTTCTTGTCAGTCGAGTTTCGTGGTCTCCAGTTGTCATAAACATTCTCAGAAGCTATATTACATATACTGTTGTGTGTGTGCATAAACTTCTGTAATCCCACCAGCAGGGAAAGACAGTAAGAAAGATTTCTTTGTCTTTGAAATTATTGGTGAAAATGAACACGTGCATTTTCAGAACTAGCCTTATTAATGAAAGCCTTTCCTGGCTGGTATATATAAGGGCAAACATATTATTCCAAATGAAAAACAGCTTTGGAAAAGTGAAGGAGAAAACATCATGGGTGGTCTTCTAAGAAAATAAAAGGACAGCTTTATGCTCTAGCTGCATTTTAAAAAAAAACCAAACCATTAACCAATGGCTACCTTTGGGGCCTAGAGGCACAGGAGCAAGATGCCATATTTGAGTCCAAGAGGACCTATAGTCTGTCCTCAGACTGATGTGGGAAAATGCTGTGCATTTCCCAAACCTGATTCAAAGGGAATGGAATGATAAAGTATTTCACTCCCTGAACTGATTGAAGCAAGATTACTATGGAGGTGAGACACAATTGAAAGTTTCTTGTATCAGCAGAGTCTGAATTGACTGTAATAGGCTTTGGACTGGGCTTTTACCCTTGAGCAGAGGTGTCCAAGATGTTTGATATTCTGACATTAGCAGGAGCCTAGGCTTACACGTGAATGACTTAAGACTTTGTGGAATCTGGCATTCTGTGTTTGATTCATATTTTTAAATTCTGCCTCTGCTTCCTGTCGACCATGCATTACTGTCTTTGACTACATGTTTACTATGTACATATATACACATTTCTGTTCTTTTTAACATGCGGGGATTAAATTTTCTGGCATTTGGGAGAGAAATAGAGTAACAAACAATAGAGTTGTCTTGTCATTCTGGGATGAATTTCATTCTATTTCAGTACACTTGCAAATACTAGAATTTGGAGGGAGAAGAAAAATAGAAACTTGCTAAATTCGTATTACAGATTTTAACAGAATATGGAGTAGTTTCAAAATTGTCATCTTTTATTGGCTTTTCTCAGGTCTTTTACCATTTCTTTTGAGCTGTCATATAGACAAACAAATTATTGTGATAAATATTCTGGTTTAATCTCTTTTGGTTTATGCCTTCCAAATAAAATTTCATGAAATGGAGCAACTACATTTCTTCCATATGCAAAATTGCTAATGACATTTCTGATCATTCTGTGATAAAGGTTCCAGGATGAATGAAAGAGATGCAGAAGTAGATATAACTGTAGATTAACATAATGTAATGCTATGAGGTATTTGACTTATGGCAGAGGCAGTGAATGAATTAATCTCCCATGCCTCCTACTCTTGTTAAGCTTCCTCTAGGTCCATCTAAATACACTATTGCATAAAGGTCATCACATAACTTTGGCATGACTGTAGAACTCTTAATTGACTGCTCTGTTCTCACTGATGCAAGACCTTCCCTTTCCTTATTGAGTCAGCTTTCCTGCCGATAGATGTCACAGAACTTGTGATTTCCTTCTGAAAAGGTCATTAAATGTGACAAATACATAAGCACAATTTACTTCCTCCCTGAAGTGAGGGATCCAGAAATTTTGCACAGGAGTGTCTTGCGTAATACTCCCCTACAGCTAGTTTGGCAAGTCCAGCCAGCACCAGTATCATAAATTGACTTGGTGAGATATATCTTTGGAAGTGATTCATTACAACTGTAAGCAAAGAACAACAGTAGAGAAAAAATCAACTATTTTAAGTTCTTTACTGAAAGTGGCTTTTTAATTCAGCGAAATATTCTGCTACCATGCTATGTTATTTCCTGCACTGCAGAGTTGCTAACTGGTGATCGATAAAAGATGTTTCAAATCACATTCGTGACCTTCATCTCCAATTAAGTCCATAATAAGACTCCAGGCCACTGGAAAACATAAAGTCTTAAATGACTTAATAATACACACTTGAAGATAGTGGAAATCTTGTCATTGATTTTAGTGCAAATATTTCAAGCCCTTCTGTTGTAACTCAAGTGATACTGTATTTATAACCAAACCCATTGGACAAAAGAAATGCAGAGTCTTACCTAAAAGCTTACCACTTTAAACACAGTCTAAATCTGTATTAAAGAAAATTAATCTGCTGGTTATAATTCAGAATCTTACGTTAGTTTAATTAGATGGTCTCCACCAAATTCCAGTACTGATATTGTCCATGTTATCTTTAATTGTGGCTGGTACATTTATTGAAAATTATATCAAATAGATATGAAGCTGTAAGTCTTTTCAGCCCTTAGAAGTGTTCTGTTCAATACTAAGATGCATTAAAAATAATTAAACAATCTTACTTTATTTACATATACTAATCTTTTGAATAGAAATAAAAAACACTTAATCTCGACATTTAATTCAGAATTATTATTATTTTTTTGAGGAAGCAGCTTGTTCCTTCTTTAGAAATAAACTAGGTTAAATCATTTCTCTACATCAAGAACAACTCTGACCATCTATGCAGAAAAGATTGATAAGGATTTCTATAATGACTATTAAGAAAACAAGTCTTGTAAATGTATAATAACTCTTAGAAAGCTTAGTGGAAAATAAAATATGAAAACGAAAAATATTACGCTTCATTGTAGAGCAAAATATCCTCTTACAGAGAGGACATTTTTTTAAAAAAGAGCAGTTTATTCTCTGATTGTGTTCTGTCATAAATCATACAGACAGATGTATGCCTTAGTCACGCATCAAGGTTGATTACCATTTCTTTAGGTTTATGCAACACAGGCTAAGGATTAGACTTTTTTTATTGTAACTTATTTTTTTCATTTTATAGTAGAGAAAATGTAATATTGCATGCATTTTTCTTTGTTACACCACATCTGTACAATAAAAACAATATTTACACCATACAATTTTCTGCTCTTATGAAGAAAAATCCAGTCATAGCTGGGTCTGCTTGTTCTCTTTAGAAGAACATATTCTGGGGTAAGATAACGACTAAAATTTTTTCCTGACATATTCTGCTACCCACATGCCTATCTACTTTTTATATTTTAAAAATTGATTGTTCATGAAAATCTTAGAATATAAGTATAGATGAAAGTATCTGGAGAATAAATATTTACCAATGTAATAATTAAGCCCTATTGAATTCCTGCAGCCATGAGTCAAGGACTTTAAATGGCAGGGTGTGTGTAGTGTTTTTTAGCTTCATTGTACCAGACCAGCCTGAATTAGAAGTAGAATTTTTCATTAGTGCAGTTTCTTACCAAAGAAAACTCTGTGGGAGGAGTATATATACATCAGGGATAGTGATCTGACCTCAGCTACAATAGCTAGTCATAGCTGGCATCAAGAAGAGATTAACATGAGGTTACTCAATATTTCTATTAGATAGAGTTCAGATTTGACATTAGTCATGGGTATAAAGTAAATTTTGACTCTGCTTTGGAATTCAAGCTCCCGTAGTTATCTACCAGCTCCAATGAACTTATAAAAACAAGATTGTTATATCACACAAAGACACATGGCTGAAACAAAGAAAATCTATGATTTGGCTGAGGAACTCATAGTTAAATGATCAATGTCCAATGGTGTTTGAAACCTACCAAATGAGATTTTATTTAAAAATGAAAAGCAAAGTGAGTATCTAATTCACCATTGAAATAGCAGTCACTTCGTATAATTTCTGGAGGTGAATTGTTTGATGAATGGCTCTCTTAGACAATCTCATGACAAATGTTGTGTATTACTACCACCAGCACTAAGGTGTCTTCTCTTTTTGCGTTCTCTTTCTGCAGGAGAGGTCAAAAAGACAAGAGATGTAAATTTGCCTATGAAAATTTTAGACTGCTTCAAGTTTGTTAAAGAAGATAATTTCTTATATTAGCCCAAAAATGTTAAAAAGTTAAAAAACTGTGAGTCAAGGAGTGCTTTTCTCCTGTCATAATATATTTCATATTTATTATATATATATGTGTGTGTATATATATATATACACATATATACATATATATATGTATTCATAGTAGATCCTGGCTCATTGATATCCTAATAGAAACAATAACCCTAATATCTTAGTAGCATCTAATGTAGAAATTTATTGGTGTGTCATACACTGTGCTTAGTGCTCATTCATTTGTTCTCTCACAGAAGTGGGACAGCTATTTCAACTGTTTTTATTTGGGTGGGGTTTTTTTTTGCTTAGTTGGCATAAAAACAGTAAAAAAAAATTGTAAAAATTTCAGAGGTTTTTAACATTTTTTTTCCCCCACAGCTGTGATGTTTATATTCACTCTGACTCACACTAGAAGGAAAGGAGGTGCTAATATCCACGATCAAATCAGTTCATAAATTTACTTCATTGCCTAGTCACACCATCAACACTTGTTTTTCCACTGAATTTGTTTCTCATTATTTCCTCTCTTCCACCTCACCCATGAGTGGTTTTAAACCTACATCAATTGAAAAATGTTTGCAAAAATATCCCCATGCAAAGTATCATTGTAAAAATAAGGTGACTTATCTTTTGACAATTCTTCCTCAAAACGGAAAGGTTTTGTGCTTTTTTGAGGAAGAAACTCTTCGCTGAGGTTCTTCTCTTCCCTTGCCTGTCTTACACTGTGGCTTTAAGCTCTGCCATCATTATAATTTCCTTAACCAAGGACTATGGTCTCACAACATTTTCATGTTATGATGGATTTCTTCGGATTCTGGATATAATTACTACTTTTCTGGGTGTAACTATGCAGTTGTCAAGGAAAAAGAGATAAAACAAACAAACTACGATGTCTGTTCTTTGCCTATTTCTTCTTTGTTGATATTGTTTGAATACCAAATTCTCTGCCGTCTTAACCACTAACACACAGAAGCATTTTGCTTTCTTCTGAAGGAATCAGGAAATAAACAGTTGATTGACTTATTTCACCTTTCACTATTGAAACCTGTTACTCGTTGAAACACAAGAAGAACTGGTATTTCTACTGCATCTTATTCTACTGTCTAATCAACTTCTTTCTCCATTCAGCAGCAACTGAATATTAAAAGTAGCTATAATATAGGTCTATGTGATGATGCAGGGTATATAAAGTCTATTTTCTGGCCACCTTTATACCAATGAATAAATTTTCCTGGATAAGTGACTTTTGGGGCTACAAAGTCACTGAAAATTGTCTGGCAATATGAGCCCTGCACAAAGAAACATTTATTGCAAGCCTTGCCATTGCAAGTAAGTTGACAATCTCTGTTTCTTTGGATTTTAAAAACTACATTTCAAATGCTAATTTCATCCCTGCTGGGGATGAAATGTCCCATAAGAGGAATCCTAAAGAGATCAACTTCTTGTTCTGCTAAGTAAAACATCAGAGCCAACTGATCAAGCTGAAATCAAAGCTCAGCTCAGGTCAGGAGAGTTTAACCAAGAGGAACACTTCCTCACGGAATGCCGCAGACATTTATTTTCCCTGCTAGAGTTCTCCGCATCTCCCCCCAAAACCATAGATAGGATGACAGTTTGTCCAAGCAGCTGTACAAGCTACTGTGCTAAGAGTGTGTAATCTTTACTGACATGCTCTGACAATGAACACGTATCTTATGGCAGCCCTGTTTTAGATAATCTTATGCTCTGTCCTTCCCTCTCTGGCCATGCTGAGAGCCATACAGATAAAGATAGGGTAATCTCTTCCTCTAAAAAATGAAAAAGAATCTCTGCACACCTTACCCTGCAATATACATAGCTCAGTCTTGACAGTCACCTGTGGATTGAATGTGAGTGTAGTCAGAGTGGATACACCCTGTGTGGTACAGAGAGGTGATGAAATCCTCATCAGCAACCTGGAAGTGAAGGTCAGACATTCAGTCTTCATGGAGCCCCATGAAATGATCTCAGTTTACTTGGGGTGCTTTGAGTCATGGGGCATCATAATGAGAACACCAAATCCTTCAGCAAGTGGTCAAGAGACATAACAGCAGATGTATGTGTGCCACAGTTGCCTTTACAATATTGAGACTGTGCTATCATTACTCAGCTGCAATACAGGGAGCTTGTTTGTGCCTGGAACAATTGCATTTTAAGGATAATGGAAGAAGCAAGCATCACTACCAAACGTCTGCCTGTTGTGAGTAGTGGTTTTTGTTACTTTAGCTCACAAGCTAGTAGGAATTTGTTGGTCTTTCAGCTTGAAATAAAACTCAGAGAATTTAAACCTTTACTGAACTATTTGAATATCACATCCCATTTTTTGGTTTTATTGGGTGTTTTTAACTTGATGACTTAAAATACAGTTTCTCCAAGGTCCCTCTGGATTTGTATCACTGCCGCAATGCTATGCCAGCTCCACAAGCTGAGAATAGGTGTCCTGCCCTGACTCAGTGGCACATCCCCTAGGACATATAGTAACCACTTGGTGGAGAGGAACACTGTGATTAATGCAGAAGTTCCTTCAAAAATTATTACAGAGCATTGCTTCAAGCTTTGAGCCCTCGTACTTTCTGACATACTAAACCAAACCTTTCCTCAGACTCTGTCCTACCAGTTCTAAGCACGAATGTTGGAAGACACAACATGCCATACAAAGTAATGTTCTTTCTTTATTTTTAAAAACTCCTACGATAAAATAATGAACATCAGATGTCTATTTCTCGCTAATTTGCTGATACTGCATAAACGAAATACTTCAAATCCCAGCCCAGAATAGCATTTCCTACTCTTCATGCCATGGACCCATAAGAAATCGTGGTCTAGATTCATGTCATGAGGCATTCAGCCTACAACTTAGCCTGAGACAGATGTCCATGTCTCCTAATGAAACTTCTGTAACCAATTAACGTAGACACTCAGTCCACCTCAGTCTCCTTCTGGAGCTAACTATCTCTTATTATTAGCAGAAATCTCTTGCTCTTCTATCTTCACTGTCTTCTTGAAATGCCTTAAGTGGGTGAATGATTTAATCTCTGGCTTTTCTAACTTATCCTTACCCACATTCCCCTTCATCTCAACATTTTTTCTGGTGGGAATTAAATCAGGTAATGATGCAACATCCTTTCTGCACACCCTGATCACCCATGATTTTAACCCGTTGAGTGTAGTTGGTAATGGGAAAATAAAGTGTTTGGCCATTGATCTTGTCTGCAGTTTTCCTCTGTATTTTTCATAACTGTGTTTCCTGACTGTGTTCATTCTCTGCTTAAAAGCTTACTGGAGTATATGTCATGAAAATTCAGACGATCTCATCACTCTGCTATACAACTAATACACAAAGACAGACCTAATGAGCTGAATTGCTTCTAAGTTATGCAAAAGGAAATTCATCTACCATGCACCAGTCCATTCAGGCATCAGACAAATTAAAATTTGTGTCAAATGAGGTACAAGAGAAAAGCCAGTATGAGCTAAAAAGTTCAATGTACGGTAAAAGAAGTAAGGTAATAACTTATAGAAATTAGATGCTATGGTTAATTCTTTTCTTTATTAAGTCATTCATACGATAGGTACTCAAAGATGTATTAGTCTTGGAAAAAAAAGACTATTTTTTTAAAAGTCAAATTGCTCTTGAAATTATCCCTAACCAGAACATCTAAAAATATATTCATGTCTGTATTTTTATCAAAATTTAAATAAATATCATGTTCCCTTTGATTTATTTTCATTGCATGATCTTACTTTTATGTACACTCAGATGAAATAACTCTTTCTTATTTACAGGTGCTCACTGTCTGTTTCAAGGTTTTTGATGAAGCATATTATTTTTCCAGTTTTCTACACTTCATTGCCTCCTCTTTAAAGATAAGCAGGCTAATATTTGACACTTTTTCAAATCTCAAATTTGATAAAATTTGAAGGCAAAACCAGTGCAGAAAAAAGTACTTTTTTTCTTATAGGTTATCAAAATTTGAGACATTTGTTTCTTACTATCATTATGCACGGAGGTACATATTGATTAAACTTGGTATCTCTCTATATTTATCTAAATATACTATCACAGATCAAGTAAAATATTCTATTAGTAGGTATGGTTGCTGTTAATAAATTCTATTTGCTGTTTTTTTTGTTTTCCTGAGTATAAGTAATTCATAAGTAACTAAGAACTGTTAAAAATATTGCTGTTCTATATAGAAGCAATCTTTTCTGAAGTTGCAGATTGTTACCACTGGTCATGGTGCCAATTAGTATTTCTTCTTTATTTCCTTGGACTCTCCCATCTGTGTGTTTTTTTTTCTATTAAGAGTGCAGGATCTTTGGAGAAGAAACCATCATTTTGCTCTGAGTTTGTGCAGTATCTACCCTGTTATGCTTGCATTTTATGAATGATCCTACTGGAAGTATAATCTTTGTTCCTTTTAAATAGTTGTCTGTCCCCACAAAAATATCTGTAGGAGATTTCCAGTTTTGATGCTGATATTACAAAAACATGCACGATCACATTATTATACTCAAAATTTTATGCTGTAAATCTAATTTAATCGCTGTAAGTAGGGCTGATCATCTATGTATGGGATATTTTTAATCTCAGAAAGAATCCGAAGATCAATTTACAACTCACACTACATTCTAAAACGTACTACTATGGACAGGGCATCCACCGGACTGAAGAAGGATAGAATGTGCATAGCGTATACACACAGACTTTTTACACTGGAAAAAATATTTCTTGGTGTTAAACTACAAGTTTAGCCCGGTTGTTCTATAGGATCTCATGAGTCACCTCAAGCTGCTTTGCAAGACATAAGCCTGCTACTGCAAACCACAAATTGGCCTTTTGTTTCAGAGCAACTATGCTGTTGCTGGGTACTACCATGTTATATCACGTGACTATCGTATTCTTGAGGCTACTCCTTGAAAAGCCTGAGCCATTTTTAATGTATGGTTCCTTGGATTTATAGTATTATCCTTTAATATGCTAGTTTTTTCCAGGAATTAACTACTACCTTTTATTGGATCAGTAAATTACACAGTAAATGTGGCTTTTACTGTCTTTTTACTGGCAGTGCCTAAGAACAAGCAAGGTTAAAGAACAATGCTAAAAATATCATCACATGGCATATACGATATGGTTATATTTAATCTCAAGGTTAGAGCCAATTTTTGTAATGTAATTAGGACTCTTCTTCTTGGCATTACATACTCTCTCTGTAAAATGAGGATAAAAATATTAATCTTTATGATGGTGAAGTAAACTGTACTGTTGAAAAGCTAAGTATTATCATCCTCCTCCTCTCTAGTGGAACAAATATATATGCTAAAATTATTCTCCTTATCTATTTTTCTCTACTTCAACATTTAATAAAATAACCCCTGGACTTGAGACAAAAATGTTCTTTATAACACACAGAGAAGTCTCGTTTTGTGTAACGCACAAAAAAGTTCATTACGGTCCTCGTGAGTAACCATAGAGTTAGATTGATTATATTTTACATTCATCCGTGGAAAAAAATGGAGGAAAGCATTAGTCTTATTTCTAGCAATGAAATACATGTTTTACTGTCCAAAGATTTCAAAACTCTTTCACCATACCTAGAAAATATGTACTGCATCATATTTTATAAGTGGCTTTTGTTCTGAGTAAGTTTTTTCTGATTTTCATAAAACTTTTCTCTGTAAAAACATGAACAATTTTAATCATTTTATAATTTTTTTTGCGGTCTGGCTTTTTATACTATTCTGGTGGAATGATTTCTTCATCCCAATGGCACTTAGCTGAGTGTTTTAAAGAGTTTCTTGAATTAAAATATAAAATGTAAATGAGACCCTTAACTAAATCACAGATGCAAATAACATCCAGATGGATCAGTACATGTATTTCATAAACAGTCCCTATCTTTGTAAAGGGTTAAATTAAAATCCTGGATCCAACATGCAGTAAATGGAAGTTTCAATCTTCTCAAATTCTTATTTGGATCTGATCTGCATGGCTGATGTCCATCTCTAGTCAAAAATCTGTTTGCCCAGAGGAAAATGATTCCCACTGTAGTCACAAGTAGTTACACATGTTTCCATGGGTGCCTGTGAAGCCAAAACTTTGCACAGGATGGGGAAACAACCTTGTCAGAGGAAAAAGTATGCAGATCTCATGCTGCAATTATTTCCTGAATAAAATATTTCAAGCACTGGCATGTCTGGACTGCATATGGAATGAGCATACATATGTTTATATGCACGTTTGTTTGTACGTACTTTCCAATTCTAATATGTATAAAGAAAAGGGTAGCAATGAAAACTTATGCATTTGGCATCATCATAAACAAGAATAAATGACCACTACAGGGTAAAATTGCAATTACTTTCAATATTGTAAGAAAGGCATTTTATAGAAATCTTCATTAATTTTGTGTAAGTATGTACATGCATTTGTGTACATATAGAGGTATATTTAAGCATATTGATAACTGTATGGTTTGACAGGACAAGGATTTTGAATTTAAATTTACCGCATTAGTACCAAACTCAGTAATGGAAAGACTCAACAGTGTCACAGTCAAAGTGCTAGACTCAACAAGGGAAATGATGGGAAATGAATGGGAGTCACAATGACAGCAGAGCCAAACACTTCTTGGTAGTAGCAGACTGCAAAGCAAGGGGCAAGCAATAGAACTTGCAGCTTGGGAGGCTCAGCTTAAACTTTAAGAAAAAAAAAATGTTAACCAGAAGGTTTGTGCTGGCAATAATCCCACTTTGACCGGGAAGCTGGACTAGATGCGTCTCAAGGTTCCTTCTAATCAGCATTTCTATTATTCCATTAATTGTATCAAAAAATGTGCACAGGTATCACATCTTGAAAAAAAACAGCACACTGATACAATAATTAAGGTGGATTAGCAAGGTTTAGCTATGGATATTAATTAGTAGAACAAGAGGTTATTGTATTTTTATCCAGGTCACCAACATATATAAATTTGTGAAAATATTATTGGAATTTCTCCAATAAAAATTTTACAGAATTCAACTACAGCAACATACACTACAAGACTCCCCCCTGGAATGTCTAAAATTTTCTTTATCTTTGATGAGTATTGCAAGGTTAAGAAGTGTTAGGCAGCTGTTAGGAATTATTATCTGCATCAGCACCTTGGATTCCATTGTCTGGTTTCAGTAGACAGCGCTCCCATTCCATAGTGCAATAAATTGTTTGTTTCTTTGATCAGGAAAGATCTTCTATTGTAAATGTGCCAAAAATGTACCTGCATGTAATAACATTCATTTGACTCAGCAAGTTATCATAAAAATATAATTACAGGAAGTATTAATAAGCAAAATTAATTTTAATACTCAAGTGTAATGTCAAAAATTATTCTGTTAATCTTGCTCCCTACCAAAACAGAGTATGAAATACATGTTTGATCATAAATATTAATTTATTCATTTGAAAACAATTGCAAACATTCCTAATACTCCATTCATTGTCTTATATAAATCTTCACACTGTTGCATCCTTTCTTTCAAAAAGAGGGAATGACCTTGTACTTGTCAATTGCAGGCCCAGACATTTTGAGACACTCCCAAAAGTTTCCTCTTTTCCTTGTACTTCTGCCAGATTTCTCAACGTAAATGTATGTACTTTAAAGTGTGTCCTGATTGCTTAATGATGAACAACTGCAGATGACTTGACTTCTACTTGCTTAGGTACTAATTATAGATGTGTAGCTGAAATACACCCAAAGCCTGGCTTAGCACGGGAGGAGCTTGGATATTATTCTGACAGGTGTAGAAAAAAATTTAAGACTGACAAACAGGAATCATTTAGGGAACTAATGGCTGAAAAGATTAACTGTAACTAGGCTTTGCTTTGGTTTTTCAGCTGTAAAATAGAAAAAATAAAGTGTCTTAGGAAAGAAAGCACTGCAAAGATACCCGGATTTTGCAGACCACTGTGAGTTTCTTGTCTGGAAGGTGTTATATATGGTGAGAACAAGTTATTGCTTGCTGTCTCCTATCGAAGACAGATGCATAGTTAATCATAAATCCCATGCTTTCATCTTGCAACCCAGATGCAGCAAATATATTTTTCACTTGCCTTCAACTTAACAAGCAGAATTACTGGTTTCTTAATGAAGTATAGGAGCCTGTGCCTAAATGCAGCATTCACTACCAGACTGAAACACTGGTTTACAGTACCCTGATCGATGTATCTGGTTCTTTCACATTCACTGTGCGTGTGTTTTCTTAAAAAGTCAGTGCACATTTTAAAAATGTCACTGCACATTTATACATCAATGAACCTCATAGGTTTTTGTTTCTGCCATACTAATCCTGAAGCAATCCTGTTTGCCTGGACTTACTTTTGTAACACTTTTTGTTTTGTGATGAGGAGAAATTAAGAATCTATTTTAGTTTACTGCACTGTTTGGTAACTATTAACACCTGGTGCAGTTGAAAAGCTAATAGTCTATGGAGACAAAGCAAAGAAAAGGTACTCTCCCTAGTTAATTACAATTAAAATTCTTAGTCTGCCAACTGTAAACTCTCAATTTTCCCAAATTTACTAAGAAATATCTCAGTATATACCAATTACTCAAATGTAGATTTCTTCCATTTCTCTTACAAAAACTTAAAAAAACCCAAACCATCTTTGCCTTCTTATTTCCTAGAGCCAGTTTCATGGGAAGTTACATTGTGGTAGTATCTACACTCTCAAGAAACAGCTCTAGATTTATTTTTTTCACTGTCATGTTTACATCAGGAGGCAGTTGGCCCATTCCCACTTGAACACGCTAGAGAATAACTTGAAATGTTTTTCAGGACTAAGTATTTCAGCAACTGAAGAGCAAATCAACCACATACAGTGTGATATTTTATACTACACAATTTTCAAGAGGAAAGTGAAACTACACAAGAATCACATGCTCTTGCCAGAAACAAAGGAAAAGGTAAAATAAACTGCAGAAAATACGCTGAAAACTATCGCCTGCTTCACAGAAATAGGAAAGAAACACAAAACAAAATTGCGTAAGCCCTTACTTAACTTCCGAAATCAAGGTAGCATTCACGTGTTAATGAAGTAGCTGCCTGCTCGCTTAGAGTCAGGTATATTTCTGAAGTGGGACTACAGTTCTCGGCACTGGGCAGCATCACATCTTGCTGAAATAGTCTCATGACCCCAATCTATGAAGAAATTCCTAAGAAACAATTGATCAGATAAGAAAAGTGTTTTCAAGCAGTAATCATGCAAAGGTTTCCCAGATGGATGATTTTGTGCCACGAATAGAACACTGTGGGGCACTGTTTTTTATGAATAACTTTTATCTTTTTTTTTTGTTTTTTCCCCCCACACAGTTGTCTTCTATTTCCTCGCAATGTTGGTGGTAGGAATTGCTGTAGGCCTCAGAGGAAGCAACCAGCCAACTTGGAGTTTCATAAAACACAGCGTACAGGCTTAAGCCTGCCCAGATACACTGTTAAGCATAGAGCTGAGTGCAAGGCAGATATGTTACTTACATTCAAGCGCTCTTTTAGCAGTAAATCAAATCATACAATACACCAACACCACAATGCGATGTCCTCTGAGCTACCTCAGGTGCTGGAAGAAATACAAACGATCTTCATAAAGTAGTCCTCTCATCTAATATAACCAGCTTCTCAGCTGACTACAATTAGTCTAGACAGAAAGTGATGTTAATGAGCCCCTTCTACTCTCTATATCTGAAATTCTTCAAATATAATGAAATAGTATGGAACTGTTATAACTATGACCACAAACTGGTCCCTTGGATGCAGTCTGAGACCCCTTGAAGGCAGTAAAAGGTTAGTAATAATATCAATGAAGAATTTAACCAAGAAGGAAGAGAAGGGAGCATTATAATCTTGTTTGGTCGTCTTCACTTTCTCCTTACCCAGAGTGAAAACAGTGCAAAAAGGATCAGACTTGTGTTTCACACATGATTTCCAGCAGCCTCAGCAATATGAATTGGAAGCCACCCATCTAGCTGATGCACGAAGACCGCTAACCATATACTCAATAACATATTCCCATTTTTTGCTGTCTTTTTGGATTATTTCAATGGCTTAGCTCAAGTCAGCTGTGCTCAGTGCCTAAGGAGTTGCAGCTGTTCATCATGGATGTGTCAGGAAGCAGAGGGTTTGGAACTTGTTTCCAGGGATCCTACTGTGTAGAAGGCTGGCAAGGACTGTGGAAAAGGGAGGGTATTGAAAAGAATTTCTGTAAAGCTGTTTCCCATAGTTGTGGCTTTGCTCACATGTGGTGAATAGTTGAGGTGGTTTTTGGTTGGACAGCCTGGGCACTTTCACAGCAACTATCAGGCAGTCAGCATTTTGGAGCTGGCAACTAAATTGTCAAGGGCTTTAGTTTTCAGCCATTTTCCTTGATATAAGGCTAGTCATGTACGGATGTTAGGAATGAAATAGTTCATTGCTCTTTCAGGTTGCCAGCATGTGAAGCTGGGTCAGACTTTCAGTCAAAATTATAATTTTTTTGGGAAGAACTATTCAAAGACAATAAGTATAATAAGATAAGTACAATAATCTACTGAAAAGATACTTCCCAATTTATTTAAGAGAGACAGAGAAGGTTCTTTTCTGATCCCAAATAAGCAGATGACTTTGCTTTAATTACAACATAAAGAAAGCCTGGTGTTTTTGCTGCTGGCCTTTTAAGAACTCAAAAGCAATTCTTTGAAACACTAGGCAGTTACCATGGTGCAGTGGACTTATTTTTAGCCAATAGCTGGAGAATTTAGCTAGTCAGAGAATGATGTGGATATATCGTGACAGAAAACTTCTCACATAGGATTTGTACAGAAATCTATTGGTCATTTGTTTGGGTAAATATAAATTACTTTTATTGATTAGAGGTCTCTCTGGTCTTCTGTGGTTGCCTGAAGCATGAGTGCCAAACTTAAAAATAAATAAATAAATAATGCTATATTACAAGGAATTTTCATCTGCTCTGGTAAGTGTAGAAGATATATATTGACAATTTTAATATGGGTCAAATGTTTCACAGATTATAGAATCTTTTTCCATATGGCACCCACACAGTACAGTTTATTGGTCTAGTTCTCCAGCTGCATCTGTTTATAAGATGTGTATATGCCTACAATGCCTGTGTCTTGGTGCTGAACATATTTCATATCCCACCTCCCACCACTGTGGCAAAGGTAAACAAAGTAAGATTTAGAAGATATAAGAGGATGAATGAATCTGGCAACCTTTGTGTCAACTCAACCCAGAAGACAGAAAGGAAGTGATATGCTGCAACAGGAACCTTGTGGAAATTCCTGGCAGTTTTGCCATTCTCCCACAGAATTTACAAACATTTTGAATAATCCTTCATGTCATAATGACAGGGACTGTACACATGAATGCAGATGATGTCTAACAAATGCTTTTTCTCTCCCCATGTGTGTATATATGTACACACACATACATATAAAATCACAATCATCTCTTAAATATAACTTTTATTACAAGCCATATCCTAAGGAGCTTCATGATCCATAAAATGTGACAGCAAAGCAAATAGGTACCATGTGTTCAACACAATCACAGAAGAGGCATTTACAGACCCTCAGACATCACAGTGGTGGTATACCTGCATGGATTCAGGTTATATCATGCATGAAGAAACTTCAGGTTCATTGGAACAGTATATGCATGTTCAATGTATATTTCATGTGTAAGTCCCACACATGCCAAGACCCTAATGTAATTTAGGTATGGTTTTGTCTAATGCCTACATGACCATGAGGTTGAAACCTGGTAGTTTCTAGGTGACTGAGTGTGGAACTTGAGGAACACGTTAAGGAAGATTCATGAAAAAAAGCCTTATATTGGACAGGCAGGTAATTATTGAAGCTAGCATTAAGCAAGCAAATCTGGCACATAACCTCTCTAACTTAAACAAGATCAATTCAAGATTTTTCTTTCTGTGGTTTTTTTTTTTTTTTTTGGTCCTAATGAATAAGCTTATCGAACTTCAAAGAACTGAATAATTACATGACAATTTACTAATTTTATCCCTTTGGTCACCATTCCTCAGCATTTAATCTTATGACTTCTATGAGCCTTCTAACCTGGAATTGCATAATCAGCTCTGAGTGAAATTTTCACACAATCATTTCCTATCATCCTCTGAGACGTCGTATTGCCAAAAGTCTGATTTATTTGGTAAAAAAGCATAAGGTAAATCATGGAACTTGTGATACACATGACTGTCATGAAGAAAATGCTTTTCGCCTTAAGATTCCCAATCTTCGACTCCTAGTAGCCTGGTTATAGTTTCATTTGTACATACAATATTCAGGAATTTATGTTTTTAATTCAATGCCTAATGCAGAATTTTGTCTGATATATCACATAGTATCTTTCAGTCATAATCTTTGCTTTATTTTGAATTTAACATTTTTTTCTTTTTTTTTTAAATTTGAAGTTTACCATTTTAAATATGCCATGTTTACTGGATGTAACATAGTTATGGTGGTAACATGATCTTATATAACCAGATCTGACATAATCTGATTCCATGGTCGTTGATTATCCACAATCTGCCCTATCATGAATGATGCACACCTTTTTATATGATGTGGTGTGAAATAAACAAAATTATTATAATTTCCTAGTTAGCAGGGAATTAGTCTTTATGAATATACCAACAAAAATATAATACAGGAAAAAGAAACCCCAAACCAAACCCGCAAACAGACAAACAAACAAAACACCAAACTCTGCTTAAAAGATTTTAAACTCTGCCTACAGATGTCCACATCATATTTTCAGGTCTTATCTCTTACAAATTGCACAACTTTATTTTTGCTGAAGTTATGTAGTCTGAAAGAAAGATATTGAAAGGATAATAAACTGAAGTTGAAGCTAAATCATATATTGACATCTATGGGTATATATGAATGTAAATCAAAGAAAGATGAATATGAGACCTGAAAATGTTTTTTATGCTTTATAGCTGGGAAGTGACAGCCAAAAGAGATGAGATTAAAAAGAATTCATAACTGGATGATTAGCAGTAAGATAAGAAAATTTTCAGCATCCAATTTGTGCTGTCAGTGCAAGGTTACAGATCAATGCAAGGTTGCATTGCACTTCAGAACCTGGGCTAAGCTCAAAACACAAGCCACAGATCTCCAGCTTTGAGCTGGTGTGCTATTCAAACATCCATTCTCATTATCCATGAAGGTATCTAACCGACATTTTTGTCATAGTCCTGTAACCTTGCCATTCAAAATACTGTAACTTTTCTTTGAGGAATTTTAGTCTTTTGTTATGCTGACCGCATGTCAGTGTTTATAAAATATTTTAAGTCGTGAAGTTCATCTGCCTGGAATTCAAATTTTGTTTCTACATATTTTAATTCAAATCCAAGAGAGAAAGTGAAGTA